>CAJHNH020004458.1:62500-67500 GCA_905116865.2 Candidula unifasciata
CCGATCTCACTATCCAGAGACAGCTGTAATTACTAGAAGTCGAAGTCCACGTGAAAACATTGCAGCCCTTACCAGGGATTGAACCCGAGACTACGCAGCCCCAATGGTAAGGACTGGGATTTTTTCACATAGACTTGGACCCACCGTTGGCTGCGTGGATTTTTATCATGGTATGGGGCGTCGCAGGTCGACCCAGCCAAAATGGGTACCATGATATATGTCCTGGGTAAGTAAAAACGGCCGGCGTAATGCTATCCACATTACCCACATAGTGCTGATTGGCCTGTAAAATTAGGAGGTCCGTTTCCTATGTGCCCGATGCATCAAAAGGCGTCAAAAGGGATCTTTACTTTACATTTTTTACTTACGGGATGACAATATTTCTGGTTGCAACTCTGCAGTGACAGAGATTTTACTCCCTGGTAGTAGGTAGTGTAAGTTAGACACATAAAAAAGAAACAAACGCATGAGCGCCGCCGGAAAACTTGGAAAGGGAAAGGGTAGGCAGGAGCTCCAAACTTCTCAAAGTTATCTAAGGGCAGAGACTTCAGTTTTGCTTGGGTTCGCAATAGTAGTAGTAGTAGTATTAGTTATAGTATTAGTATTAGTAGTAGTAGTGGTGGTGGTGGTAGTGGTAGTAGTAGTAATGTCCGGTTAAAGTAACGTTAATCTCGCTAAATAGAGTAGGTCACTTTTTATTCACAAATTTGTTGGGCTGGTCGACTTACCTGAAGGTTACAGGTGTGTCCCGGTCTGTTGTTTGCTTTCTGTGTTGCCTTGCATTTACGTTTTCATTCTGAGAAAGAGAATGCTTGTGACATAGATTGTAGCACTCTCTGGGGGTGGAGGGGGAGGTGTTAGGGCCAGTTGCTATATCTTTTTGGAGCGTTAAAAGCACAACACACGATTTCAACGGCATCGCGGAACACCTCCGTAACCTTGTGCCAGGTGACATTTTCAGGAACAACCAATCAGAAGTGACCTAGTGTGTATTTGGGCGGGTCGTGAGGAGATTAACGTGTACCGAATTGTACTTAACAGAAAATAAATATACTTCAACAGCATGCTTGAAATAGCTTGAAAAGTATAACAACATACTCGGAAAGAGAACAAGTATACGTATTTAGAGGAACCATTTTGTCCCCATGCAACATTGTCACTAGGTTCATGGTGGGAAAGGGAAACGGAGGGTGGGGGGGGGGGAGGGGTGTGCAGATGAGGGTTTGGACTCATCGTCCGTAAAATTATTGGTTTGGGCTTAGTTACCCCCCCCCCTCCCCCCACGCCGCCCCAAATTAAATTTAGGGGAGGGGGGGGGCTCATGGATGCCCCCGAAGTTCCAGCGTTCATGAACACATGCCAGACCTGGCCAGAATTCCCACAAGGAGAGAGAGAGAGAGAGAGAGAGAGAGAGAGAGAGAGAGAGAGAGAGAGAGAGTGTGTGCAACGGGATTTGTAGCCAGCTTTATCAGATTACATATCAAACGAGGCAGTGATTGGGTGTCGCCCTCGGCGTTTACCTAGGCATTAGCACTTCCGCTGTGACCCTGTCTCTTTCCTGACCTCGTTCCCCTGGTCGCCCTTGTGGATTCTGGGCCACCATATTGAGGAAGAATAGAATACTGGATCAGGATTCTCGCCGGTGCTACACAGCCTGTGCGCCGTGTTGAGCTTCTTCGGACTCAAACTTGAGTTAGAAGAAAAACGGAGCACCTTTGGGTGACACCCGTGTGCCATGATGTTGATCCGTTGTTCACAACCTCAAACTACTAGGTGCCTTCTTTTAGCCGACCACAAATGACGTCACCGGACAGTCCATTATTTTAGAGGGTTGGAAGAGTGGGTTTTCCGTAGCTTCTGTGCTTTATTCCAAAAATAAACAGAGGGAGGGACCTTTGAGGCCGTTAAATATTATGAATTATTCAAGCAACAGAAAGAGTATTGATCAGCACCCATAGAAAGAAGAAAAGACACCTTTTTTGCGGGTGCCTAGTTGACTATATTCTTAGTGCACTTGTATCCATGGCGAGGCGCAGACGCCGTCTGGAGGTGACAGGTTCAATTCCCGGCACGGTAACTATAGCTTTCGATTTTTATGTTGTCTAGTGTGTTCTTCTAACTTTCTTCTTCTGTGCTTTAGCGCGTGTCTTCCAAGGTCAAGGTTTTCACTCGTTTACCTAACCATAACTCTAACCAAAACTATACGTTTAATCTACCACCCCCTGAAATATTTGACTATCCCGTGACCTGTGGATTTCCCCTGTTTGTGATCAGCTAATAAAAAGGTACCGAATACTGCTTCTTAACCCTGTGCTCTTTAATCTTGTCATCCGCGGCCCAATGGTTAGACTTCTAAATGTCCGTTGGGCCGTCGAAACTGCCTACAAATAGTCCGTTCCGAAAGTCGTGCCGAAATTTTAAAATCTGTAACTCAATAACCATTTGTTGTAAGTTGTTGGTATTTCACATAGAACCTGGTGATAATCATGTCCTTGTAAAATACACAATATAAACAGCTAGTCTTTGTGTGTGTGTGTGCCTGATCTGTAGTGTGTGTGTATATACATTTAAATAAAAGACACCCAGTTGGGATTGCGTGATCTCGAGGTATGACGTCCGCATCCCCCCCCCCCCCCAAAAAAAAAAAAAAAAATTGTTGTATAACATATTTTTTTTTTACAAGAACATGTGAGCTCAGTTTTAAAATTACATGACGCCCCCTTGAAATTTACTTGCGCGCCCCTCTAGATGAATGCACCGCCCCTCCCTACTTTGAAATCGACTGGTCTAAAGGAAATTAGACTCGCTGACACCATTATGGGGCAGGGGGGGGGAGGGGGTTGCAAGGCACCTAAGCTCCCATTTTCTGGCGTCCTGACGCTTAACGGCGAAAGTTGCAGTTGACGACGACGATGATGATGATGATGATCCAGGGCCACTGTCTTCTAACAACTAATCATTAATCGTTCTCTGTTCTTGTCAGCAACAACAAGAAGAATGACATGCAAAAGCCCTTATCCATTTGACAGATGCGTCATCTAAGCCACCATAAATAACTGACAACCCAGCTAATTTACCTACGAAAGGTCATGACAGTCGAGCCGCTGTAATAATTGTTTCACAAGCCGAACAAAAGGTCACACAAGATGTTTACAAGATGGTCGCCACTATCATTGGGATTGAAGCAAGGGAATTAATCTGTCCGACCTGTCGCCTTTGTAGAGTTAGCTTCTCTTGATGATTTCCCCCCCCCCCCCCCCCCCCCCCCCCCCCCCATATCTTCTCCTGATCTTGTTGAGCGAGGCGGAGCGGGCGAATGAGGGGGAAAAAAAGGGGGGGGGGGGTGACAGTTCAGCTGTGATATTTGAGATTTAAGAAAATTAGTAACCCACAAGGCGGTTGGTTTACAGCTTGGCTGTGATATTTGCATCTTTTCAGCAAAGTCCCAATAAATCATGATGGTTCTTTTCTGGTCAGCGACCACATCACACGAGATTTAGTGATATCCCATATTATACGGGCGTTAGGGTTAGGGTTTGTGTTAAATGAATAGCGACTACTACTAAGCAAAACCCTAACTCCCTTATAATATGAGGTTTCTGTAAATCTCGCGAGATATGGTCGCTAAACAGAAAGGAACAGTCGTATTTTACTGGACGCTTAATATTATAGCACTAGATCTATTTTTGTGTGCGTCAGAATGAGGCTTCGTAACACACAGGTGAAGTGAAGCGTTTGGATGACTACCACATCCCTTGTCATGGCAGCTGGATGGAAACCACAACGACTGTTTTCACTAAAAACAAACAGGGCTGCTGAAGTTGATACTTTCCTAGAAAATTTCCATTCGAATTATTTACTCTTCAACCAGCCGTAGATTTGTGGAAGCGACTGCGATAATCCGGTCAAGTCCAGAATTATGTACAGAAAAGGACATGATCTTTACACAGTTTAAAAAAATGTTGTTGATTTTATGTTTCAGTTTAAAGGATGTATTTATATGCTTCATTTTAATGACTTGTTACTGAAGAGACAACCTGATGAGATACAGCGAGATATGACAGGCAATAACTTGTGCAATTTATTGTTTGTGTCTTTTTTGTTCAAATTTGGCACTGTTTAACCATTAGCGAGCAAAACTGAACTTTCCAATACCACGCCCGGTGTCCTGGTACTATTTAGATGTTTAGCAGTAGTATTTATAATGTTGGGAGTCGCCGTGGCGTAACCGCTAGACGCTCGCCTGCGGATCGGAGGGTCGTGGGTTCTCTCCCTGGCAGCGCCGAACTTTTTTCAAAAATTACTTTGGCTTCCAGGTAGACCCAGCCTTGAATGTGTACACGGTGTTGTCCTGGGAAGTAAAGGCGGCCGGCGTTATGCTTACCTTATCACCCATCTTGTGCCGATTGGTCTATAAAAGTGTAGGTCTAGTCACATATGCCCCAAAGACGTTTCAGTCATTTAAAAAAAAAAATTAAACATTTGGTGCTTTTTAGTGTCTATTCAAACACAATCTGGTATTACTCTCCCTTTCTGGTATTACTTCCCCCCCCCTTCCCCCCCCCCTCCTCCCCCCTTCACCCTAAAAAGAAAAAGCGCCAGCCCTCTCTAAAGTGTAAAAATCTATGTCTGTTTTTACAGACTCCAACAATATTACGCAGCACCAGTTCTGACTGTCGTCAAGTGGTCATCTTCACAGATACGCTGTCTGTGCTCCAAACCCTAAAATGTCCTAAACTCCCTCACATGGGATGTGCACTTAGCAAGGTGGCTGCCTAGAAGGTTGCTGTACTCCAGTGGGTGCCATCACACTGTGGTATACCAGAAAACGAACCCGCGGAATAAACTTGTTTAGAAAGGGACAGAATGTGAACAGGAAGACACTGGGATAACATACAGTGAGAAGATAAGGGCCATCCAGTCTATCAGAAGTGAACAGAATCTGGCCAGAGATGACTACCACACACTTGACCGGCATACGAA
Source organism: Candidula unifasciata (assembly GCA_905116865.2). Classification (NCBI taxonomy): domain Eukaryota; kingdom Metazoa; phylum Mollusca; class Gastropoda; order Stylommatophora; family Geomitridae; genus Candidula; species Candidula unifasciata. The sequence continues at coordinate 67,484 of CAJHNH020004458.1, forward strand.
GGTCTTCATTATATGCG
>CAJHNH020004458.1:72500-81515 GCA_905116865.2 Candidula unifasciata
GCCACTTTCGGTTCAGCAAAACCCACTTTAGCGAAACTCCTAACTAGTTCACGTTTAAGTACCTTGAAGTCCTAGACACTGTTGGATTTTGGCATAAGCTAACTACGCAGGAGCATAGGTCCTCACAATCTAAAGGGGCTTCAAAAAATTCAAATTTTTTAGTTCACAAAGGCAATTTTTTAAAATAAAGCTTTTAAGAAGATTAATAAAGATAATTTCCATGATTTTGCAGACACGCTATTTTACTATTTAATTAAAAATGAAGCGACAAACTTGTTTCATAATTTATATATTTAAACAGTGTATGCTGTTTATGGTCGGTTCTGTGGCTTAGGCGTTGCGAACACGCTTCGTAATGCTAGGGTGCCGGGTTTGATCCCAGCTTCGGGCCCTGCGGCTTGCATTGGATTCAACAGTGGTATCGAGAATCCGACCGTCCAGGGGCAATGGCAAACTACTGGACGTAAATTTGCCTAATGTAAATATTGTGTACATGTGGTTAAGTAATCGGTTGTGCCCTGTTGTGAGGCGAATGATAATGATGTGTTTTGATCGTTCGATAATCAAATAGTCATCTTGTGCTAGCGCTGACGGCTTACTGATCAGTATGTAACTGGTACATCCGGCTGCTCCTTTGATATATGTATATCTATCTGTCAGTCAGTAGCATATCCTGTGCAAAACCTTAGTCTCATAACAACCCTCAAGAAACCTTCTCGATCACAAGCAAAATCCCCCGTGTGGGTTCCGGGGCCCCATTGTCGGGAAAACAAGAATAGACCCACTGCCTCCCCAAAAGCATGTCGTAAGAGTCGACTAATTGGTGAGCTTCCTTTGAAGTCAGAGTGCATCTGCCGGAGAGGCAAGGAACCAACAGTCTGTATTCAAAAGAATGAGATCTGTAAAACTGATGCACATGCAACACTCAGGTTCTGGAACAGGACTGCAGTTCAGTAGTGGACGAGCAACCAGAACTTTCCGCCAGAGTATACAGCTGGTGAACGCGAAGAAGAAGAAGAAGACAAGTAAAATGTCCCGCGTCCGATACACCCATCTGGAGATCATCCGCCACATCCTGCATCCATCTTCTCTTTGGCCTTCCTCTTCCTCTCTTCCCAGGCATATATTCATTATTATTGTTCTCTATAAACTTTCGCGACGTTTCAAGTGACCAGAATATTTAAGTTTTCTGTTGTGTGTGTGCGTGGGTGTGTGTGTGTCTTAAATAGCCAACCTTCTTCAGTATTAAATGACCTTGGCTCCCAGGTCGATACAGCCTCGAGTGCGTACCGGGTGCAGTCCCGGGAAGTATAGGTAGGCCGGGGTGATGCTGGCCACATCAAGCATCTTGTGCCGGATGTCTATAAAATATAGGTCTAGCCCTATATGCCCTATACCCCTAAAGGCGTGGAAAAGGGTCCTTTACTTTTTTTTACTTTTACTTCTTTAGTATTCAGTTCTTAAAGCATGGATATGTATATATATATATATATATATATATATATATATATATATATATATATATATATATATATATATATATATATATATATATACATATATATATATATATATATATATATATATATATATATATATATATATAATATATATATATATATATATATATCCCATCTTCTGTGATATACAGTGGAACCTCACTTAACGAGCATAATTCGTTCTAGAATCATACTCGTTAAGCGAAACTCTCGTTATGCGAAACAATTTTTCTCATATAAATTAATGTAAAACACGTCGGAAAAAAAATACTCACAAAATGCTATGTATAACGTTTATTCAAAGAAAATTATAAACATATTGTGAGAAAAGTGAATTATCTTCATTTTTTCTACAAACGCGGAACAACGCACCTGGAATGCGAATTCGATTTGCAGGGGAAAAAAAAGTCAAAATAATTATGATACGTAGCTAATTTTTTTTTTTTTACTAGAACATTTTGCGAAAATGCGACACAGCATTATCATCAAATAAATTTTCCACTCGCATAGCCACTTCCTTATTAGGGTGATGCTTCTCAATGTAATATGCAACAGTTTCCCATGCTTTCAGCATTTCTCTGATTTCGCCAGAAGATTGTTGCTTTTTTGTTACCTCCTCTGACAAACTGTCCTCCAAAACGTCTTGCTGTGAAACACAATGCAACTCTATAAGCTCTTCAGTGGTCAGCTCTTGGCTGCGCTCTTCCACAAGCTCTTCGATATCACTGTTATCCACCTCCAATCCCATGATAGTGGCAAAAGACACAGTCTCGTTGACTACAGGTTCCACAGGTACTGTCTCGAACCCCCTAAAGTCACAAATCGACAACGCTCTCCGGCCAAATCTTCTTCCAAGCAGAAGTTAGGGTTTTCTTGGTAACCCCTTCCCCCGCATTGTCGATCATCTTGAGGCAGTCAACGATTTGGAAGTGATTTTTCCCAAACTCTTTAAGAGTGAGGTTGGTCCCTTCAGTCAGCTGAAAACAATGCTCGAAGAGTGCTTTAGTGTAGAGCTTCTTAAATTTAGAAATAAATTGCTGGTCCATGTGCTCAAGTAACAGAGTGGTGTTGGGAGCCAGAAACTGGATCATGGCGAACTTAAATTCTTCAGAGAGGTCATCTTGTAGGCCTGGAGGATTCATGTACATATATCACATTATAGCACAAGTTTGAGAAAATGTATGATCACAAGCGACACTACGATGCTACTGGAACGAGTGCTAAACACAGACTGATGTAACATGCGCACAATTGGGGACTTTCCCTCTCCCCGTTATGCGAAACGTCGCTCGTTAAGCAAGTCATTTTTTTACAATTTGTTTTGCTCGTTGTGCAAATGACTCGTTATGAGAGGTGCTCGTTAAGCGAGGTTCTACTGTATATATATATATATATATATATATATATATATATATATATATATATATATATATATATATATATGTATATAAAACGTAGATAGATACACGTATTTTTGTTATATGTGGTTGCAAATGTTTGTAAATTTTAGCTGCGCATCCTTTACAGGACGTTGAAGAAACCCCAGCACCTGGCTGTTGTGTGGTTTCTCTAGGCAAATTTACGTCCAGTAGTGTGCCATTCGCCCGTGTGTCACCGGGGCCCTCACGTGAAGCAAAGAATAGTGACACTGCACCCTACCAGGCATGTCGTAAGAGGCGACTAAGGGTAGGGTTCGGCTTGAGGTTGGCTACCTCATCCTGTAAAAACCATAGCCACAAAAACCAACCAAGCATGGATAAGTCAAAAAGAGAAGCAAATAAAATCCAGCCAACCAAGATGAGGGTAGGCTCTTCAAATAGAAGAAGTATGACACGGTGTGGAGAAAGCCGTAAGGAGTCCGGATCGTTGACGTGCCTCATCTCAGCTAGGAAAACCTCCAGAATTGGCACCTGGAATGTTAGAACTCTCTATGATATAGGGAGAACAATGGAAGCAGCAAAGGAAATGAAACATTATAGAATTAGTATTTTAGGGTTATGTGAAACTAGATGGACTGGGACAGGGAAAAGTATTCTTAATTCAGGAGAAACTATTTTGTTCTCAGGACACACAGAGGAAAATTCGCCGCACAGTGAAGGAAGACAGGGCACTAATAGAATGGGAAGCTGTGAGTCCCAGAATAATAAGAGCATCTTTTAGAACAGTAAAACAGAAGGTGAACATGTCGGTAATACTGTGTTATGCACCAACAAATGATAAAGATGCATCTGTTAAGGAAGAATTTTACATGCAGCTTCATAATATTATAAATAATGAAAGAAAGGGCAACTTAAAAATTTTGATGGGTGACTTGAATGCTAAGATAGGATCAGACAACACAGGTTATGAGGAAATTATGGGGAGACATGGTCTAGGAGTAATGAATGAAAATGGAGGATTGTTCACAAATTTATGTGCAGGTAACCAGTATGTTATTGGTGGAAGTATTTTTCCCTATAAAAGAATACACAAGGCAACATGGAAATCACTAGACCATAAGACAACTAACAAATTGACCACATATGTATTAACAAAAAGTTTATATCATTCCTTTACGATGCTAGGGCTTTCAGAGGTGCCGATGTATTTACTGACCATTTCCTGGTGATAAGTAAAATCAAGTTAAAATTAAAAAGATATATAACATCTTATAATCATAGAAACCTATATAATGTATGCTTTCTCTGAGATAAAGAAATTAAGGAACAGTTCTCAGTTACGGTCTCTAATAAGTACCAGGTGTTGCAGCAGTTAGCTGAAGATGTCAACACAGTCTGCTGGGATCAGATCAAAGGAATCTGGAATGAAGCTTGCGTAGAAGTTCTTGGCAAGAAAGAAAAAGCATGGATAACACCAGAAACCATTAAACTGATTGAAGATAGGAAAAGTAAAAAGGCAGAATTAAACAATAGCAAAACTAGAGCTGCTAAAGCTAGAGCTCAGGAGAATTACACAGAAGCCAACAAGGAAGTTAGGAGGCATATAAGGGCAGATAAAGTGAAATATCTAAATGATCTAGCACAAGAAGCGAAGACAGCAGCAGCAAAAGGAAACCTCAGAGAACTTTACAGTAACACAAGAAAATTAGTAGGTAAATAAAGTCAGCCAACTGGATCAATCAAAAATAGTCAAGGAAAGGTACTAACTAACACTAAAGATCAAATGGACAGATGGGTTGAATATATTGAAATGCTTCTAAATAGACCAGGCCCAGAGGTTCCCCCAGATATCCAGCCTTTAGAAATGGAACTGGATGTCAACTGTGAGATACCATCCAAAGAGGAAATTAGAAAAGCTATAAATCTTCTCAAGGAAGGAAAGGCGTCAGGCCCAGATGGTATCCCAGCTGAAGCCATCAGGACCAACATAAACACATCAACAGAATTGCTACATAGATTATTCATTAAAGTCTGGGAGACCGAAGAAATACCAGCAGACTGGAGAGAAGGATATCTTGTGAAACTGCCCAAAAAAGGTGATCTACAGGAGTGGGAAAACTATAGAGAAATTATGTTGCTGTCAGTTTCTGAAAAAATATTAAGTAGAATTATTTTGGAAAGATTAAAAGATGCTATTGATAAAATGCTAAGAGATGAGCAGGCAGGTTTTCGGTCAAACAGATCCTGTACTGATCAGATAGCCACATTACGTATTATAATAGAGCTAAGCATTGAATTGAACTCACCACTTTACATTGGATTTCTAGACTATGAAAAAGCATTTGACAGCATTGATAGGGAATCTCTCTGGAAATTGATGGGGCACTATGGAATCCCACAGAAAATTATCAACTTAGTAAAGGTAACATATAAAGACATGAAATGTCGAGTTCTTCATGAGGGAAAGCTAACAGATTCATTTGAAATAAAAACAGGTGTGCGACAGGGATGTCTTTTGTCGCCTTTCTTATTTTTACTGGCCATAGACTGGACTATGAAAACAATAACTGCTAACACCAAGAATGGAATTCAGTGGACCCTGCAAAACAGCTTGATGATCTGGACTTCGGTGATGATATTGCTCTTCTGTCCCATTCACGGAATCAGATACAAGATAAATTAAATATACTTAATGCGAGATTACAGCAGCTTGGTCTGAAAATTCATAAAGGAAAGACAAAGATAATGGGAATAAATCAGGCAAATAGTAATGTGGTTTCTCTTAATGGCACCCCACTCCAAGACGTGGAGTCGTACACCTATTTAGGCAGTAATGTAGATAAAGATGGAGGAACTGATAGAGATATTAAAATAAGAATACAAAAGGCAAGAGGGGCTTTCATAGCACTAGGGAATTTGTGGAGGTCAAAAGAAATTAAAAGAAATACTAAACTAAAAATTTTTAATTCTAATGTCAAATCAGTACTATTGTATGGGGCGGAAACATGGAGAACAACCAAGGCAATTACTAATAAATTACACATTCATTAGCAGGTGCCTGCGCAGAATAGAGGGAATAAAATGGTATGATAGAATAACTAATGTAGAACTTTGGGAGAGAACTAAACAGGCTCGAGTGGATCAGGAGGTGAGGAAAAGACGCTGGCGTTGGGTAGGGCACACACTGAGAAAACATGAGAACAACATAACTAGAATGTCTTTGCATTGGAACCCACAGGGGCATAGGAATAAAGGAAGGCCAAAAAACACACGGAGAAAAGAGCTGGAGAATGAGGTTAGAAAGATTTGGAGGACATGGGGAGAGCTCCATGCAATGGCGAAGGATAGAACGACCTGGCGTGAGTTGGTTGAGGGCCTATGCTCCATTGGGGGATAGAAAGGCAGAAGAAGAAGAAGTGTGCCATTGCTATCTGGACGGTCGGGTCCCCGATACCACTGTCCAAACCAACCTAAGGCGCATGGCCCGTAGCTGGGATCGAACCCGGCACTCCGGCATTACGAATCGTTCGCATCGACTTAGCCACAGAGCTGACAAATGTTTGTAAAGCCGACATAATTATGTAACTCGGTACGTGCGCCAGTCCCAAGTGACATGCCCTAGTTACATTTCACGCCAGACCATTTCGAAAACTCCACAACCATAGGTCTATCACTTCGATGTTGCGTGCGTGATATTTCCCTGAGCGAGAATTATCAACATAAATTTGTTTTCCAGGACACACTGCTGAGCTGACAATTTTATTTCCCTTTAAGATTTCTTTTTTTTTTTTTCGCTGTAATTTTTTTTTTTTTTTTAACATTTACCTCTCAACTTTTTGGAATCTGATACAGTTTTTTAACGATTATGCAGCAGTATGACATATATTGCGGAGAGGGAATTTGACATCAAGCGAGCGAAGCTCTGATATTCGTGTTTGTCTGTGTTGCACTCACGCAACCTAGATTTTCATGACATTTATAAATACGCTACAAACGTGAGCAGTAGTGACAGCAAGTCAGTCTTTCTATGTCTTTTATTTGTTAATTTTTTTTTGTCTATAAATGTCTCCCTTTTCCTTTATTATGTAACTTTTTGAGATTTTTTTGTAGATGTGTTCTCTCTCTCTCTCTCTCTCTCTCTCTCTCTCTCTCTCTCTCTCTCTCTCTCTCTCACTCTCTCTATTGGAGTTGTTGTTGTTGTTGTTGAAGTTGTTGTTGTTGTTGTTGTTGTTGTTGTTGTTCTTCTTCTTCTTCTTCTTCTTCTTCTTCTTCTTCTTCTTCTTCTTCTTCTTCTTCTTCTTCTTCTTCTTCTTCTTCTTCTTCTTCTTCTTCTTCTTCTTCTTTTTCTTCTTCTTCTTCTTCTTTTTTATATTTCCTCTTTCTTATTCTCTTTCTTCTTCTTCTTCTTCTTCTTCTTCTTCTTCTTCTTCTTCTTCTTCTTCTTCTTCTTCTTCTTCTTCTTCTTCTTCTTCTTCTTCTTCTTCTTCTTCTTCTTCTTCTTCTTCTTCTTCTTCTGCTTCTTTTTCTTCTTTTTCTTCTTTTTCTTCTTCTTCTTCTTCTTCTTCTTCTTCTTCTTCTTCTTCTTCTTCTTCTTCTTCTTCTTCTTCTTCTTCTTCTTCTTCTTCTTCTTCTTCTTCTTCTTCTTTTTCTTCTTCTTCTTCTTCTTCTTCTTGTTTTCCTTCTCCTTTTTTTTTCTTTTTCTTTTTCTATTTCTTTTTTTTTCTGTTTTTATTTTCTGTCTTCGTCATATTTGGCCTAAACGTTGTGTATGTCTTTCGTTAGGTGTTGTCAACGCCTTTTTTAATGCCCGGGCGCCTAGTTTGACTTCAGCTGCAGTTGATTTGGCTGTAGACCGCTTTGCGTTTGTTTTAACCGTGAAGCCGACCTTGCATCAACAATGGCAGCTACTGAACTGGGATAGGGGTGGGGTGGAGGCCGGTGAGGTCCCAGCTGTCATAATTAGTCCGGTCGTTTTTTTTTTTTTTTAAATCTTTAGTTCATAGTTAATCTTTCACGCAAATACATACAACAGAATGGTTGGTTCTACCTTCTTTCTTTTCGCCATGAGGAGCAGTTATAGATATCAGGGACATCGTTGACTGAAAACATTTAAAAAAATTCATTTCGTCCTCACGGAGTCAACAAGTGAGAATAGAGTGTTTGAGTAACCTTGATCTTGTTTCTCGCCTTGTACGTGGCTGTCGTCATCATCATCATCATCATAAACCACTTCTGCCATAAGGCGACGTGGGGAGGAATAATTTGCGATCCAGTGCACGCCGGCTGCCCCTGGCTATTGTCATGCCGTGAAGGCGTAGATTGTCTTTGGTGTTATCCTTCCGACTTTGAAGGCATCTCCTGATTAGTCGACTCTTATAAAATGGTTTTGGGTAGGCAGTGGGTCTTTTTTGGTTTTCCCCTTTAACATGGACCTGGAACCCACACGGGGCCGCGTTAGCGCAGTCGATAAGAGGCTCGCTTTCAAATCCAGCTGCGACTCGCTGCAGCCACGGTCGGTGTTCGAAACCGGGCGGTTCCTGGGGTTCACCCAGCCTCTAGAAAAAGGGTACCAAAGTTGAAACTCTGGGGTAAATGGAGGAACGTCGCTGTAGCTACAGAGTTACGTGCGAACGGCGACACAGGCGGACAATTCTTATCAGCTGTCCGTACTGGTGGCATTGCACTTACGGTTTCTAACCGTGTGCAATGACGCTGGTTCACATCTTTCGACTTTATCTTTACCCTCTATTCCCACTGAGACCTCTTCATCTTCTCTTCACCAGCTGCAAGCTCTAGGGAAAGATTTGGTTCTTCATTCACTTCTGGATTTTAGTCTGGTTTAGAACTTCAGGTCTGCATTCACATCCGTTTTACAGATCTGGCTTACTTTAATGCAACCTGCTGGTTCTTCACCATTCAGGCAGATGAACCACAACTTCGACGGAAACATCCCTAAACAGTCGACTCTTACGATATGTCTGTCTGGAGGCAGAGGGTCTATCTCTCTCTTCCCCACTCTCTTCCCCACCCTCTCCCCTATCTCTCCCCTCCCTCCCCTTATGAAGCCCCGGAACCAAAACGGGGCGCTCTGAGGCAAATTCATCAAGCAATCATTAAATGAAAATGTTTTTTTTGAA
>CAJHNH020004458.1:98325-128325 GCA_905116865.2 Candidula unifasciata
AGGAAGAAGGGTCGTGAGTTCCATTCAGCCTTTTTCTGAGAATTGAAATAAAAAGATAGCGACAGAATGATGAGGAAAATATATGTATGTGCAGGTGGTGAGAAAAGGGGGGGGGGGGGGGCTAGGGAAGAGAAAGGAGGGGAGAGGGAACATTTCCACCTTTTATGTCATGACCTACAGTTTGTATAGGCTCAACATTTCCACACCGTACTACTACTACTATTACTACTACTGCTACTACTACTACTACTACTACTACTACTACTACTACTACTACTACTACTACTACTACTACTACTACTACTACCACTACTACTACTACTACTACTAGTACTACTACTACTACTAGTACTACTACTACCACTACTACCACTACTACTACTACTACTACTACTACTACTACTACTACCACTACTACTACTACTACTACTAGTACTACTACTACTACTACTACTACTACTACTACTACTACTACTACCACTACTACTACTACTACTACTACTAGTACTACTACTACTAGTACTACTACTACTACTAGTACTACTACTACTACTACTACTACTAGTACTACTTCTACTACTACTACTACTACAACTGAAGCAGCACTAGTAGTAGTAGCAGTAGTAGCATCAGCAGCAGCAGAAGTAGGATAAGGAGAAGAAGGAGCAGTAGCAACAATTGAAGTGGTAGGAGTAGAAGTAGTAGTATAGCAACACTAGCAACAGCAGCAGCTGTAGTAATAGTAGTTGTAACAGTAATAACAGCAGTAGCACTAGTAAGAAGCAGCAATAGCTGCAGTAGTAGAAGCAGAAATAGTGGCAGTAGAAACAGTAGTGGCAGCATTATCAGCAGCAGCTGTAGTAGTGGTGGTGCTGGTGGTAGTAGCAGTATAGCAACACTAGCAACAGCTGCTGCTGATAATGCTGCTACTACTGTTTCTACTGCCTCTATTTCTGCTGCTGCTTCTACTACTGCAGCTGTTGCTGCTTCTTACTAGTGCTACTGCTGTTATTACTGTTACAACTACTATTACTACAGCTGCTGCTGTTGCTAGTGTTGCTATACTACTACGTCTACTCCTACCACTTCAATTGTTGCTACTGCGCCTCCTTCTCCTCCTCCTACTTCTGCTGCTGCTGCTGCTGATACTACTACTGCTACTACTATTAGTGCTGCTTCAGTTACTTTTTTCATACTGCTTCTTTTACAACGACAACAGCAACAACAACAACTACTACTACTACTACTACTACTACTACTACTACTACTACTACTACTACTACTACTACTACTACTACTACTACTACTACTACTACTACTACTACTACTAGTACTACTAGTACTACTAATTTAAGCTGCTGTAGCTGCTGCTACTACTGCTACTTCTACAGTATCTGGTGCTGTTACTGCTACTACTACAGCTATTGCTGCTTGCACTACAAGTGCTGCTACTACAAATGCTATTTCTTCTTCTTTTTATACTTCTGCTGCTGCTGCTACTACTACTGTTATGACCACTGCTACTTAAAACTGCTGTTGACAATATCAGCAATCATTGCCCATCATCTGCAGACTGGTCTTTGAAAATTTACATCTAACCTCATCAGCCCAATAGGCCAGTGTCCTGAATATGAATCTTCCATAACCAAAAAAGCACAGAGATAGACAAACATCCACACACTATGAACGAGTCATTACCATTCGTTTCCTTGATGCCAGATCAAATGTTGTCCTCTGTATGCGCAGATGACAAATGACTTTCCTAACACTTCTTTAATGTTTATGCACCTAGGGCTATATATCTGCCTCTCTTTGTGTCTCCCCACTCGCTCTGATCTGTTTTTACTATCGTCTGTTTACCCCTCTTCCTCCACATTAAAAGTTCAGCGGCCCATTTGAAATTCTTCTCGCCATTCCACATTCCTTTTATGTGACGTCACAATTGTTGGGCTGCCTCTTTTGAGCCATTGTTGTCTTGTTAGATAAAGTATGAATGTCCGCGGTAAAATCTGATCCGGTGTAAAATGACAGCCAGATAATAATCTTACCCTTAAATTTATGTAACGGTGTAGCACGCAGTCTGTTCAGTTTAATGTCTGCGGGCTCATTTAATTTTTTTTTTCAAACGTCCCTCAGGGGCGCCTGAATCTTTAGACATAGGCATTTTGAGCGGCCCCCGGCCTCCCCCGCCCACCTTAACGATTTCCAGTAATATATTAGGAGGCTAGAGGGGTCAAAGAAGCCCCACTAAACTGGGCGGAGACGTGAACGATCAATTTTCCAGGCTTTTCAAGCCTATCAGCCATATAGTGCTAGATCTATTTCCTGTATCGACCAAACAGTGCTGGGTGGGTGATATGGTTGCATAACGCCGGGCGCTTTTACTACCCATGGATTTACCTAGTGCCAAGTTTAGATTGAATTTATCAAGTAACAGAAAGTGTATTGATGAGTAAGTTGGGGGGGGGGGGGGGGGTCCGGCTCGCGGTACTTACAGACTTCTGGCCCAAGGCGACTCCTTCAGAGAAGTTAGCGAGCTAGCTAGCAAGGGAGAGAGAGAGAGAGAGAGAGAGAGAGAGAGAGAGAGAGAGAGAGAGAGAGAGAGAGAGAGAGAGAGAGAGAGAGAGAAATATCATTGACACTAATTAAAACATCGAAAATCGAGTTCGTGTTTAAAAGCATTCTTCCTAACCGACGACTAATAAAAATAGCACATCTTTGCAGAGACCGAAATTGTGTTCATGTTAACGAAGTTTCGAATCCGAACAGTGCTGGTCGTTTTCAGAAATGATATTGGCGCCAAGGTAGTAACAGTCTTAAATGGGTACCGAGTAAATTGCATGGAAGGTAAAGGCGACAGGCTTGACGTTGACCGCATCACCTACCGAGAACCGACTGTCTATAAAATGTAGGTCTAGCCCTATGTGCCTAATACCCCCGAAAGCGTGGAAAAGGGTTCCCTAATTTGCTTTATATGATTTTCGTCATCATCATCATTATCATCATCACCAGTTTTAAGTACTTGAACAAGTATTAGACCCCCAGATACTTCGTAAATGTGCCCTCTCTCCCTCGGCACCCAAATTTTTTTTTTTTTATTTCAGCGCTCCTGACTTCTCCATTGCCTTTTCAGTTAAACGTGAAACCTGGGCGGACGCTTTTTGGCGATGTTAACAAGGGCACGCAACTGATGGTGCAAATACTTGCCATTTCTATCTACCCGTCTGCCGGAAGCAGAGGGGGGTTCCGCTCCGCACCTAATTTTGAAAGATGGAAGGCACCTTCTGGATCTCACAGCTATTGTCAATATGATTTATGTAGGAACTAGCTGTGGACAAACCATGACATTCTTCGACGCTGGCAATACCAGAAAAGACAAGCATACATGTTTATGCAGAGGGCCCACATATGTAACATTCTGGAATGTGTAAACAATTTTTTTACAGCGAAAAGCGCGTTTGGAATGTAAATATATATATATCATCATCATCATCAGGTGCCTTGGCGACTGGCGTGGGCGATCATGCCTCTCCATAATCTGCAATCTCCTGCAGCATGTATCAGTTGCCGACACACCTCCATGCCATGCAACAAGACTGTGAAGCATCTTCTCTCGTCCTCTATCGCTCCTTCCACAGATCTTTCCAGTGGTCACAACATGTTATATTTTCCCTCTTCTCATAAGATAGCCGAAACATGATGACTGTCTCCTTCTGATGTCTGTGATGAGTTGTCTTCGGACTCCTGCCTCTTTCCTATATATATATATATATAAATTCTTACCCGCTCAAGATAGCTGGTTCAGCCATTCTAGTTCTTTGTATGACTGTTCTGGGTTCTGTGTTTATAGCTTCTTATAAGAGGTTGATCAGTGTACGTGACGGTCGTCCCTATTATATTGACTTCCAATAGTAGTAGATATAGTAGTTTTCTTCTTCTGCCTTTCTAACCCCCAATGGAGCATAGGCCCTCAACCAACTCAGGCCAAGTCGTTCTATCCTTCGCTATCGCATGCAGCTCTTCCCGTGTCCTCTCCATCTTTTTTAACTTCGCTCTCCATCTCCATTCTACATGTGTTGCTCCCCCTTTATTTCTATGTCCCTGTGGGTTCCGGTGCAAAGACGTTCTGATTATATTGTTCTCAGATTTTTCAAAACGAGTGTCCTATCCAATGCCGGTGTCTTTTCTTCACCTCCAGGTCCACTGTAAGATGTAATAGTAGTAGTACATTTAGCAGCTGGCTGTCTTTCCTTGACCTTTTGTTTGCTGGCATCTTTCCGTCGTGCCAGACGTTAGTGTTATAGTGTGCTACGGAGACGCTTAGAAATACCAGTTATTAGCGATGGCGAGACTGCATTTTTGTCTTTTAAATATCAAAAAGCCATGAGTTGGTAACCTTTTGGCTCGGTACTATTGATATCGCAACCCTCGGCCTTGATTCCATGGTAGATGCTGTAAATCTGGGTGAAATGTGGCTTTTCTCCTACCCCTCCAAGCATGAACCCGGAACACAAGAGGTTCGTCACCCGGTCGCCGCAAAGTCAGGTTTAACCAACTACGCTAGCGAGCCGGGCGAGAGTGGGGAAAACAGACTTGCCTGCTATAGGTAAGTCTTTTACGATTAGAACATGGGATTCCTCGTGTGGGTTCCGGGGGCCCCATCATGGGGAAAACAAGTATAGACCCTCTGCCTACCCAAAAGCATGTCGCAAGAGTCGACTAATTGGGGAGCTTCCTTTGCAGTCGGAGTGCCTGACAGGCAAGGAACCAACAGTCTGGTTCAAGTGAATCAGATATGTAAAACTGATGCACACGCAACACTCAGGTTCTGGAGCAGGACTGCAGTTCAGAAGTGGACGAACAACTAGACCTTTCCGCCAGAGTGTACAGCTGGTGAAAGCGAAGAAGAAGAAGAAGAAGAACATAGGATTTAGAGAACTCTCTATAGCAACAGTTCTCTACCTGCGTGTGATGACCTGTTTTTTTTGGGGGGGGGGGGGGGGTGGTGGGGGTGGGGGGCAACCATTTTTGTACATATTTATTTAAGTTATAAAGAAAAATAACTGTTTGTGGGTCATCACACCATAAAGGGAACTGTATAAAAGAGTCGCGGTATTAGGAAGGTTAAAAGCTGCTTCTCTATAGCATTAACCCTGGGCAGTATTGTAAAGACCACGTGTTGTCCATGCATCATAATCCATCCCTCGGCCTGTCTGGTTTGCTCCGAAAGAAAACTAACCCCTAAACGTTTTGAACAAAGCACGTTGCAGAAACTGCCGGATTAGAAGTGCAGTGCTTTGTCTTTTCGTCTGTTGGAGCTTCCCTCCTAGACCAGCAGCCAGCTAAGACTGAGGGCCAAGTCTGCTCTGCCATAATATGAAGCTTTATGGTTGCATTTCCTCTTCCTAGGATAAGCTGATATCCTCCCCAATGCGCTCCTCTGCTTCTCTCTAATTCTTGGGCACAGTGTATGACATCAGGTTTTGTATACAGCTTTTAATATTCAGCGTTAACAGAAAACATGTAATACTAAAATACTGTAACACGGTAGCTCAGCCATGTCTGACCAAGAACTGACAGGTAGTAGCAGTAGTAGTAGTAGTAGTAGTAGTAGTAGCAGTAGTAGTAGTAGTAGTAGTAGTAGTAGTAGTAGTAGTAGTAGTAGTAGTAGTAGTAGTAGTAGTAGTAGTAGTAGAAGTAGTAGTAATAGTAGTAGTTGTTGTTGTTGTTGTTGTTTTTGTTGTTGTTGTTGTTGCTGTTGTAGTTGTAGTTGTAGTAGTTGTTGTTGTTGTTGTTCACGTTGTTGTTGTTGTTGTTGTAGTATTAGTAGTTGTAGTAGTAGTAGTTGTTGTTGTAGTAGTAGTATTAGTAGTAGTAGTTGTTGTTGTAGTAGTAGTATTAGTAGTAGTAGTTGTTGTTGTAGTAGTAGTATTAGTAGTAGTAGTTGTTGTTGTAGTAGTTGTTGTTGTTGTTGTTCACGTTGTTGTTGTTGTTGTTGTAGTATTAGTAGTTGTAGTAGTAGTAGTTGTTGTTGTAGTAGTAGTAGTAGTAGTAGTAGTTGTTGTTGTAGTAGTAGTATTAGTAGTAGTAGTTGTTGTTGTAGTAGTAGTATTAGTAGTAGTAGTTGTTGTTGTAGTAGTAGTTGTAGTAGTAGTAGAATGAGTAGTAATAGTTGTGGTAGTAGTAGTAGTAGTTGTTGTTGTTCTAGTAGTAGTAGTAGTAGAAGAAGTTGTAGTTGTTGTTGTAGTAGTTTTAGTAGTAGTAGTGGTTTTAGTAGTAGTAGTTGTTGTAGTTGTAGTAGTAGTTGTAGTAGTAGTAGTTGTTGTAGTAGTAGTAGCAGTAGTTGTAGTTGTTGTAGTAATAGCAGCAGCAACAACAGCAGCAGCAGAAATATTCGAAGCAGTAGTAGTTGCAGCAGCAGAAGTAATAGTAGTAGCAGCAGTAGCGGTAGCAGCAGCAGCAGCAGCAGCAGCAGTAGCAGCAGCAGTAGCAGAAGTAATAGTAGTTGCAGCAGCAGCAGTAGCAGAAGTTATAGTAGCGGTAGCAGCAGTAGAAGCAGTAGTAGTTGCAGCAGCAGCAGTAGCAGAAGCAATAGTAGTAGCAGCAGTAGCGGTAGTGAGCGGTTCTGTGGCTCAAGTGATAGTGAAGGCTTTCAGAGTTTCATGATCCTCTAGAACAGTACTATTCACCTGGCGGACCGCGGGCCCAGTCTGGTCCACAGAGCTTTAGCAAGCGGTCCACGGATCATTGCCAACTGTGTTGTATTAGTAATGGATAGCAATGGACTTGGGCGTCTGCCCCTTGACGATCCATATTTGCAACATTCTACCCCCCCCCCCCCTCTCCCCTACATAAACTTAGCTTAAAAGTCCGGATGAAGAATAAGGGTTGTATTCCGCAGTTTTTCTTTGCTTCTGTGAGTAGCATCGACAATTGATTGTTAGCTGTAAAGTCTACCCTGTTCAACCTAAAAAAAAAAAAGATTTTTTTTGGGGTCGTTATGTGAGGCTTTTGGTTGTAATCAGATACCTGTATTTATAATACCACCTTTCTTCTCCCCCACCCCCTCCCAACCTCCCCCTTTGCCGCCTCCTAAATAGTAGGGTGCTGTGTTTGTCATATACTTCTCATTTACACTTTAGGATTGACTTTGATGCTCTTTAAAGTTTGTTTTCAAAAATCTGCTTTTGAGTATAGGTTTTCTATTGTTTGTCTTGTCAATGTTCAATTAATTGTTCTTTTAAACTTTCACTGAAGTGTTTTTTTTTTCTAGTGCAGCGATTCTCAGCCTGCCGGTCGAGACCCCTTTTTGGGGGGTCAAACCACCCTTTTACAGGGGTCGCCTAAGACCATCGGAAAACACATATTTGTTGAAGTTAAGAAGGACAATAATTGTTTGGGGGTGGCTACAACATGAGGGAACTGTAATAAAGGGTGACGGGGCTAGGAAGTTTGAGAACCACAATTCTGGAGGGACTAGTTCACCGAATCTTCTTATTGTTTGTCCTCTGTGTCATCAGTCCACTTGCTTTCATGCTGATATTTTTAGGGGTACCACCTGTGTTAGTAGCTGTGGTGGCATTCTAGCGAGATAAATGAACCAGTTTATCTTCTGCTTTTTAATGAATTTGGAGTAAGGTGTTGTTCTTACTGTCATTGTTATAGTATAAGTGTAATTTCTCACTGTGTTTCCCAGGTTGAGCTGGAGGCTTTGATCAGGCATATAATCTCACTGGAGTTAACTGTTCGTTGATTAGTCTTTGATAATGTCCGAGTCCGGTCATGGAGCAGTATTGGTGTGAATATTCTGATTATAATACTGTTTCTTTGCCGTCAACAGTTTTCTCAGTGCTAAGTCTACGAAGGGAACCGCCGTGGTCAAGCGGCTAGACGCTCGGCTGTGGATCGGAAGGTCTTCGGTTCAGTTCCTGACAACGGCCGGATCCCCCCATCCACCCCCCCCCCCCAATATGACCTTTGCTCCCAGGTCGACCCAGCATTGAGTGGAGGTAAAGACGGCCGACGTGATGTTGACCACATCACCCACCAAGTGCCGTTTAGTCTATAAAATATAGGTCTAGCCCTACCCAACACGCCTGAGAGGCGTGGAAAAGGGGTTTTACTTTTACTTTTAAATCTATGAAGGCTCGGGTGGCTGGGTCACACCTGGAGAATGGAAGATAGCAGAGACCCTTAGCACATCCTCTATGGTTATTTACAGATGGGTAGACGACGTCGAGGCCGATCTTCATTACGATATAAAGAGGTGTGCAGGCAGGGCATGAAGGATACGGGTATTGAGGTGGACTCGTGGAAAGAA
This sequence comes from Candidula unifasciata, assembly GCA_905116865.2. Classification (NCBI taxonomy): domain Eukaryota; kingdom Metazoa; phylum Mollusca; class Gastropoda; order Stylommatophora; family Geomitridae; genus Candidula; species Candidula unifasciata. The sequence goes on from CAJHNH020004458.1 coordinate 106,646, forward strand.
AATATCATAGACCGTGTTGCGCGGAGGGGACACATTAGGAAGAGAATGAGCATAACGGAAGAATAGATTGTAGAAAGGATAAGGGATGAGACTCTGAGAAGAAGCACAATAAATCAAAGTTTGACAGCAAGGGCCCTGAAATCCATGCTCTAATTGTGAAAGAGTTTGTTTTAACGCGGGTGGGTCTTCCATCGCCATGGGCTGTGTCCCCTGCTCCCTCATAGCACAATATACACAACACTTTTGGAATCATAAAGATCATGAAGATATCACATTTCCTCTTAGCTCTGAAATCATGAAGATAGCACAGTTCCTCTTAGCTCTGAAATCACGAAGATAGCAGTTTCTCTTAGCTCTGAAGTCACGAAGATAGCAGTTTCTCTTAGCTCTGAAATCACGAAGATAGCATAGTTCCTCTTAGCTCTGAAATCATGAAGATAGCACAGTTCCTCTTAGCTCTGAAATCATGAAGATAACCCAGTTCCTCTTAGCTCTGAAGTCATGAAAATAGCAGTTACTTTTAGCTCTATAATCATGAAGATAGCATAGTTACTTGTAGCTCTATAATCATGAAGATATCACATTTCCTCTTAGCTCTGAAATCATGAAGATAGCACAGTTCCTCTTAGCTCTGAAATCATGAAGATAACCCAGTTCCTCTTAGCTCTGCAGTCATGAAAATAGCAGTTACTTTAAGCTCTATAATCATGAAGATAGCATAGTTACTTGTAGCTCTATAATCATGAAGATAGCACAGTTACTTTTAGCTCTGTAATCATGAAGATAGCATAGTTACTTTTAGCTCTGTAATCATGAAGATAGCATAGTTACTCTTAGCTCTGTAATCATGAATAAAGCACAGTTGCTTTTAGCTCTGTAATCATGAAGATAGCACAGTTACTCTTAGCTCTGTAATCATGAAGATAGCACAGTTTCTTTAAGCTCCGTAATCATGAAGATAGCAGTTACTTTTAGCTCTGTAATCATGAAGAAAGCACAGCTACGCTTAGCTCTGTAATCATGAAGATAGCACAGTTACTCTTAGCTCTGTTATCATGAAGATAGCACAGTTATTTATAGCTCTGTAATCATGAAGATAGCACAGTTACTTTTAGCGTTGCAATCAAGAAGATAGCAGAGTTTCTCTAAGCTATTCTAGTAATCAGTGTTTCTGTAGAAAAGCTATTTTCTGTTATCTATGCCAAATTGATCAGTGAGAAAAATGTTTTAGGTGTTGATTCAATCATTCATTTGAACTAATCCATGACTCTCGAGCCATCAGAGAAGCCCAAGACAAATACAGAAAACCACAACACTGGGTAACAGTGAGACCACAAAAGAAGAAGAAGTTGATTCAATCACGTCAATTTCAGTTGTAAAATTTCATTTTAAATATTTAATACGCAAATAAAGACTTCTAAAGAAAAGTTCAGGTCATCAGAAACAATTTAATGGGTTTTTAGTGAAAGGAGAAGTGCTCCCAATTTCGTCCTTATATCAAAAGAAGAAAATATGAAAGTGTCCTTATTTCCGATAATGAAAAAACAAATGTTATCATTTCGGAAGATCAAAATATGGCAACTCTAAGCTTGGGTCCTCATCGCCTGCTGTTCTCCATAAACCCTAACCTCATTTCTCTCTCCATAACTTCGTCGCACGTTCTAACCATAATCGCATGCCTGATGTTATATATGGGCACTTAGGTGTCCCACTGTGTAAACCTGAGTGTAAATCGCTCCCAAATCGCAAAAGCCTCCCACATACCAGGGCTGCCGAAGTTGGCACTTTGGTTCAGACCGTTGCCAAGCAAAACTGCACTTTTTGTTTGAACCACGCCCGAAGTGTTGGTACTGTTTTGTTTAAAAGAAATTTCGCATCAATATTTTAAATGTTGGCATTGTATACTGTAAATGTTACAGAAGACATACCGACGTCATTGGTCATGTCATTTAATACCCGTGTTGAAGAAAACAAAACATAATGAACAAATAAAAAAAAAAAAAAAGGATCAAATGAACTAATAGTACAAAATAAACCAAATATTCCGACTAATCACAAAGTTTTGGTTTGGAATATCAGGAAAACTGTGCAGATAAATATCGCTTTCCTTTGGTATCATAATGTATGCTTAGTCTTTTGGCATTACCTCATTCCTCTGCAGCTGCATAAAGAGTTTTCTCTCTATTAAACAATTGTAAGATTTAAGAAAATTGCTTTTCGTTAAAGACTTCACAATTAAATGAACAGATGTGATGCGATCAAAGCAGTAATTGTTATAAGAATTAATTGCACCAACTGGAAGCCACCAAAAGAGTTTTATAACAAACTGTCTAGAAAGAAATTTGTACAACAATGATGTTATGCACAAATTATTTATTTCAGTTCCTATCAAACATAACGTAAGCGAGTTATGTGTAAGTGTGCGTGTGTGTGTGTTTATGTGCGTATAAGCCATTTAAACTCTTTCTTTTAAATAAATAACAAATATTTGGTACAATTTGGTGTTGTTTTTCTTCTCCTTCTTCGTTCACCGGCTGCGAATTCCGGCGGAAGGTCCTGGTAGTTCTTCCATTTGGACTTTTGGCTTTTACCTGGACCTGAGTTTTGCGTATACATCCGTTTTACTGGCTTATTTGTTTGGTGTTCCCTACTTGACCAGCAGATGTACTTCGACTACGAGGGAAAACACGTTAGTTTGTTTTGGTACTTTTTCCAAGAAATGTTGGTACCATTCCTCCAAAAAAATTTCGACAGCCCTTCCACAGGAACCAGTTTATTAACCTATGTAAATTGTTTTATCAAGATGGGTGGGCTGTGAGAGTGTTATTTTGTTAGCCTAGAAAGAGGAGCTGGGTGCTTCAGTTTTAATATAATTAAAGGTTATATCGTAAAAGATCTAGTGTTACGGGTGTCTCGCTGGTGGAGAATCGTAGCTCACTTGTACCCTGCTCTACGGCGATGGCGTTGTTTGTAACCATTGCTTCGACCTTCATTGTATTTGCAGGCTTATAACTTTTTACATTGTCCGTTATCTAAAGTGATTCTGAATGGATCTTTATTTCTTCTTGTTTATACCACAGTTTAAAACGTGCAGATGTGTGTATACAAATCATTATAAATTGCTTTGACACTGGCATTGAAGATCTTGGCTTTGCACCACCGCGATTCCCTACAGCATGCAAATGTTTGTGTGCTGGCGTCTTCTATCTTTTTCTGTGTAACTGTCACATAGTATGTTGTGAAAGGTGGAGACAGGCATGCTCTGTGCAGAGTGGCAAGCATAACTTCAGAGATCCCGGGCCGTAAGCACCCTTTGGATATTTTCTCCGGGTCATACCAGTGTGTTGGGAAACGAGCAGGCAGATTAACAGGCTTGTTCTGAATCTCTTGGGGTAAATTGATGTATGACAATCTAGATTTTGTGAAAGCCCCCTGGTAGCGAGTAAACAGTGCGAAGGCACGAATAGATCATTACAGTCTGAGGAGAATGGCGCTACGGGGAGCTACCTGGGGATCTGGCCGACGCTCATCAAAGTAAAAGGTGAGCTCAATATACACAAACAATCAGATATTTACTGGTGCCATTGGAATTTGAACTTGGTGATAAAGATGGGGATGGGGCGCTTATGGTAGGGTTCGGAGTGCTATGATGTCGATTCTTAATTCTACATTCAAGTCTTTCTTTCACTGAAAAAAAAAAAAAACAACAAAAAAAAAAAAAAATGAAAAAATAGCTTGCTTCCCCAATCTCTCTTTCCGCTAATATTTTCATATGTAGCAACAGTTTCAAACTTCCCTCTTCTCCTAAAATATCCTTACCCTCCCTCCTCCCGGGAACCCACACGGGGAGTAAAATGTCATTTAATTGAGCTAACTGAAATCGGATGTCCTGGGCCAAAAGTCCCAGATATCGCAACTTAACTGCAAACTACAACGCAACGCGACCATCACCCCTGTTAAAGGCGATCGCAGACGAAGCAACGCAGAAAAATTGTAAACTCCTTTTTACCTGCCAATCTGTGGGCCTGTGTGTACATATATGTATGTATGTATGTGTGTGGACATAAACACTTGATTTCCCTCCCCGCTTCCCCGCCATAATTTGATTGATTTACCATCAACGATTTGCAGCCGCAGCTTGCATTCAACGGCCAGTCGGTTTTTGTTTGTGCATGCAGAATATTGGGACATCGACGCAGACTTTGTAATCTTTAATTTTCTCATATTTGAGTAAATTAATCACACTCTATAGGCGGCGTATGACGTACACAAATGATTACCTTTCTTTGGTCCCCTTTTCTCCGCACCGACGTTGCTGCTTCTTCAAAAAGGGCGATGAGATCGATTTTTGTGTGTGCCAGCCCTTGATTACAAATTATAATCATTTAGTGTTGATGTGGAAGAATCTAAAGAAAAAGAAAAATGATGAGAAAACTGGTACATACGCGGCTAGAGTGCCCCCCAACAAAGAATACTAATTTCCTTGTTGATGTCTTGGCCTTTATTTAGTAGTTGTGCAATAATGCAATTATTACATGTACATATTACATACTAATGATGTTGTGTGAAGGGGACACATTAGGAAGGGAATGAGAATCAAGGAAAAAATTATCGCAGAAAGGATGAGAGCTGAGCGTCGGAGAAGAAACACAAATGTTCACAACAACGATCCTTAAATCCCATACTATAATTATGGTGACAAATTAAAACTGTTTGGTGACATAATCTACACGCACTGTACCCGTGAGTTAAGGACAGTTGAGAAGACGCAGCTGGGCTTCAGAGAAAAAGAGCCTAAACGGGCACGAAAACACTGTGCGAAGCAGCTTAAATGGCTTCGGGCATAACGTGCATTCTTCGAAATCGCAGTGTGTTTGCCTGAGAGGCGAGGAACCAACAGTCTGTATAAAAATAAGTCAGATTCGTAAAACGGATATGCAGAAAAAACCCAAGTTTTCGAGCAAGACTAAAGTCCACAGACGGACTAACAACTTGAATATTTATATCGGAATTTACAGCCGTACACACTAAGAAGAAGTTATGCACCAGTTTCCAACCAAGAAGCGCGAAACGCAGCCAGTCTTCCCATAGACGTCAGCACCTTGAGAACCAGGTACAGTTCTTGTTTTTCACGTCCTGTTCTACCGCTTTGGGTGTCGAGGTAGATATAAGATCCTGCTTCGTGCTCTTCTGGATGCTTCGACCATAGACACATCGTAGTGCTGTAGAGTTTCTCAAATGTTATCCTCCCATCTCGTTTTTGATCTACTTTTTGCCTTACGTCCTTCTCCTCTTTTCGTATATGCCTTGTATGGTATAGCATCAGAAAGCATTCTCTTCAAATGAGCAAACCATTTGATTTTCTGTAGTTTATATAACTGAGATCTGGTTGCTTGCCGACTCCATCTCGTATGACTTCATTCCTTATTTTGTCTCTTCTGGTCACTCCTATAGTTTTTCACAGACACCTAATTTCCATGGTTACTAATTTTTGTTTTTGTTTTGTTGTGAGTGACCACGTCTGGCATTGATAGCATTGGATGGAAATAAATACGCTTTGTATGAGATGTTTCTTTGTGCTAATTGGGATTACCTTATGCTGTAAGAAGGGACTAGCTGTCCTAATACTTTGCCTTCTTTACTGCATTGGCTGTTAATTTGTTCCTCCAGTTTACCATCTTCCGTAAATATTGTTCCAAGGTATTTAAACACAGAAGCCTGTCAATTATATGTATGCTATAATACTGTATTTCAGTTATGCTTCTTTTTTCCTATTAACATTACTTCTATCTTTTCGATGTTGATTCTCATATTATTTGATTTACATTCTTCATTCACGTATGTGAGGTGTTGTAAATTCATGGCTGTATCTGCAGTCAAGGCTAGTCATCAACAGAGAGTAATTCTTTGATGTTACTATTATTTTTGTGTCTGGACTTGGCATCTTTGCTTATACAGTCAATGTAGGTGATAAACAGGAGTGGTGATAAGATACATCCTTGCCTTACTCCAGATGTTACTTTGAATGGCTTGGATGTTCCCTGATTTTTTTTTTATTACTACGCTTCTGTAATCTCCATATAAGCTTTTGCAAACTTCAAAGAGGTGTTTACTAAATCCATATCGAGCTATTATTTTCCATAAGTTAGTATATCGACCCTGTCGAAAGCTTTCTCCTGGTTCTGATCATATTCAATGTTCTTTTCTATTACCTGTTTAAGTGTGAAGATTGCATCTGTGCAGCATCTATTTCTTTTGAAACCCATCTGTGTTACTGTCAACTGTGGTTCTGACAAAGCTCACATCCTTGTTTTCATTATCTTAGCATACCCCCGTGTGGGTCCTGGGGCCCTATTGTAGGGGAAAATAAGAATAGACCCACTGCCTCCCCAAAAGCATGTCGTAAGAGTCGACTAATTGGGGAGCTTCCTTTGAAGTCGGAGTGCATCTGCCGAAGAGGCAAGGAACCAACAGTCTGCATTCAAGAGAATGAGATCTGTAAAACTGATGCACAAGCAACACTCAGGTTCTGGAGCAGGACTGCAGTTCAGTAGTGGACGAGCAACCAGAACTTTCCGCCAGAGTGTACAGCTGGTGAACGCGAAGAAGAAGAAGATTATCATAGAATACATTTTTCTAATATGACTTAAGAGAGAGATGTCTAGATATTGATTGCATTCTAGCCTGCTTCCCTTGTTTTTCTATAACGGTACAACTGTTGCATGTCACCAGGTACAATGCTATGCAATAATGTTGCTGAAGATGGTGACAGAGCGTATACGGGAATGCCCCGGCTTCTGTGATGTCGGTTCTTGAATCAACTTCAGTGCTACTTTAATACTACTCGTACTGCTACTAGAAGCGCTTCATAATGGCGTGGGGTCGGGTTCGATCCCAGCTGTAGACAAATTGACTTAACTTAGTTTCGACAGCAGTTCCAAAAGTTGACCGTCCAGAAGCAGTGGCAAACTTCTGAAAAAAATTTTTTTTTAAGAAAAACCACAAAAGCCAGAAAATGCTAGTTCTGCATTAAAATTAGCGTATCAATTATCAAAGTTGTCCACATTTGGGATGCAATTTTCCGTTGTTTGAAGCCCCACCCTGACTTCTGCCGGGGGCCCTGAATATAGCCGGGACATATAAATGACCTAGCGATAAATATGACCTAACGACTAAAAGGGGTTTCTGAGACCTCGACAGGGGCGATCCTAATCGGCATGTTGGTACGTTGTGTCACCTGGTGTTATTGCCTGTGTGATGCTAGTTCTGCATCGTCCGGTAAAAGATACGCAGCTAACTACTACTAATATTGCCACAGCTGTTACGACTGCTACGATTGATGTTACAAGTACTGTAAATCAGTCTGCTGCTGTCTCCACGGTGAAGGTGGTTGAGGTAGTTCTTAAACTTGGTCTGTCTCTCTTGGCTGTACACACTTTACACTCTCTCAGACTGCTGTGTGTCTACCTCTTAATGTTGTCCTCCCAATTGCCCACTTATTATATCGTTGTCTGCCTCTTGCCCTCCACAGTGCCCGCTTGTGTGTGTGTGTTTTTTTTTTTTTTTTAGAAGAGGGTTATGTATTTTAATATGGCTAAACTATTTCAAAAAACCGTTTAGAAAAATTTAAAATAAAACATCTTTGAGTTGTTCCGTTTTCGTTCCCAGTTTTTCCAGAACCTCTGTATTTAATTGTTTTTGTTTTCATAAAGTACGACATTCTTCTGTATGTGCACAATTTTCAAAGACTCAGTTCGATTTCCTAGTTGCTTGTTCATTGTCCAAGCTCCTGCACCACACAGCACTTTTTTTCATTTTTAAGGTGTTATCCCTCTAGCTACCGCTACTACAGTTACTACTACTACTACTACTACTACTACTACTACTACTACTACTACTACTACTACTACTACTACTACTACTACTACTACTACTACTACTACTACTACTACTACTACTACTACTACTACTACTACTACTACTACTACTGCTGCTGCTGCTGCTACTACTACTGCTACGACAAAAGTAACAACTACTACTACTACTGCTACTACGACAACAACAACAACAATTACGGCTGCTATGACGAATACACACAAAAAAAGCAACAAAAACAACTACTACTATTACTAGTACTACTACTACTGCTGCTGCTACTACTACTACTACGACAACAGCAACTACTACTACGACGCGAACGACAAAGTCAACTACTACTATTACGAGTTTTAAGCCTACGTCTATTGCGAGTATTACCACTACTACTATTACGACTACTACTACTTGAACGATAACTATGACTACTTTTTTTTTGTAACTATCACTACTACATATATTACTGCCATTTCCACTACCATTCACCACCACTATTATTACTCTACGACTGCTACCGCTCAAGGTGTACTATTTCAAGGTGCTACCATTTCAAAGTTTATCACTTCTGCAGCGACCTTTCACCCCACACCACCAGCACCACAACAACAACAAAGCGATTTGAACAAGACACACAAAAACACAACACACATGAACTTGTCACATTTGCAAACACTCACCTTGGTTACGCCGTCGGACTCCGCCATGTTTCACAGCTTTTCGTCTTAGGCAAATTATGCTGAGAATGTAAACTTTGAGTCCGGCAAAGTAAATGTTGCCACTGTCTTGTACATGGTAGACCTATGGCTGTGTCTAAGTATGGAGAACAAACGAACCAACTCTTATTTTCAGTGTTAAAAACTGGGCAGGCAGACACGTTAAACATTCTGCCATTTCATACTTTTTCTTTTTCATTCAGATATCATTGAAGAGTAATTAACATAATCGACAACTAAATGCTAGCTATAAACTTTTGTAAGGGCTCGAACTGTATATTACTTTTTCTTCTTCTCTTGATTGTTTACCTATACCAGCTTTTCCACCAAGGTGTTAAAATTGAAAGAAAAAGGGGGGGGGGGGGGGGGGAGTGGATCTTTAGTTTTTTTTAAAAATGCTTTGTATAGATTGGTCTTCATTTTCTTTCGGCCGTTCTTGATACCATCCTCATCTTTGCCATGCCCTGTATCTACTGTATTTGTAATTTGTGCAGAAGAAGGAAAAATGCAAACCCCTTGCCACATCAGACATGTTTTCCGTGAATGATGTCAACATTAAGCCTGTCGTTTTGATTTCCAAAAATATTTCCACTTACCTGTTCGAAGTTAGGGCCATCTGGGCGGTAGTATCTCTTTCTTCTTCTTCTTAAAGTCCTTTCATGTCTTGAAGCCTTGGTAATGGTGTCTATCCACAGCCTTCTGTCTCGTTTCTTTTCAGTCAACTCTGACAAGGTTGATCCTCGAAGCTGTGATTTCAAACTGTCCAGAATCTTTTCTCTCTGTCGCCTTCTGCCTCTCTTCCCTCCAAATGTCCTACTGTCACGATGTTCTGCTTCTTATCACATAAGCATTGACATTTTTGTTAAAAGCCCTCAAATACGGATTTGAAACCAACACGGGACCAGCCAGCATCCAATCACTAGGTTGCCTTGGCAACTGCACATTGAGGGATGTTAGGACAAATATACACTAATATTTGCTGAAATCGGATTTGTTTTACTGAATGGCACAGACAGCCTAGCTGTAAACCACAACACACCACACTACCAGTCATCGTTACTAATTTAGATGGAAAATATTGATTATGTTGATGACTAAAGAAGAAGAAGCAGGAGGCGAAGAAGAAGAAGAAGAAGAAGCAGAAGAAGAAGCAGAAGAAAAAAAAGAAGAAGAAGAAGAAGAAAAAGAAGAAGAAGAAAAAGAAGAAGAAAAAGAAGCAGAAGAAAAAGAAGTAGAAAATGAAGAAGAAGAAGAAGAAGAAGAAAAACAAAAAGAAGAAGAAGAAGAAGGAGAAAAACAAAATTAAGAAGAAGAAGAAGAAGAAGAAGAAAGAAGACGACGAATAAAGAAGACGAAGACGAATTTAACAAATCAAAGACAGAAATGATAAACAGAGAAGACTACATGAAATTTCCAGCTGATTACAGCAGTACAGCAATAAAGTTGATTGGGAAGTTGACAGACTGTCCCGTTATAAGTGGCCAGGACGAGACCGTTTTATTCAGTTGAATTCTTGATGATTGAAATGACTTGATTTTGCCCCGTCACATAAAGAGCAGTCAGGTTACAGGTATTGATCTGTGCTTAGCGAACGTAAAATTGGGACAAAGGAAATCATGTCGAATTGTAGATGTTGAGTTGAGTGTGTTTTAAGAAATGTAGCTCTTGTCTTTTTCTTTTGTACGCATAGATTGCAGGCCCAATTTACAAGTTAGTCGAAGAATTGGCACTGCACGTGACAAACTTGGAGCTGCCTATTAGGCATATAGGGCTAGACCTATATTTTATAGATCAATCTGCACTCGATGGGTGATGTGGTCAAAATCACGACGGCCGCCTTTACTTCTGAGGACTTGATATGGTAACCCACTTAAGGTTCGGTCGACCAGGGAGCCAAAGTCATTAAACAAAAAAAAGTGAAATGTCTGGCTCTGTCGGGACCTGAATCCGCGATGTTTGAATCCTCAAACACGCGTCTAGCCACTACGACACGGCGGCTCTCAAAACATGACCATTATTTAGCAGGTCCTTTGCAGAACGTCGCGCACTCACCACGATCTGTCTGAAAGAAACTCGGTCTCTCGCCAGCTCTCCCGCCTCATGTACTTTTAACTCTAAGAGTCACTTAAATTCTGTCCCCATCTTTGTGTTGGTTGGTCCCTGCCCCTCCTTCCTGGTACCATGCCTTCTCCTCTTATTATTATTTTCCAATCTGTCATGGCGCTTGATATGACCAAAATGATAAAGAGCTGTGCCATAATTCCTTGATGTTTAGATCTTTTAAATATGACCAAAATAATAAAGCTGTTTATTAGCCAGTATTCCTTGATGTTCAGATCTTTTAAAATATCTTTATTTCTTCTCTTTGTCTATAGTATTCTATGAATCTTTCTATAACATTTCAGCTCAAACGCCCATATTTTCTTTCTTAAGTACTCCGAGATTGTTCCTATACATAGTACTAGATGATTATTGACATCGACAAATCGACACCAAGTGCTGAAGTTAATATTACAGTAGCAGTGTTTACTTCTTTTGATAGTTAGTCGTGCCAATTTTGCCCTGTATCGACTTAAGAGCCAAGATCTTTAATAAAAATTGATGCAGATTCGAACTTAAAGATCTTCCCACCTACAGGTTAGCATCTAACCACTGTGCAAACGCGCTTCAACCCCGTCTGAAGTGCATCAGAAAACACCTGAGTTGAAATTAAATATTTAAGTTTGTTAATTGGCCCTGGAATGCGGCCTCCGGCATTCCTCGATCACTGCTCTATTTGCTCGACGAAATTCCTCCGCTACGTCTCGAAGAACCACTGTGCCTCTGTAACATTGCGTCTTCAACGGAGGTTTTCAGACTATTTGACTTGCGGATCCCATTTTAGAATCAAGTATTCCCCGTGTGAGTTTCGTTCCATATTTTGGGGGAGTGGTTTATACAACAGATCAACATCATGGCACAACGGTAGTAAACCATAAGTGCTCCGTTGCACTTCTAACTCAAGCCTGAGTATGAAGATTCTCTATGCAGTGCACGAACTCCGTAGAACCCTGAAAAAAAAAGAAGGATCCTGAAAATACTTTGGCTAGATTTTTAACTCCAAATTAGGTCCGGGCAGCGCTATTAGTCTACTCTTTTCGATTTCCAACTGCAAATTGAATTTTTTTTTTTTTTTCACGAACGCAAGAATAGACACGGGCGTCCGATCTCACTACCCCTAGACCAGGGGAAAATTACTGGAAGTCCACGTGAAAAAATCCCAATCCTAGCTGACGCCATGCCCAGAGACCACTCAGCCACCTATTATGAGGAGTAAAATTAACAACAAGAATAGACTCACTGTCTCCCATAACAAGCATGTAGAAGTTAACTAATCATGGGTCTTTCCCTTAAAGTCAGAGTACGCCTGTCGAGGCGAGGAGCCGACAGTTTGATTACAAATAACCCAGACTGTCGATCAGGAAACCACCAGCCCCAGCGCAAGACGACTATTTTATTATGGACAGACCAGAACAAGTCATTATCCTCCACCTCAGAACAGGGCACAACCGATTACGTAACCACATGTACACACAATTCAAGATAGGTGTATCAGCGATGTGCACCTGTGGAAATGTGCCCCAGACAGCAGAACATGTACTCCAGGACTGCACCGAATTTGACACATTAAGGCAAACCTTTTGGTCAGAAAGAACAACAGTGGAACGTAAACTCTATGGACCACTGAATGAACTAACAACGACAGTGAAATTTATACAAGAGACAAAACTGCTGATTTGGACAACTTATTTCAGGCGAACGAAAGAAGAAGAATAAGAACCCAGACTGTAAAATGGGGATACAAACTGGCAGTTACTGTCTTACTTTTACCACTTTTGCGGTGTAGACAGGGAAGTCTTTGAACCTGAGGATGTTACGTCCGCATGGCAAGATCTGTCAAAATGGGGATAATTTCATTTAATTTTTTTTTTCCTGGAGTGGCTACGGGGCCTCTTGGAAGTACATGCGGTGTACCGTCTGAGAGCCTCTGGTCTTCAACAAGCATATACGTTCCTCGCCGTTGTAGAACCTCTCTTTTTCAACAAACATATTCAATCGTTACCGTTAGAGAACCTCTGGTTTACAACAAACATATACGTCCCTTACCGTTAGAGAACCTCTTGTTTACAGCAAACATATACCTTCTGACCGTTGGAGAACCTCTGATGTTCTCAAACATATACGTTCTTTACTTTTGATGAAACTCTGGTCTTCAACAAGCATATACGCTCCTTACCGTTGGAGAAACTCTGGTCTTCAACAGGCATATTTTTCTTACCGTTTAAGAACCTCTGGTCTTCAACAAGCATATGTTTCTTACCGTTGCAGAACCTCTGGTATTCAACAAGGATATGTTTCTTACCGTTGGAGAACCTCTGGTCTTCGACAAGCATATGTTTCTTACCGTTAGAGAACCTCTGGTCTTCGACAAGCAAATGCTTCTTACCGTTGGAGAACCTCTGGTCTTCGACAAGCATATGTTTCTTACCGTTGGAGAACCTCTGGTCTTCAACAAGCATATGTTTCTTACCGCTGGAGAACCTCTAGTCTTCCACAAGCATATACCTTCCTTACCGTTTGCATGCTGTGTTTGTTTGGCCCCATTACAAAGTTAGGTCGGTTGTCTTGGTGGTTGCGACACTGGGTTGAAATTTTATCTGGGTATTTCAGTGTCGGAACGAGAGACGAAATGCTGCAGTTGGGGGATTTCTGCTGAACTAGATGCATTTCAACGTGTGTGTTTGTGATCTGAAGAGTGTTGTTTTGTACAGTATGTTTGTCTGCATGTGAAGTGTTGGTAGGTACAGAGAGTAAGAGAGACACATAGCTATAGTGCCAACTAGAGACAGTGTCTGAGGTTTTGAAAAGCAGATCGACATCATGGCACACGGGTGTAACCCAAAAGTGCTCCGTTCTTCTTTTAACTCAAGTCTGAGTCCGAAGAATCACAGCACAGTGCACAGGCTCTGTAGCACCGGCGAGGATCCTGAAATACTTTGCGTAAATTTTCAACTTAAAATTTTGCCCGGGCAGCGCCGTTTGACTACTCTTTTCGATTTCCAGCTGCCAAGGGATTTTTTACGTGCGCAATAATGCACACGGGTGTCCGATCTCACTACCCAGAGACCAAGGGAAATTATTAGAAGTCCAAGTCGACGTGAAAAAATCCCAGTCCTTACCGGGAATTGAACCCGGAACATCTAGCATGTTATATCATTGGGGATCCGCATTAGCGCAGTCGATAGGAGGCTCGCTTTCAAATCCAGCTGCTAATTGCTGCAGCCACGGTCGGTGTTCGAAACCTGGCGGTTCCCAGGGTTCACCTAGCCTTTAGGATAGGTGTACCAGAATTGACACTCTGGGGTGAATGGGGGAACGTCGCTGTAGCTACGGAGTTACGTGCGGGGGGCGAAACAGTTAGACAGTTTCTTATCAGCTGTCGGTACTGGAGGCAGAGCACTTATGGCTTATAACCGTGTGCAATTACGCTGGTTCACATCTCCCGACTTTACCTCTATCTTTTTACATCTAGCACTCGAGGCGAACACCATATCTCGAGACCACGCAGTCCCACTAATATTCAGAGATCTGAGGTAAATTTGGCAAGGAGCAGACACAGGCCCAACCGGACAAAAGACCAATTCATGTAATAATGGTGTTTACGAATGCAAAGCAGTTCAAGATTTCTCATGACTGTTCGAGAGATTCTAAAGAAAACGATTTACAGGCATTGATTTTTAGACTGCAGGTAACCAGTTAAATTTCTCGCCAATCTTCTACGTCGAGAAAATTTCCAGAAAAGCCTAAGATTTATTTTGTCCGCCTGACTCGAGACAAAATTAGAGACAAGACCCCGCCTCACAGGGTTGATTCCAGATACCAAATGGTCGGCAGCCAACTAATCAGGTCCATGCATGCTGAAGCGCAGATATTACAGCCTTGAACTTGTAGATATTCTTCTTCTTCCTCTTCTTCTTTGCGTTCACCAGCTGTACACTCTGGAGGAAAGTTCTGGTTGCTCACCACTACTAAACTGCAGTCCTGCTCCAGAACCTGAGTGTTGCGTGTGCATCAGTTTTACAGGTCTCATTCTCTTGAATACAGATTGTTGGTTCCTTGCCTCTCCGGCAGATGCACTCTGACTTCAAATGAAGCTCCCCAATTAGTCGACTCTTACGACATGCTTTTGGGGAGGCAGTGGGTCTATTCTTGTTTTCCCCACAATGGGGCCCCGGAACCCACACGGGGGACTTGTAGACGTGAAACCGCATGACTACTGCTGTGGCTATGACCTGTACAGGTGTGGAATTTTATTTTACGGCAAAGGCGTTAATTATTTAACTTTATAAAGGATTCGAACATTAGACTCATGAATGAGAATCAAGTGTTGAACCGCTTGGCCAGCACTCCCATGGAATCTGTCTTCTTCTTCTTCTTCTTCTTCTTCTTCTTCTTCTTTTTCTTCTTCTTCTTCTTCTTCTTCTTCTTCTTCTTCTTCTTCTTCTTCTTCTTCTTCTTCTTCTTCTTCTTCTTCTTCTTCTTCTTCTTCTTCTTCTTCTTCTTCTTCTTCTTTTTCTTCTTCTTTTTCTTCTTCGTCTTCTTCTTCTTCTTCTTCGTCGTCTTCTTCTTCTTCTTCTTCTTCTTCTTCTTCTTCTTCTTCTTTTTCTTCTCATTCTTCTTCTTTCTTTCTTTCTTTCTTTCTTTCTTTCTTTCTTTCTTTCTTTCTTTCTTTCTTTCTTTCTTTCTTTCTTTCTTTCTTTCTTTCTTTCTTTCTTTCTTTCTTTCTTTCTTTCTTTCTTTCTTTCTTTCTTCTTCTTCTTCTTCTTCTTCTTCTTCTTCTTCTTCTTCTTCTTCTTCTTCTTCTTCTTCTTCTTCTTCTTTCTTCTTCTTCTTCTTCTTCTTCTTCTTCTTCTTCTTCTTTCTTCTTTTCTTCTTCTTCTTCTTTCTTCTTCTTCTTCTTTCTTCTTCTTCTTCTTCTTCTTCTTCTTCTTCTTCTTCTTCTTCTTCTTCTTCTTCTTCTTCTTCTTCTTCTTCTGCTTCTTTTTAATCTTCTTTTTCTGCTTCTGCTGCTACTTCCTCTGTTTCTTCTTCTTCGTCTTTTTCTTCTTTTTTTTCTTTCTCCCTTTCCTCCTCCTCCTCCTTCTTCTTCTTTTTTGCCATTTTCTAATAACATAGGTATATGTTTCAAACATAGTAGCCTGTTAACCTTGATTTAAAAAAGATAATAAATTGGGTCCTTTCTACTCATTTCTCAACATTCTAATGTATATGTGAAACAATCAATGACGCTCACTCAGGTAAATGCATACTGAAGCAAGACCATAGTAGATATAACAAAAAGCACAGACAATGACATTAAAAGGATACCCATGGCATCATGTAAAACATAAAGAACTAGTATTTGCTGCCACTACTACTTCTACTACTGCTGTTGCTACAACAAACGAAACAACTATTACTGCTACAACTACAGCTACTACTACGGATGCTGTTGCAACAACGATTACTGCTGCCAGTACTACAGTTGCAGCTACTACTGGTGCTGTTGCTACAACAAAAACAACAGCAATTACTGCTGGCAGTACTACAACTGCTGCTACTACTTCTCCTACTACTTCTACTACTTCTCCTACTACTGGTGCTGTTGCAACATCAAACACCAGAACTATTACTGCTGCCACTACTACTACAGCTACTGCTACTGCAGCTACTACTTCTCTTGATACAACGACTACTACCATTGCTTTTACTACTGCTTTTATTGCTCCTATACTATTACTGTTTTTACTGTTGCTATTAATGCTGCTATACTGCTACAACTACTGCTACTGACTCTGCTACTAATACTACTCTACAACTAATAATTGTACTCCTAATGCTACTCCTACTAAAACTATGACGTCTATTACAATTACGGCTGTTACTAATATTAATACTACTCTGCTGCTATTAGTACCAATAACTATCTTACCAATAACTATCTTACCAATAACTATCTAGCTATCCCCTTGTGGGATGCGATTTTTCGTTATTTGAAGCCCTACTCAGGCTCTTGCCAGGAGCCGCAATATAGCCCGGCCATAAATATGGTCTAATGGCTGAACGCTGTTTCTGAGACCTCTCCACGGGTGATATCATCCACAAGCTGTCACTTTGTGTCATCGGGTGTTTATTGTTTGTATGATGTCCTGGTGGGGTAAAAGAAGATAGATAGAATCATACCACTTCCACTGATGTTGCTACTGCTAATTCTACCAATACTATAACTACTACAACTACCACCACTTGTACCACAGCTACTACTACCATTACACTACTATCATTACACTACTACAACCATAACTACTTCTACCATTACTACTACAACTACTACTACCACCGCCATCAATACTACGAATACCTATGCTGCCACTACAACTATTGTTACCGCTGCTACGACAACAACAATTAAGTCACCACCTCTGAAATACTACAAGTACCACTACTATTACATAAATACAATAGCAAATACTCCTAGACCAAAGAAAAACGAAAACAAAAAGGGCGGTGAAAGTAGGCAATAGTTATGAACCTAAAGTAATGTGTCAATAATAACAGAGATACGAAAAATAGAAAACCACGCTAGGTACAGCTGACATACAACAATAATACGCAAACAAATATGCCTATTTCAAACACCACCAGACAGACAGATATTCAGGTCATCTAGAGAAGACACACAGATACGCGCGGGCGCGCGCACACACACACGCTCAAATCTAACAACAAACATACTAAAATCAATGCATCTACGGCTAAATAAAATAGCTGGCATGCGCAACAGAAATATTAGTAGCAAAAACACAAAAATAAATAGTTCCTTTTTACTTCTTTCCACTCGCCAGAAACTATTATTGATCAATAGTGTAATGTAACAATGAGGTTGGGAAAACCGCAGTGCGTTGTTGTATTCCAGATTTTTAACGAGAATAAAATGTGCAAGCTAGAGACACGATTTAAATCCATAAAAAACAACAACATTGCTATTTCTTGTTTTTTTAGACTAATATTTTATAGGAACAACGCGTGTATATCGATGGCCGCACAAACTAAAACAGCACTAAAGCAGTCTTTCAAGCGTGAGTGGAAAAGGCAGAATGGAGACTATAGATCAGAGAGTGGCAGCTTAAACAAACTCAAAAGAAAAGAAAAAAAAAAAACATCAAATTTTAGACTTCGTACAGGAGACTGTGGTCTTCGAGCACACCTGTACAGCATAGGCATAAAAGAATCTGCTGCCTGTGATTATGGAGCAGAAAGACAGACCCCTGAGCACATACTGCAGGACTGCCCTAACTTCTTCCAGCAAAGAATGTGGATCTGACCCAAGGGAGCCACATTGCAAGAGAAGCTATGGGGGACCGATGGCGTCCTTACACGCACAATCCTATTTGTGACCCAGACGGGGTTTAGCATGACTGATGTCGAACGCAGAAGAAGTAGAAGATAGCCGCACAGTGGAGAAAGTCTTACCCGCAGACGCGTAGGTCAATGGTTCGGATCCGGATCATCCTGCATGGGTTCTAAGTTCTAGTTATAGGGTGGTCAGGGGGGATGGGGGTAGGGGTAGGCTGTAATGTTTGGCTGTATCACACGATCACCAAAATCACCGATCATGTCAGTGGTTGTGTCCCGTCCCTCCATCTAACCTGGCCATTCAGGTTAAAGTCGAGAAGATCCACCTAATTGCACTAGGTTTTTATCCCATACGGCTCGGTCTCTCTTCGCTGAAAGGCTAGCCACCTGCCGAGAGTGCCGTACAGAGCACGAACTCGTAGCTCCAGCGACGGACCCAGGTTATCTCGGTAAAACTGCACTTGGGACCTGAGCGGCGCAGCCGTGAAACGAACATACGACCTTCAGAGCGAGAAGCAAACAGCTTGACCACCTCGCCACGGAGACCCCTCCCATACCACGATTCAGGTGTTTATCTCCTCGACTTCCTCTTGATTTTTTTTTTACCCCTTTGGGGGCTGAATGATCACGAGGCATGGTGTCCGCCTCGAGTGCTAGTGGCTCCGGGTTCAGTCTCCGGTGAGGGCTTGGATTTTTTCCGTCCCCACCTTCAGCAGCCAGCGCAGAGTTCCAATACCAATGACGCCAGTAGCATTATGATTGTACGCCTGTCTTGCCTTTCCCCTGAACGTCGAGTGTCGGCCAGATCCTCTCTTCAATACAACACTCTCACTAGACTGTGGTGATCCATTTGCTGTTCGGAAATGTACATGTTATTTTATTCTCCGAATAAAATGCTCTAACCCCACCTTCCTCAACATGCATCGATACGCCACCAAGTTGTGCAGAAACATTCATTTGCGACAGAGATGACTTCTTCTTCTTCTGCGCTCATCCGAAGATGTAATTGCGTTGTGTCCGTTTACAGCATGGCTGCGATATTTGCACCTTCCGGCCAACACATCCTTCTTCTGCGGTGACAGAGATGTGATTTCTGATAAGAACGGACAGAATATCATGGGAAGTATAGAAATAAAAAAAAAAATTAAAAAACCAAAGCAGTCCTCACCGATACAGGTGAAAGTCGTAAACATATCAGCACAATTAGACGTAAGTAAAGATTATGACCCTTTTCCACACCTTCAGAATAGACCTCTATTTTTTTTATAAAACAATCAGCATAACGACAGCCGCCTTTACTTCCCAGGACTGCACCTGGTTCCCACTCAAGGCTGGGTCTCCCTGTGAGCCAAAGTAAAAAAAAAAAAAAAGTCCAACTCCGCCAGGAAGCAAACCCACGACCTTCCGATCCGCGGGCGAGCGTCCAACCGCTACGCCATGGCGACTACCACAATTAAAGATAGGCAGTCAATGTTTTCTGGATATGTTATAAGAAGTGAAGGACTAATGAACTTGATAACAACTTGCCAAATTGAATGAAACAGCACACGAGAAAGGTTTGAGGTCTGAACAATGGATCAACATCATGGCACACGGATAGTAACCCATAAGTGCTCCGTTCTTTCTTCTAAGCAAGTCTGTCCGAAGCAAGTCAATGATCAGCACAGTGCACAGGCTCTGCATTACAAGCGAAGATCCAGAAATACTTTGGGTAGATATTTAACTTCAATTTTTTTTGCCCAGGCACCGCTGTTAGGCTATTGTTTTGTGATTTTCCAACTGCCAGGTAATTTTTTACTTTCGTAACAATGCACACAGGCTTCTGATCTCAATACCCTGAGACCAGAGGAGTGGAGTTACTAGACGTTGTTGTCACAACTGTTACTAATTAGTATGTTTAAGTGTGTGTATGCAGATATGCATGACAATAATATTTTATTTATAAATGTATGCTGGAATATAAGGCTAATGGTATATGAAAGAACGTGAAAACTTTTGTACACCATTAAAACACGTGTGAGCATGTAGAGACTCGGTAGTCCAGAACCCAAATTTAAGGTGTCTCCTTCGTGCTGAAGAACTGCATGGCTGTGGGGTGCACAATCGTTAACGAAGACAGTCAGTTCGTACAGGGGTGACACCTTGTCGATAGGCGTTACACCCTGGCTCCTTCCCCAGCACGAGGTCACCACACGGGTGACCGTTAATAAACCCTCACTACTTCCGGTCAAAATGGACGCTATGCACGGCCACTGTTTCGAGCCATGGCAAATTTGTTGCTTTTGCCAGACTGGCCGTTGCGTTTTTGCTTCATTTGTGGGCTGATAGGATATAGTTTCGTCGTCCAGCTTCTGAGTTCAGTGCATGGCGCCACACTGTGAGCTGCGGATTGCATTTTGAATGTTTTTCGGCTGTGACCAGCGTGGTGTTGTGAATTGTAGATTCAGAAAATGGCGCGATACCTTTTGTCGCAATATTGGTGGTGCCATTGTGTGATTAAAATTGATCACATGTGTAACTGCTGATCTGTTGGTAACTTCAGCTACCATCCGTGATAAACTGCATTTCTAATGTCGGACTGTTTGTGTTAGCACTCAGGATGGTTGCCGTATGCTTTTGTGTGCTAGATATGCCGAGACAGCAGTCTGTCAATCTTTCCACAAGGGATTGTGACGAACATTCTGTGTGTTTTTCGTTGGGACAGGAGCGGAGCAACTGTGGGGTAAACCGTTTGTTATGAAGCTGAAAAAAAGGATTATCCGATTACTAGAAGTCAAAGTCCACATAAAAAAAATCCCAGCCCTTACCAGGGATTGAACCCACACTCTCTAGCATTTGATGCGGACACCATGCAACGAGAGCACGCAGCCCCCATGCCACTTCTCTCTGTAGGCTAGCTACTGGATGAGACATGAAGACAGGCGAAGTCAGCGCAAGATAAAATAAAAACAATAATAATAATCGCTGCCAGCAAATAGGATTACTAGAAACAAAAATAGCAGCAGAATGCTACTACTGGTAGTAACCTTTTACACACAGCTCGGTTACGCATGAGGCAAGCACTCGGCGGCGAGGTGACAAACGGTGCGAGTAGGACAGCAGGTCGATTTGTTTGGCTCGTGTGTGGAAACTGAGGTCAGATATAATTACTACAACCACTATAACCTTTGCCGCAGCGCAGCCTGATGCAGACGATCACATTTTTCTAGGATAAATTAGTCTGTTTTTTTTCTCTTTCCACTCCATACTTTTAATGCTTACCTATAAGTCAAACGCGAATTTAGGAAAGTGGTAAACGGTGAACGATCAACGTGAAAGCGGCGGTGTCTTTGTCGTCTTTCGCATGGTCATCGATTTAAAGGTAAGTTTGTATGTGAGTGTGTGTGTGTGTGTGTGTGTGTATGAGAGATAGATATATAGATAGATAGACAGAGAGAGAGAGAGAGAGAGAGAGAGAGAGAGAGAGAGAGAGAGAGAGAGAGAGAGAGAGGACAATATAAAGTTAGTTGCTTACGTAAGACCCTTCTGCAGTTGATTTCGTTTCTAAATAATTGATCGCATTTGCACGCAGAGATTGACAAACTGAGTCGTTTACCATAGGGCTATGTGCAATTTTGTGTGTGCTTTCTTGGCATCATCACTGTTGGATTCTATTTA
>CAJHNH020004458.1:130825-153325 GCA_905116865.2 Candidula unifasciata
ACACAGTAAAATAAAGTAAAGATCCATTTTCACGCTTTTAGGCGTATCAGGCATATGGGAAGAGCTCCCATTTTTACAGACCATCAGCACTCTGTGGGTAATGTGGTCAGCATTACGCCGGCCGTCTTTACTTTCCCAGGACAGCCCATCTTGGTACCCATTTTAGGCTGGGTTCCATGATAAAAATCTACACAGCCAGCAGTGGGTTTCGATCGCAGTATGTTGGTATTACGAGTCGGACTCGCAACGCCTCAGCCATGGACGCCGCATAGGCCACATAGGGCTATATTTTATAGTCGAATTAGCACAAGATGAGTAATGTGGTCAGCACCACGCAGGCCGATTATACCTCCTGGGACTGCACCCCGTAACTACTCAAAGCTGGTTCGACCTGGGAGTCACGGTCATTTTAAAAAAAAGGGAGTCTGGCTCCGCCAGGGAGCGAACCCACAACCGTACGATCCGCACGTGAGCGTCTAGCTCCTACGCCACTATCTAAGGAGGTTCGCCTCATTTTCAACCTGTCCCTAGATAGGTCTGGATTAGTGTGTGTGTGTGCATGTGTTTGTGAGCATGTAATGTGTGTGTGAAAGAGAGTGAGTGTTTGTGTCCGAGTAATGACACATTGTGCCTTGCTTCACAGGGGGTTAATCGCTCATTGTTTGTTCTACTGTGGTTCGCTTCGCCTTTTTATCTAATTACACGGGTGAGGAGTATTGTCTGGATTTTTTCACCGGGGCACGCCTGTGTGTTGGGAAATGAACAGGCGGACAGACTGGCTGGCTCTGCACAACTTGGTGGAACACTAATACATGATAAGGCACACGTGGTTAGTGCCTTGTGAGAGAGCGTGCACAGTTCGCAGGAGCAGATGGATCCCCACAGGCTGATGAGATTGGGGCAGCGGGGAGTGACGACAGGTTCTGGCAGATGATCGAGGCTCAGAGGAAAGGCAAGACGGACGTTTAATCAGAATGCTACTGGCACCAGTAGTATCGGAACTCTTCGCTGGCTGCTGAAGATTGGGGACGGAGCGCTTATGGGAATGCCCCGAGTGCTGTGATGTCGGTTCTTAAATCAAATCAATCAAATCTTATCTAATTCTGGTTGATTGGACCAGGAGCGGCTGCCAGAACAGTTAGAACGCTCGGCTCTTAGGCGGGAGATCCAGCTTCGAATCCTCGGTAAGGCTGGGGATTTTTTCTGTCGAAGGCAAAATTAAATTATCACATGCACAGTCGTGGCGACAGCACTAGCCATGCGGCCATAAAACCTCAGGCTCAAAGACCCCCCTTCTACACCGCCAAAATTGATACAATAAAGGCAGTAATTTGCAGTAGATTGGACAGCCACCATTAATTCTCATTAGAAGTAAATGATCCCTTTTCCTCCCCCTCAGGGGTATTGTGCATATAAGGCGTCTTCTTCTTCTTCTTCTTCTTCTTCTTCTTCTTCTTCTTCTTCTTCTTCTTCTTCTTCTTCTTCTTCTTCTTCTTCTTCTTCTTTTTCTTCTTCTTCTTCTTCTTCTTCTTCTTCTTCTTCTTCTTCTTCTTCTTCTTCTTCTTCTTCTTCTTTTTCTTCTTCTTCTTCTTTTTCTTCTTCTCCTCCTTCTTCTTTTTTCTTTCTTTCTTTCTTTCTTTCTTTTCCTTTCCTTCTTCTTATTATAATTTCCTTTTTCTTCTTTTTCTTCATTTCTTCTTCTTCTTGCCCTTTAGTTTACAGCTTGATTGTGATATCTCTCCACCCGTCAGCCAACATTTCAGCAAACTATTAGTTAATCGCGATTTAAAACATGTTTTTGAAAGAGGCAGTGGAGCACCCCCCCCCCCACCTTTTTTTTAACATGGACCCGAAACGCCATTCAAGTCCTTTTACTGTGTGCTAATGCCAGTTAATGTATATATTGTGAAGGCTGGGAATTATTCACGTGTACTTCTAGTAATTTCCCATGGTCTCTTGGTAGTAAGATCGGGCGCCTGTGTGTATTGTTGCGCACGTAAAAAATCCTTTGGCAGTTGAAAATCAAACAGAGTATCCTAAATGCGCTGCCTGGGCAAAATTTGGATATCCCCGCCGGTGTAACGACGTTTGTGCACTGCGCTGAGTTTCTCCAGACTCAGGCTTGAGTTAAAAGTAGAACGGAGCACTGATGGGTTACACCCGTTTGCCATGATGATGATGATCCGTTGAAAAAAGCAATGTAGTTAATTAGTAATCGTTTCATTTGACTGTGTACTTAACTGCACTGGGAGCGCGGAAAGATCATTACGGTCTATGGAGGATGGCGCTGCGAGGCGTTATCACGGGATCTGGCTGACGCTAACACTTAGGGGAAGGATGAGACGGATATACTATCAAACAGTTACTGGTACCATCGAAATTGGAACTATTCGCTTGCTGCTGAAGATGGGGACTGAGCACTTATGGAGTTGTCCCGAGTGCTGTTATGTCGATTCTTAATTCAACATTTAACAACATTCAACAAGAACCATCTGGTTTGTTAATTCGATCGTTCTATACACGGGTAGATTTATGATCTAAACAAATCTGGGTTGCAGCTGAAAAGCGCTTTGCTTGTTCACGTAGTTTTTTGTTTGTGTGTTGTGGGGATGTACATTTTGTTTCTTGAAAAAAAAAAAAAAAAAACACGTCATGTTGGAAACGGATGTCTTTGTCAAGTAAATGTAGTCTGAGGCTGTTAATTGTTTTGTTTGTCGTTGGAAATTAGCAAGTCGCCGATAATTGGTCTGTCTATTGAATTTCAAGTCCGCTGCTGGAAGAATGGATGGGATCGCCATAGTGGTGCGGCTGGATGCTCGCCTGAGGATCGGAAGATTGTGTTTTCAGGTCCTGACAGCGGCAGACCCCCCTCCCCCACCCCTTCCACCCTTTCTCCACAAATTACTGTGCAGCCAGATCGACTCAGCGTTTAGTGGGTACCAGGTATAGTCCTGGAAGGTAAAGGCAACCAGCGCGATGTTTACCACATTGCCCTTTGTGTGCCAATTGGTCTTTAAAAAATGTGGTCTTGCCGTGTGTGCCCAATACGCCTGAAGGCGTGAATAAGAGGTTTTGTTTGTTCACATCAATGTTCTTCCACCCATGGAAAAGTCACTGTGGGCCACAAGCAGATTCTGCTTGATTATACAGCGAGCGAGGGTAGGCGGTGGCGCTCATCCAGTCTGTAGGATTCACATTTGAAGTAATTATTGGTTGAAATCGAAGAGACAGAGTCACAAACGTCAGCATTAGAGACAAAGTTGGAACAAGAGCATGCATGGAACATATTGAAAGACAGAGAATGAAGTGGTTTGGTCATTTAGTAAGAATACAACCGGATCAGATTGCCTATAAGGTCTTTTACAATAGAACATCGGGAAGAAAGGTCAGAGGAAGACGCAGGAAATATTTATAGATGGAGTAGCTGAATACGGCCAGAAGATCCAGAAAACTGTCACTCAAATCACGCGAGAGGCACAAATATTTTAAACCACGACACTGGGCTGCAACCCGGTAAAAGTGAAGAAGACAATAAATAGATAGATAGATTGGTTGAAATGACTTTGTCAGGTTCGTCAATAATCAAAACCAAACAGAAGAAAAAAGAACGAATGGATGTTGCTGTTGTAGCGATTCGTCTTTCATAAACAACCCTCCAGCCACATACATCAGATTTGTTAACCTCTTGGCAGCAGCATTACCTGAAAATTTCAATTTTGTGACATAAGATTTAACAGATAAACAGTTATCTTCACGTGTTTGTTGTTTGGTATGTTGTTAGTTAGCCTGAAGTCGTCCCCCTTGGGATGCAATTTTTTCTTATTTTGAAGCCACACCTTAGCTTGTGCCTGGGGCCCTGAATGTATCCGGGGCCCAAAAAAAAAAAAAAAGCGGTTTCTGGGACCTCTCCACGGTGATCCTCATCCGCATGGT
Source organism: Candidula unifasciata (assembly GCA_905116865.2). Classification (NCBI taxonomy): domain Eukaryota; kingdom Metazoa; phylum Mollusca; class Gastropoda; order Stylommatophora; family Geomitridae; genus Candidula; species Candidula unifasciata. The sequence continues at coordinate 134,759 of CAJHNH020004458.1, forward strand.
GTCACTTTGTGTCACCGGGTGTTTAACGCTTGTATGAAGTCCTGGTGGAGTATAACTTACAAACATCTTTACATATAGGATAGCTATCAGGTGGGGGCGCAGACAGTAATGTAGATACAGATGGGTTCACTGATAGAGATTTTAGGATGCGAATACAGAGGGCAGGGAGAGTTTTCATGGCACTAGGGAATTTGGCGAGATGAAAAGAAATTAAAACTTATACTAAAACTTGGAATTTTCATTCTTATGTCGAGTCAGTGCTGTTGGAGCGGGAGTGCAAACGTTCATTGACTGCTGCCTGCGCAGAATAGAGGACATTTGATGCTATGATAGAATAACTGATGTTGAGCGTTGAGATAAAGCTAAACAAGTTCCAGTGGACCAAGAGGTGAAGAAAAGACGTTGCCTTTGGATAGGAAACGCATGCGCGCTCGCCTACACACACACACACAAACACACACACACACACACACACACACACACACACACGTTAAGAAGGCTTCAGGACAAAATATCTAGAATGTCTTTGCACTAGAAACCAGATGGGCATGGCCGTAAATAAGGACCAAAAAGCACACGGATAAGAGAGCTGGAGATTGAGGTTAGGACGATTGGGAGGACATAAGGAGAGATGCATATGAAAGCAAACGATAGAACGACTTGGCATGAGTTGTTGAAAGGCCTATGTTCCACTGGAGGGGGAAGGGGGGGGGGGGGGGTTAGAATGTCAGAAGAAGAAGAAGAATATAGGCCATGGATATGAAAACGTTGAGGAACACTGTTTTACTTCACTTTTACTTACGCTGCAAGAAACAATGTATTCTGTCACCACAATGGATGTTGACTGCTGTGCCCCCACTGCCATCTTTGAGTGATATTATGTGATCAATTATGATTGTCTTCCTGGTAAAGTTGTCAAGACTACCCCTCGCGCTCTGAAGGTCAGGGTTTGGGTTCACGGCTGCGTCCTTCACTTCAAGATCTTCAGATCTCCGGGATCGTCGCCGAAGCTACGTTCACGCTCTGTGTGGCGCTCTCGGCAGGAGACTAGCCATTCATTCTGCTGAGAGAGACCGAACCATATGAAGTAAATCCCGGTGTAGTGAAGTCGATCCTCTCGACTGTAACCTTTAACATGGGGGAGGCGGGGTCATGTAGCGGCTGCAGCCAGGGCTACCGATGCTGCCCCCCACCCCCCCCCTCCCTTTTCTGTTTTTTTTATGACGCCTTGTTAAAATCAAGGTTTTTTTTTCCAAGTATATACAAGTGGTAAATATTTCGTTTCGTAACTATAAATTGTGTACATTTTAACAATCCGGGTTTTTTATTTTGTTCTGTTGTTCTTTGTGTATGTATTGATTGGGTTTGTGTCCCCCTAAGCTGGGTTTAAAAAAAAAAAAAAACCCATTTGCAGCCCTGATCGCAGCACATACTTTCCATTGCCGAATTTTACTATTAACTTTTTATTATAAATAAGCCACTCGCCTCGAAAAAAGCGGTGGAAAACCCGCTTGCTTTATGCTTACTCCACCCATGCAGAAATTGTCACGTTACTCCAGTTACTAGTACTACGATGGTAAATGCGCTCGCATATTCTCAACAACGAAGCGGCCAGGAGGAAATATCACCGTATACCCTCTCCACTGTAATGGCTACATGCTACTTGTCTCACACCATTACCTAGAAGCATGATCTCTTTCTGAATCGCACACACTAGGTTGGGGGGGGGGGGGGGGGGGGGGGGGGGGGGGGGGGGGGGGGGGGGGGGGGGGGGGGTAATCGATCACTTGCAATAGGTGTTGAAAAAAATCCCCAGAAAACAAACTCACCGAATGTGTCACATTAGGGAAAACATTTTAGTCAAAAAAAGCAACAATGGAAAGTAAACTCTACAGATCACTATCATCATTGCCATCATCATTACCATCAATTTCTCCACTGCTGTTAAGCGTCATGGGAAGGAAAAATTTGCGATCCATTGCTGTACGGGCTATTGCCATTCCGTGTCGATTTAGTTCTTTAATGTGATCAGTCAATTTTCCCCTAGGGCGACCTCATTTTTTCACATAAGATCTTTTTATGTGTTCTTACTGTATGACCAATCCATTTGATCTTCTGTTATTGAATTTGCTGCATGCTTGTTACCACAGTCTGATAATAATTTCTAACTGTATCTCTTATATTTAAGTTGGTGAGTTTTCTTAGGCATCTGATGGTTCATGTGCTAATTTTACGTTGCTTAGCCTTTGATAATATCCTAGTTTGGCACTGGTAGCACAGTATTTTAAAGCTAGTCTTACAAGTCATTAAAGAACAACAAATGAAGTGGTTTGGACACCTAACAAGAATGCTCTGGTACTATCCGCCACAGCGAACCACACTAAAACATTACAGCACATATAGAGCGAGTGGAAGACCTCAGAAAATATGGAGATATGGCATTAAAAACAACTTTACATAAATGAACATCAGTCTTAATAGTGCTCTTGACAAAGCTCATCAATGAATGTTACATTTCCCCACGACACTTCGATGAGGTACAAGGTGGAAGAGCAGAAGAAGAAGAAGAAGAAGAAGAACAAGAAGCACAGTATTTGTTTGGTATAGTTTGGCACTGGTAGCACAGTGTTTGTTTGGCACTGGTAGCACAGTGTTTGTTTGGCACTGGTAGCGCAGTGTTTGTTTGGCACTGGTAGTGCAGTGTTTGGTATAAATATGCTGTTTGTAATCTGTTTTTTGGCGATCATACTTGTGTTTAGATGTCTTAATAACGGTGTCAGTTGGCATATAAGTGCATAAGGGACGATAAATGAACTCAAAAATCTGCATTGGAAGTTATACGAAAGACAAATGGCAGATATAAACGTCTTATTTCAGTTTAACAAAAAACAAAAACAAAAAAGTAGAAGAAAAAGAAGAAAAAGAATAAGAATAAGAACCCAGGTACGTCGAGTGGATTGTGATACGATTTCACTAACCTCTAAGTAATAAAACCACATCGTTGTAAAGTAGTCTCACCTGCTGTCCAGAAAAATGGAAATTTCACGAACTAGCTGACGGTTTTCTAAAAAATTTGATTATTATTTTATTTATTAAATCCAACGTGACAAAATGAAAATTGTTAACTGATGCACGATATAATACTGCTTAGAAGTTAGGAATCATATTGTACGTTGCTGGAACGTTGTTTCATAAAGAGAAGGCTCTGTAATAATATTAATTAGAAATCACTGTTTTGCTCTTATTATTAAGATAACTAAACACGTATTTTCATACGGTTTTCAAGTGAACTCTCCTGCCTCCTTTAACAGTTTGATAGCTTTATAACTCAGAGATAGATATTCACTTGCTCTGCAACGGTGTAAATTCCGAATGACTTACCCGGTAAATGTTTGGTCAAAATGATTTTGGTGGACGCCCTGAAAATGTCAGCGGGCCGTTTGCGACCTGTAGATTAAAGAACATTGAATCAGAAACGTTTCGGTGCCAAGAGGTTATAGGTTAGCTCTTTCAACGGTCAACTCTTCCAATAGAAGGCAGATCACCATACATTTATTGATTACTCTGTACACGCTCTTTCCGCAAACTTCCTGTGTCCTATCACTTTGCTCTCTGAAAGCACTTCACCTCATTTTGTTTTCTGAAATGCATTTGCTACCATCCCTTTGTAGGTTTCAGGGCCTCACTGTGGAGGGAAAAAGCATAGACCTACTGCCTTCCTAACTAGCATGTCATAAAGGTCGACTGATTAAGGGTTTCCTTCAGAGCCAGAATATATCTGCCCAAGAGGTCAGGAGCAAAGTCTGCCTGCACATTAGAATGATCTGTAAAAACTGGCCGGCGCGCAAAGCTAATTTCTTTGATAATACCAAAATCCAGAAGTGGACGAACACGTAGAACTTTCTGCCAGAGTTTACAGCTGGTGAGCGCAAAGATCAGAAGAAGACGTTCTCTTCTAGCAGATTAAAACGTTGTAGAACACGAAGTAGTAGATGATAATGATGATGAAGATCCAGAAACAAAATAGCTCAAACAAATGTACACACTTATATAACCCTTTATCTGTTGAAGTTGACACAGTTTTGCTTTTCAATTTCAGATAATAATCAGCACAACAAAATTTGACCAGCTTCGGCCAGACTGCAATGAGCTGTCTTATCAGATCATGTTCATAGAGCTACACTGAATCATTACAGTTTAAAGATATTTTAACAGTAGCATTAGATCCCATATCTCGACGATCAGCATACATCTTAATATACTTTCTAAAAGTGTAATATGTTGACAAGATTTGATACTCACAATATCTGATACTCTGTTAATGAGGTGTCTGATGTTTCTTATCAAAAGTAAACCTGGAAACATATTTACTCTAAAATATTGATTCAGTGTCTGAAGTTCACCTGGATTATTATATAATTTATTCTGCATACTGTTGTCGTCAAAGCTTACACAATATTTACGTATCTGGAGCAAGTGTTCTTTGAAGCTGCTGTGTAACAATCTGTTTGCAGCGAGGATAGAGATTTGCAGAAAGATTTCCGCTTGGCTGATAAGGTTACCCAGTGAACCTGCACCATTGTGAGACAGTCATATCTGCAGCAGGTTGATCGAGTGGCAGGCCCAGACCACTCTGTGGTTACGCATCCTTGTTCTAACGAACCAAGCACGGGTCTTGCCTTCCAACCAATTCCTAGTCAGTCTGAAGATGCTCTATGTTGGATTTCTCGAATGCCCCTCCTGCTATCCGGAGCCGATCCAGTCGATTCTGTCATGACACAGTGCTGGGGTCGCAGGGCTAAACTCAATGGAGAACTGACACAGGCTCGCATCAAATCTTCTGCTAAAGAACCAGTGATCAGAACATTGTCACCGTTGCCACCTTTGTCTGCAGCATTTTCTGGAACATCGTTACCCCAGCAGTTCACTGAGTTTGAGGCAACACGGTTACAGCCAGATGCAAGCGCTAAGGTATGTTACACTTTATAATTAGATGCAGTTATGTGATGTATTCATCCAGTTGTTTTAATTCGTCATTATCAACTTCTAAGTTTACCGTTAAATGCCATGGAGAGAAACTGTTTGTGATCCAATGTTTGGATGGGTATCAATGGCTGCAGGGGCCAGACGTAATCAGTTCACATATGTGAGCGTTATCAGGCAACAGTTAGACAATAGAGGATATCACACGGTATTTGCCTAAACGACACTTTACTGTTGCGATTATGCATACACCACTAGCATGGCAATGCTAGTAACTGGTAGCTTTCACACGTTACAGTTTCCGCAAGCATGCAGTGACCGTTGCGTTTTCTATGTTCGTGAGGTAAAGGTAAAGGACCCTGCTGTTTGCAATCCGAAGATTCACACTAGGGCAGACCGCTAATAAACATGAGGTATGACGAGAGACACGACTTCACTTGCCGAGAGAATAATTAGACAGAAGACAGTTACAAGGCATGTATAAATGGCAGAAAGTTATCGCCGTACAGTAGTATTTGGGGGCAAATTGTCCATACATATAATATGTATCCATGAAAAGAATATGTTACGATCACTGTGCTTAACGATGAGAGGATAACTTCTTTCCTTCGACATGGAGCTCAGAGCATTGCTTTCCCGCGAACGGCGGCATTAAGAACATATCAAGACAAGCTTCTGCCATTAATACATCCCTTGTAACTCTCTTCTAATTCTTCAGTGTGGCAATTGACGTCGTGTCTCTCGTTATATCTCATGTTCATTAGCGGTCCGCCCTTGTGTGAATCTTCGGATTACGCACAGCAGACCCTTTTTCACGGCTTTATAAGTATTTGGCATGTAAGCTAGACTTGCATTTTGTAGACCAGTGGGTACTAGTGGACTAGCCTAGACCGTGTTGTGTGGAGAGGGCATATCCTGGACCATGTTGTGTGGAGAGGGCATATTCTGAACCGTGTTGTGTGGAGAGGGCATATCCTGATCCTAGTTGTGTGGAGAGGGCATGTTTTAACCGTGTTGTGTGGAGTGTCCTGAACCATGTTGTGTGGAGAGGGCATATCCTGGACCGTGTTGTGTGGAGAGGGAATATCCATGACCGTGTTGTGTTTAGAGGGCATATCCTGGTCCGTGTTGTGTGGAGAGGGCACATCAAAAATGGAATAAAAGTGAACAAACAAAAATGATTGCAGAAAAGATAAGAGCTGAGCGTCTGAGTAAAAAAAAAAAAAAACTGATTAAACACAAATGTTGACAACAATGGTCCTGAAATGCCATGCTATCATTGTGGAAGACTTTTCTTGACACGGTCGGGTCTTGCTAATCACACTCGCCATCGTCATACGCTGTGTGTCCAACGCCTCCTCACAGCGCAATAAAACACTGGAAAGACGGAAAGGTGCCAATCAATCAATCAGTCATTGGCACTAGGGAGTGATGCGGTCAATATCCGGCCGGCCACTTTTATTTCTCAGGACTTTACTTGATACCATTTTAAGGCGAAACAGACATAGGAGTCTTACAGTTTTTCACCGTTATGAATAATCACATGTGTTATACTTGATGATGATATAAATACCTGCAATTAATTATGTAATGAAACAAAATGTTGACATACAGAGGCACATTGAGATGGTTTATCGTGAATGAGTATTAACTATTATCATCCTACCAAAAGAGTTGTCACGGTTAAGATCCTGGGGGTTTGAAGGTTTGCAGATTTGAACAACAGATCAACAGCATGGCACACGGGTAGTAACCCATAGGTGCTCCGTTCTTCTTCTAAGTCAAGTCTGAATTTGATGAAGCTCAACAAAGTGCACAAGCTCTGTAGCACCGTCGATGACCCTGATATACTTTGAGTAGTTTTTAACTCTAAATTTTGTCCAGGCAGTGCCCTTAGGCAGCTCTTTTCGATCTCCAACTGCCAAGGGAATTTTTACGTACGAAACATTACACACGGGCGTCCAATCTCACAACACAGAAAGCCGGGGGAATTAATAGAAGTCCAAGTCAACGTGGAAAAAATTTCAGCCCTTACCTGGGATTCAGATGTTTGGGAAAAAAAACAAAAACTTTTTTGTATTTCATCGAAAGTAAAACCTACCCCGAACCTTAGCACCCCTCCCCCACCACAACCAATAAAGCCCTAGTTAAGATGGTCATACGATCGTCAGCAAGAATGAGAGACTTGTTGACGAACAGCCAGTCCGAGTACAGACGCCACTGGTGCGCATTTGCTAATGAACGGATGTTGACAAGAAATAAGGAAAGCTTCATTGCTGGACAGGAGAATGTTATCCCCCTCCCATGGGACGTAATATTTGGTGTAAATAAAGCTCCATCCAGGCTGTCGTGGTTGCAAGGAGGGGGCTAAATATAACCTGTGGGTTAAAACAGGAGTTCTGCGACATGTGCCCGGGTGATTTTCCTCCGAATGGAAGCACTTTTGGTCACTTGCTGTTTGTCGTTCGTTGTCAAAGAGACTCTGGCGCTTTGTTGTTCTTCTTCTTTTTCTTCTTTTTCTTCTTCTTCTTCTTCTTCTTCTTCTTCTTCTTCTTCTTCTTCTTCTTCTTCTTCTTCTTCTTCTTCTTCTTTTTCTTCTTCTTCTTCTTCTTCTTCTTCTTCTTCTTCTTCTTCTTCTTCTTCTTCTTCTTCTTCTTCTTCTTCTTCTTCTTTTTCTTCTTCTTCTTCTTCTCTTCTTCTTCTTCTTCTTCTTCTTCTTCTTCTTCTTCTTCTTCTTCTTCTTCTTCTTCTTCTTCTTCTTCTTCTTCTTCTTCTTCTTCTTCTTCTTCTTCTTCTTCTTCTTCTTCTTCTTCTTCTTCTTCTTCTTCTTCTTCTTCTTCTTCGTCGTCGTCGTCGTCGTCGTCGTCTTCTTCTTCTTCTTTGCGTTCAGTTTCGTATGCTCAGATTAGACCATCAGGTGGGTTGCCTCTATGAACTCTCCTGTCAGCAGCACGTCCTTCATGGTTCCCCGTAGCTTGCTCTGCACATTTTGCTCTTAAGGCCAGGTGTCTTTTCGAAGTTCTATGTTGAGTGGACAGGTCTGCAGAATGTGCTCAGGTGTTTATTGTCCTGTTTGACAGAGTCTGGAGCAGCGGTTCTCAGCTGGCCGGTGGTGACCAATTTGTTTGGTCGAACGACCTTTTCACAGCGGCGGCCAAAGATCGTCGCAGAACAGATATTCAATGATATTTTGAAGTAGCAACGAAAATAACTGTGTGGCTGTGGGTCGCCACAACATGAGGAACTGTAATAAAGGGTCGCCACAACATGAGGAACTGTATTAAAGGGTCGCCACAACATGAGGAACTGTATTAAAGGGTCGCCACAACACGAGAAACTGTATTAAAGGGTTGCCACAACACGAGGAACTGTATTATAGGATCGCCACAACATGAGGAACTGTATTAAAGGGTCGCAACAACGTGAGGAACTGTATTAAAGGGTCGCGGAGGCCACAACACAAGGAACTGTATTAAATGGTCGCCACAACGTGAGGAACTGTATTAAAGGGTCGCCACAACATGAGGAACTGTATTAAAGGGTCGCCACAACATGAGGAACTGTATTAAAGGGTTGCCACAACATGAAGAACTGTATTAAAGGGTCGCGGCATTTGAAATGTTTAGAGTTGCTGGACTTGAGATGGACTCCATTGCACCAAGGGCTCGGTGTTTCTTCGCAGAACTTCCAGCTCCCCGCAAAAAGCGTCTTGCGATACTCAACCATAAACCCATTTAGTAAAAACAAAACAAAAGAATCGACCACGTTCAACCTACTGCCAGCAGTACCGGCTTCAATTGTGGTTTGGTTTCTTTGTGCCAGTTATGTTGGCTAAGAAATGTTGATTGCACCAAAACTAGTGGCTTGAAGGGGTACTCTAGTACCCAGTGAGGGTTGCTGAGGAGGAGGCTGGTATGCACTATAGACACCCACATACATGTACAGTTTACACACACCCACACACACACACACACACACACATATATATATATATATATATATATATATATATATATATATATATATATGTATATATATATATATGCATTACATATACAGACGTATACACACGTCGGAATGCACCTATACGTGTTTTCACACACACACACACACACACACACACAGACAGATATACACACCTGCGTGCATACCTACTTGGGAATGCACGTTTATGTATTGGATACAAACACATGAATGTATAAATACACACATACACTTAATGAAGCTGCCATGGGGTGGCGGCAAAACGCTCACCTTTAGTTTGTAAGTTCGTGGGTTCCCGTCACGTCTGAGCCAGACTTTTTTTTTTATACAACCCTAGCTCCCAAGTCGACCCAACCCCAAATGAGTACTAGTGTTGTATACGATGTACCCTATAGCTTTGCTGACCAAATCACTCATCTTGTGCCGTTGGTCTTTAAAATATAGGTCTAGCCCTATATACCCAATACTCCTGAAAGGCGTGGAAAAGGGTTATTTACTTACCATAGGTTTGCCCATTTCGTAATATTTGCACCTTGGTTACCTTTGGTTTGTATATATGACCCTTTCTCAATGTCCACTGTCATAAGGGGATAGTCAGGGAGTCTTGCTAGTTCAGGTTGTTTCACACAATTTACTTCCTTCTCTTTTCTAGCTGCATAGTTCCAGTGATGATCCTTGCTGATCTCCGTAAAAACACAGCGCTCGTGAATCGACTACGCCTATTTAAATCACTATTAATGAAAGAACCGACGACACCTTTTTACGTATTTTGCCAGTGAAAGAGCTAACACACAGTGGCGAGGCTTGATCAATTTGCATGCATAACCGGTTTAGACAAAAAATTAAGCGTTTTCAGGTAGCGATTACAATGGAGATGGAGTGACATATTTTCCTTTCGGTCGTTTTGCTGTTGGGAATATGCGGGTGCAGCCAGCATCGTACTGTTATTAACCGGTAACTCTCACGGTTTAGTTGCTGCACGAGTAGTGTAAGTAAGCATGCAGCAAATGTTCTTTTTGCTACTTTCATTTTGTTTACATTCTTTCCGAGTGGCGCATTTGTAGTAAATACTATATAGTAATAATACATATTAAAGGGATGCGTTGTTCTTTTACAATCGAAAGTGTGAGCGACAAGTTCGCTTCTACATTCACGCCTCGCCTTTGCTAACACATTGACCTGACATATTACAGACAGAGTAAGGACAGTGCATTGATTTCCTAGCCCAGAGCGTAATAGGGGATTTTGAAACCAGGTCACGGGGAACACTTTGACAATCCAAGTCATGCAATGGAAATCCTGCTTTGTTCTTTGTTGCGGGAGGCAATGGAGTAAAGCTGCTAACGCCATACATGCTTCATTTGGAGACTTAAGCATGTGGACATCGATTTTGTCTTTGTGGTGATGTTCGTTTGCGCTATGTCCGTTCACGGCAAAGCTGCAATAAGTGTGTCTTTAGGCCAACTACGGCAGATTTTCTTTTACTGAGGACAGTGTTGCAGCATCTCTTTGATCCTAACTGTCTCGGTCAGACTGTAGTTATACAGCCTATTTGCTGTGCCGACCAATGGGGATTGAGTATGATCTGTGTCAGCTCTGGTTCAGTGGCATTAACGCAAGCAGTCAAGCCGTAATTCCCTAACAACACTCATCTCATTTGTCGCAAGATTGGTCCAGCTGGTATCGCCACCTTCTGCTGCAGTTATACACCTTATTTGCAATGCCATCCAGTTGGGATTGAGTATGGTCTTTGTCAGCTCTAGTTCAATGGCATTAACACAAGCAGTCAAACCATAATTCCGTCACTACACGCACCTTTTCTGTAGCGAAATGTTCCCAGCACGTTTCGCGTCCCCTATGGCATACAGCTATCACCAACCGCTTTAGCATAATGTGATGGTGGTTTGGTCACTAGATCAAGAGCGGGGATTTTTGTTCTGTTTTTAAATATCCAGAAACCATTTGTTGTTAACCCTTTGGTTTGGTACTATGGATATTGCAATCCTTTGACCTTAATTCCATGACAGATACCGCCAATCTGGGAGAAATGTGGCTTTTCTGCCAACCCATTGGCGTGAAACCCGACCTCAAGGAGTACGTCACCCGTCACCGCGAAGTCAAGTTTAACTAACTGAGCTAGCGAGCTGGGCATAGAGCGGTGAAGAATCACCCGTCTTCGTGCTCTTTTTCTGCGCTGGGCATTGCAGGATCTGTTGGCAGGTTATCTTGTGGTTTATAGTCAGTCTGCGATATCTGCACTTTTCGACAAAACGCACATAATTTCAATCAATCCCTAATTAGTAGGGTTATACGACATGTCTGTTGGGGGTAGGGATAAGGTGAGTCTGTTTTTAATCCCTCCTAGGGTCCAGGAACCCACATTGAAAGCAAACTCCAGTTCAGTATAATGGACTCCCCATGTAGTTTCTGCGGCCCCATTTTGGGAGGAGAAAGAAAATAGATTTTCTGCTCACAGCGCAGACAATTAAAACTATTTCTTTCGAAGCCGGTGTGCATTTTTCTTGAATGCACACAAAACGCACCAAATCTGTAAAATGGTTGTGCACGTAAAACACAAGCTCTGGAGCGAGACTAAAGTCGAGAAGTGGCCGAACAACCAGAATTGTAGGCCGGAATTGACAGCCGGTGAACGCAAAGGATAACAAAAACAGTATAAGTCTCAGGCTATATATAGGTTTAAACAACGGATCAACAGCATGTTACAAGGGTTATAACCTATAAGTGCTCCGTTATACATCTAAATTAAGTCTGAGTCGGAAAGAATCTAAGCGGAATGCACGTATTCCGTAGCACCGGCGAGGATCCTGAAATACTTTAGGTAGATTTTTAACTCCAAATGTTTGCCCTTGCAGAGCCGTTAGGCTACTTTTTTTCGATTTCCGACTGCTAAGAGATATTTTACGTGCGCAACAATACACACGGGCGTCCGGTATTACTACACAGAGACAGGGGAAACTACAAAACTCCACGTGAAAAAATCCTAGCCTTCACCGGGACCCGAACCCAGGACCGACAGCACTCAAGGCGGACGCCAAGCCTCAAGACCACTCAGTTGTTAATGGAATGTTAATGTAGATGCTGCTGTCGTGATTCAGAATACGTCACACATCGTGTCGATTTATCAATTCAAATATTGGCCTGGCACCATATGTCCCAGGAGCCTCCGTGGTATAGCTGTTAGACTCTCGCCTGTGGATCCCAAGATCGTGGATTCAGATCCAGTCGGAGCCAGGCTTTTTTTTTTAAATAGTGACCTTGGCTCCCAGATCTTCTTTTCTTCATTTTCTTCTGCCTTTCTGGCCCCAATTTAGCATAGGCCCTTAACCAACTCACGTCAAGTCGTTCTATCCATGGCTATCAGATGCATCTCTCCCCATGTCCTCCCCATCTTTCTAAATTCATTCTCCAGCTCCGGTTTGTGTGTGTGTGTGTGGCCTTCCTTTATTGCTATTCCCCTGTGGGTTCCAGTGCATATAAAGAGACACACTAAATCTGCCCACATAAAATCATGACATAGATAAATGGTCGTAGACCACCAGACAGACCAAAAAGACTGTAGAAAGATTATATATATATATATATATATATATATATATATATATATATATATATATATATATATATATATATATATATGTGTGTGTGTGTGTGTGTGTGTGTGTGTGTGTGTGTGTGTAGCATGTGTTTTCAGAACGTCGCTCTCATCATGGTCTGCCTGAAAGTAATTTGGTCTCTCATCACCTATCACGCCTCGTGCACTTTCATATTCAACGATTCACTTATATCCTGTGCAAGTCTTCGTGTTGGTGTTTTACATACATAAAAAGGTAAAGTCGGGAGATGTGAAAAAGCGTCATTGCACACGGGTATAAACCATAAGTGCTCTGCCACCAGTATAAGTGGTATATATATATATATAAATTATATGTGTATTATATACATATGTATGTATGTATGTATGTATGTATGGATGGATGGATGGATGGATGGATGGATGGATGGATGGATGGATGGATGGATGGATGGATGGATGGATGGGTGGGTGGATGGATGGATGGATGGATGGGTGGGTGGGTGGATGGATGGATGGATGGATGGGTGGGTGGATGGATGGATGGATGGATGGATGGATGGATGGATGGATGGATGGATGGATGGATGGATGGGTAGGTGGGTAGGTGGGTAGGTGGGTGGGTAGGTGGGTGGGTGGATGGATGGATGGATGGGGGTGGATTTCCTAACTACACGGAGAACGCCGAAGAATAAGAAGCCGAAGAAGAAGAAGCAGCAGCAGCAAAAGCTGCAGAAAAAGAAGAAGAAGAAGGACAACAACAACAACATCAATTAATTAATTGATTACTGGTTCAACTCCAAAATGAACTCCTTTACAATGACTTTTTCAGCACTTGTCATTATTTAATTCTTCTCTTAGTTTCAACAGACATAACTAATTCTCTTTTTCAAATTTTACATGTATGTTTAACAGTGCAACATTCTCTATTTTAAAACAAACCATTAACTCCTCACTTTCCTTCCCAACAGGTAGGACAATTCCGGGGCCGGGTGGTGAGAGTCCTGCTGGTTGTTCTTCTCCTCCTCTTGCAGCCAACAATGGGAGCAGAGTTTTGGACTGAGGAGCAGCCCGATCACGTGATTTTCCGGTACAAACTATGCCAGCCTGTGTCGCGCTCGAACCTGATGATGATGATGGGCTCTCATTTCGACGACACGAAGATGGCACCGGATTTAGCCAGTGCCAGAAAGATGTTCGGCGACAGTGAGGGCTTTCAAGGTGACGACCCGAGTGTTGACTACGAGGAGGATTCCAACGGAGCAGGGGACGATGACAAGTTGTGGAATTTTGACGAAAACGTTTGGGTTGACGAGAGGGAAGAGACTGTGAAAAATAATGGGGTGACGAAAGACAAACTGAATTCAGAGTTTGTGGAAAGCCGAACGTGGCTGCCTCGGAAGAAGGTTTTAAACCGGCATGTAGACAGTAAAGTTATAGACCACAACAAACAGTCTAGAGACAGTAAAGGGGATGGAGGCAGTGTCATCCACGGGGATGGATCTAAGCAACCAACAGAAGCTGATTCCTACCCTTTCATGCGACGCAGACGGCGAAGGTCTCACCACGAGGCTGAAACTCGATCACATAATACTGGTGATACCATGAACGACCGAGGACAACGCGAGGATACTGGTGACAGTGTAAATAACAAAGATGATGATAATAATAACGACGACGGTGACTTAGACGCCAAAGATACACAAACCACAAATAGTATTCAGCTTCAGTTGTTTTTGAGTGGGAAAGATAAGAAACAGCGGAAAAAGTTGAAACAAAAGTTAAGACAGTCACCGGTTAATTTAAGCAAGCCGCCTCCATGGGAGTGCAAGTTTAGCCAAAGACAACGGCAGATGAACAAGGGCGTATTCCCTCAGTTTGTTCTGGAGGGCAGATGCGAGACAGACAAGTGTTTCTACCGCCTGTACAACTGCGCGCCAATCAAATACACATTGAAGCTGCTACAAAGAGACCCTAACAAATGCAACCCACTGCCCAGCGCGACCAACATAACAATCTACGAAGAGCGGTGGCAACTTGTTCAGAAATATGTCACCGTTGGCTGTAACTGCGTCAGTCCAATTGCAAAGAACCCCAAGCAAAGAAACCGACGACTTGACTAACTCTTTACAGAATCACAGAAGCTGCCCAGAGAAAGGGAGACAGCCACCAACCTAAATCACAAGTGTACGACTTCCAGACAAGCTAAAACACATATTGGAAGTGATTACTGGAGAAGGCCAGATAAGTTAAGTATGTTCTGACCAAGTTGTGAAAAGTAAGAGAATGCATAAAGCGTTGGTTGGGATTCAGACGGAAGAACCATCCACACAACTTATGTTCTTTGAATTTTTTACAGACAAATGCATACAGAATAGCATGCTAAGGATTTAAGCTAATACCCAGACATTGCTTAAATAGGCATATGTCTACCATTGGACAGACTAATACTACGGCCGCCTAATGTTGTCCACACTAAGGTTGTCCAGTACATATTTTAACTAAACATAACACAGACAGTACCGTGATAGACTAGCCAAACGCGGATGGCATTCACTTCTCCAAAACTCCTGGCATGAACCATAACGGGACCACTGGATATTTTTTTTTTTGTGTGACTCTCTTTTTGTATCGATGTTGTGTATTGAATGCCGCTATTTGGGCAGTATGGCGTGCAGTTTTTCCCGACCTGATTACAAGCTTGGTGAAAGCCATAAAATCGGAAACAGCTCTGTGTGTTTAATGCCCTGTAAATTTTGTGTCATTTAGAGAAACATGCCATGCTCCAAAGCTGACATTTGTTGTTGATATTTCCGCACACGCTTCTCATGTGATCTCATCGTCTGCGCCTCATATGATATGTGTATTAACATTGACTGAATAGTTCACCATAAAAGTAGGGCCAAAGTGCAATGTATCTCTGTTTAGTTTAAAGTAAATGGTTCCAACGGACACTTGTCATGGATGTTAACTTGTTAACACATTTCTGTATAAACTAAACATTCTTGTTAATTATTTCATTATCTGCTTCAGTAATAAACTCGAAAGACGTTGATTATAGATATAGTTTAGCAAATATCCTACCCCTTCTTTTTCTTCCTCATATTATAACTATTACTCTCAGCATACATTTAAGTGAACTCAGAGATGAGAATAACCAGCTGGCCCTGGATAGGACGTATATTGGCAGAACATAATATTAATACAACCGTTGATTTCTCACGATGGAATTCATAGGACAAAAAAAAATTTCAACAAAAAGAGAAGAAAAAGAAGAGGAGGAAGGGGATAAAGAAGAAGAAGAAAAAGAAGAAGAAGAAGAGGAATAAACAGAGGGGGGGGAGGGGGGGGGGACATTCACAAGTGGTGTACCCACTTAGAGGACAAAGCAATACAAACTCAAAAAACCGTCAACTTGAGTAACAGTTCACAGGATCCAAAAAGCTACCTGGAGGAAAGGAAACATATACCAACCTAAATCACTAGTGTGTGGAAATATATACCAACCTAAATCACTAGTGTGTGGAAATATATACCATCCTAAATCACTAGTGTGTGGAAATATATACCAACCTAAATCACTAGTGTGTGGAAATATATACCATCCTAAATCACTAGTGTGTGGAAATATTTACCATCCTAAATCACTAGTGTGTGGAAATATTTACCATCCTAAATCACTAGTGTGTGGAAATATATACCAACCTAAATCACTAGTGTGTGGAAATATTTACCATCCTAAATCACTAGTGTGTGGAAATATATACCATCCTAAATCACTAGTGTGTGGAAATATTTACCATCCTAAATCACTAGTGTGTGGAAATATATACCAACCTAAATCACTAGTGTGTGGAAATATATACCAACCTAAATCACTAGTGTGTGGAAATATATACCATCCTAAATCACTAGTGTGTGGAAATATATACCAACCTAAATCACTAGTGTGTGGAAATATATACCATCCTAAATCACTAGTGTGTGGAAATATATACCAACCTAAATCACTAGTGTGTGGAAATATATACCAACCTAAATCACTAGTGTGTGGAAATATATACCATCCTAAATCACTAGTGTGTGGAAATATATACCAACCTAAATCACTAGTGTGTGGAAATATATACCATCCTAAATCACTAGTGTGTGGAAATATATACCAACCTAAATCACTAGTGTGTGGAAATATATACCATCCTAAATCACTAGTGTGTGGAAATATATACCAACCTAAATCACTATTGTGTGGAAATATATACCATCCTAAATCACTAGTGTGTGGAAATATATACCATCCTAAATCACTAGTGTGTTACTTCCAAACTAGCTTAAATACACAGGAAGTGACTACTGGAGACTGCCAGATTAGTTAAGTAGGAAGACAAATATAGACTTTTGTGAAGACGATGGCATTGACATTGTGTTAGCCGCACGCGATAGGAAAGTATCGGACCACTTGCAATCTATTGTTTGAAGACGGGTGTTGCAATATAAGGTCCAGGATAGCAGCATGGGAGAAAGAAACGTACCTTGTTTATTAAAAATAAAGCCTCTCTTGGAATCAGCATAATACAGTGTTTGAACGCACATTTGTTACAGCAAATATTCAATTTAAAATAGCAGAAGAAAAGACAGTTACATCGCAAAGACATCACATAAAAATGTGGGTTAAATTAATTATGCATGTGGAAAGGAAGAAGAAGAAAAAGAACTTCTCATAGTTTTAAACGATATGTGTATTGATAATGTACAGCCAAGCTCTCTTTAACAATTAAGCACATAATAACAAATTTCATTTAGTTAGTCATGCTATTGATTGCGTGACCTGGTAGTAAAACAGAGTGAAGCTCACCCATGCCGTCTTCGAGACCGACGCAGGAGACGTTGTAACCAACTCCTCGTGAGAACAATCGGTAGAAAAAAGTAAAGTAAAGGACCCTTTTCCACGCCTTTAGGCGTATAGGGCTAGACCTATATTTTTATAGACCAATCGGCACAAGATGGGTGATGTGGTCAGCATCACGCCGGACAATCGGTAGAGGCATCTAGGAATGGCTTCTGCATCGAAGGACTTAGCAGACACAAGAATGCCCATTCTGTAGTGACGTTATGATGATATAACCTAGCACGCCTTGTGTAACCTAGGTCATGTCATTTGCAAATCGCTAATCCCTAGCCTTTGTAAAGTGGTTGTGTATGTATGGTTTGTGCGTGCGCGCGTGTGTGTATGTGCGTGTGTGGTTATAAAAGGAAGAGATTTGCGGGTTTACACATGTGTAGATAGATACACGTGAGTTTCAAACACTGATAGATATATTTAGGTATGTAGACATATGTACAGTTTCTGATTGTAAAAATATAAGTTAAAGAATGCCCAGTGTGTGTGCATGTATGTATGTATATGTGAATGTATGTGAGAGAGAAAGAGAGAGAAGGGAGAGTTTTAAACCTATATAGATGTATGTTAAACGTACAGATCTTACTTGGAAAGGGGGGGGGGGAAGAGTTGCACATATAGAATGAAAAGAAGGTATAATCATCATCATAAACTTCTTAACCACTTCTGTCGTTAAGCGGCGTGGGGAGGAATAATTTGTAATCCAGTGCGCGCTGGCTGTAACTGGCAATTGTCATGCCATGAAAGTGTAGAGTGTCTTTAATGTTGTCGATTCGTGTATTTCGGGTGGTCCTCTTGATCTTGTAGCTGATCTTCTGAGATGTAGCGCCTGTGATGGTATTTGATCTTGCTGCATTCTAGTACAATAAAGAAGTATAATGTTGGTAGGATATATTTTTTTTGGTTGCGTTTTATTCTTAGACATAAAAAGGAAGTTGTTTGTATGGGCTCCAGACGTGTATAGATACATGTTTATGTACAGATACATTTACGGTTTTATAGTACGAACAAATCGCAGGTAAGAAATATATGTACACATTTTATAAAAATATAGATGTATGATTATGTATAGGTCCGCCTACGTTTTCTGGTGTCCTAAATGTATGTA
>CAJHNH020004458.1:155825-185825 GCA_905116865.2 Candidula unifasciata
AAGAAAATATCCAACGGACCAGTTTTCTGAGCGTAAACCTTCTTTGTCAAAAAAATAAGAATCCAAGTGCGCTGACACAAATAATAAGGGGAGGGGGAGGTGGAGGGTTGATACTTAGCCCACCTTCAAATTGTCGGGAAGGGGGTTGGCTAGGCTAAATAAACCTGAACCTTGGTTTAGTGCATAATATCATCAGTAACGATAATAGTAATAGTGTATGAGTGACATAAGTTTAAAAATATTTGAAACAAAACTGTATAGATAAACAAAAACTGGAAAACAAGAACTTTTTTTTTAGACGCCTGTTACATTTCGAGAGATGGAAGGTTGGGAGCTCAAAGGGCCTAAGCCTTTTTGACGTGCCTGAAAATAATATTAACAGTAGTAATAATAATGTTCTATATAATAATGAACTTGATTTAATATATGAGGAGCAGATTAGCCCACTTAGAATTTTGAGGAGTTCGGGTGCTATGCCACACCTTCCCACCCAGTCTTTTGTCCAGACAGTTTTTTTTTTTGGGGGGGGGGGGGGGGAAGGAGGTTCCCTCAAGGTCATGATACCCCAAAATCCGGCGCCCCTACACAGAACCATTTATTTAAAGACGTGTAGCAGTGTTTCTGAATCACTGTATGTATGCTTGTTGATTTTACACAGATGTTGATATATGATTATGTGTTTATGTATATATCTGCTTACTTTTTCTGGTTTGTAGAAAGTGACACTCGCATTCATGTGATCCAAGTTTTCTGTTAATTCCATTGCTTAACGGGCCTCTTACGGGTTGTGTTGTGAATCTTTTCAGTTAGGATTGTTTCGTGAACTTTGGCATCACAGATGCTTTAATTTGTAACATTCCACCTTAAACTTATTTGCTCTTTCGACCACATCGCCATTTGTGTGACTATTGTTGCTATCTTATCATCATCATCATCATCATCATCATTATCACTTATCATCAGTATGTTCTATGTTAACATCAGTATCACTCGCAGTCACACATTACCCTCATTTTAGTCATTTTTCAGCTTCATTTTTCAGCACCATACCGTGTCGCTGACGCAAAGAACAATTGTGGAAAATGGGAAAGGGTGAGTGAGGTTTGTGGGAAAAAAAGGGTGGCGGGTTCTCAATGGGGAGGGTTGGAGGCTGATAGAGCCTAAGCCTTGCTGAAGTGCTTAATAATAATATTAACAGTAGTAATAATAATGCGCTATAAAAGAATGAACTTAATGTAATATGACATGTATTTATTTTTAAACTTTAAAGGAGAACTGTTGTACGTGGTTGGAATAAAAGGGGTTGGGGGGGGGGCGGGGGTGGAGGGTTGCTAATTTTACAGATGTGTTTGGACACGCATCCTAAAGTTTTTGATGGAAGCCAACTGTGCATAGGCCTCAAAGGATGAAGCGCTCTGACCCAGACTGCTATAGGGCCATGGTTATTGTTGTGTAGTCTGTGTTACCTATCTATCTGTTCCTGCCTTTCAGACCACCAAGACGTGTCTGTCTTCTGACTGTTAGTGATAACCGGTAATGCTGTGTGACATCGTTGCACATGAGCTCACTTGGTACTTTTGGTGGTACAACAATCGCAGCAGACAAGCAAAACAAGGTGTTTAGGTTCGTTTGCGCTTAGCATGGCTGGCCACAAATAGCCCTGAAAAGGATTCCTGCCGTGTCGATGCGATCAGAGGAGACAGACCCAAATACTGTCCCTGCCGGCGAGTCTGTAACCCAGGTTTTTGTCATGCTTAACAAAATATGGAAGTCAAAGAGACCATAGTTTGAGAAAACAAGGCTCACATTATACAAGAGCATCATTAAGGAAAACGATTCCACAGCAGTTAGTGTTGTGAAATGACAGTAAGAATTACAGACTTTCCAAAACGAATGTCTATTGAGAAGGCTTACGATCGGAACCAGCGGGATATGGATATGAGTACGGAGAATCCTCTGAATATTTTAGCAAAAAGGATTAGAAATGAAGAACTGAGGAGGTCAACATGTTAGCTGCTGGAAAACATTACCAAAGGAAGAAGATGGCGATGGCTTGGACAATGATACATAATGCAATATGATGCTTTGACAACAGCAGCTCTTCAGTGTGTAGCAGATGGAGAAAAGACGCTGGGCGACCTAAGGAAACATGAAGAAAGGGAGTGGGAAAAGAAATAAAGGTATGGGAAATAACATGGGTGACCATGGGCGAAAGAGCGACAGACCAGCCGCAATTGCAGATCACTTGTGAATGCCTCCTGTGTCAACAGCAGCGATAGATGTAGAATCGTCATTATCATCATGAAGCAGGTCTTTTGAAGAACGTCACTCTCATCACGGTTTGCCTGAAGAAAAATTGGTCTCTCACCAGTCTCCCCCCCCCCCCCCCCACCCCCAACCCTATCCCGTGCACTTTTCTACCTACTTATATCCTGTGTCAATCTTCGTTGGCCTATGTCCGTCTTTCTGGTAACATGGCTTCTGCTATTATTTTTGCCCATCCGATTTGACGCTACACATTAAAAAAAAAAACACTGCCGACAAATGGATTGTCACCGAACATACCATAACATTTATAGCAGCGTCAGCAAATGAACAGATGGGAAGCCATTACTTCCAAATATCGGTGTAATAAACGAATTAACATACACTTGACTGGCACTCGTAGAAAGATATAGAGAAATAACCAGACATACAAGACAATTTAAACTGAAAATGACCACAGCTCCTCATTGTAGGAACAAGCGTATTTTGACGCATGACCCACTGATTACCCTCGTCCGCTTCTCGTTCCTTCCTTATATGAGTGCCAGTCAATAAATGTGAATTTGTTTATTACATTTCAGTAGAGATATTCATTTAATAACAATAAATATACTACATATAAGTCTCTCTTCTGTATTTGATCAAATGTCAAAAACAAAATATTCTTGTCTGGCATCAGTTAAAGTGTGATTACTTTCAGAGAAGGAAAAAAAAAAGGGGGGGGGGGGGGGGACTGTTTACATAGAGCTATGACCAGGAATTGGTAATTCTCGGAATACACAGTACCGGCACATTTCATTGCATCATTTGCCAGCGCTGATATAATAGAGACAATTTACGATAAGTGCAAGCACTGTTTAAGACACTATTATGAATACTGGCACCTTTTTGTTTTCTGAAAGCCCTTTGTGAGTCTAACTATTACGAATACTTTGGAACTGAGCTTGGAAGCAAAGCATTAGAATGTGACTTCCGACATGATGTTGACTTTTTGGAGACTATCATTGAAAGCTACTGTTGTGGAAACTGTTGTGGAATTCGACAAAGAACATTCCCTCGAAGTCGGAGTACATCTGCTGGTGAAGCAGGCAACGGCAAACAAATAGGCCAGTAAAACGGATGTACACACAAAACTCAGGTCCAGGTCAAAGTTAAAACTCTAAAAGACGAACTAACGAGACCTTCCGCCGGAATTCACAGCCGGTGAACGAAGCAGAAGAAGAAGACACGGGGCAAAAGTCTGGAATGACGACATTTGAATGCTTAAATAGTGGTGGTGTCTTGGAGACAAGATTTTAGAACTAGTATGGATTATATTGAAATTTGACAAGGGAACGTCTAATAATTGAGGGTTGACTCCAAGCATGGTGTTGGGGTCTAAAAATTCGTCTTCTGGAAAGTTATGGAATAAGCCCATTGATATATCATTGTATTTTATTATTATTATTGTCATTTGTACAGATCTAGTATCGCTATTGTATTAGTTTATTTTTTAAACAAAATTATGATTGAATGCCTCATGCTATTTTTACATTTAACCCACATGTGATGTTGCCGTTGTTATTGTTGTTGTTGTTACTGCTATATGTGCTGATCAATACTTACCATCAGTATCACTAGTACAAATGTGAAAACGGTGTATTTATACAAATATTACTTTAGTATAATATTGTATATATTTATACGTATATATTTTGTATTATAGTTGTCACGATTAGAGGGTATGATACACATATGTTAACGCTAGATCTGCACTGTTTATACACACAATCAAAATGTTTACATTGTCTGTGAAATTCCTGTGGTTTTGTTTAGTTTATGTACGTGCTGATGAGGGTTCCATAGCCGCAACGTTCACATTTCGTTTGTGTTTGTTATATTTTGAAACTCGATGATCTACTTTATATCGTTCGTTTCGTTAGTCTTTTAAAGGGTGTGTTCGCCTCTGTTTTTGTGCTGTTTTCATCATTAGGTGTGTGTGTGGTGTCTTATTCTCTTTCTCTTTTGGTACTGCTCTGCCGGGTAGATATATTCTGCATCTGACTTCTCTGTTCAGTTAACACCAGCTGTGTAACATCCACAATAAATTGTGTTACCTTAGTTCCGATCTCTCCTGTGTTTTTTTTTTTTTTTTACTATTGTATTCCATTATTCTGTTTAAAAAAAAGTGTATTTACCTCCCACCTTTACCACGCTTAAGGGCGGTGTAAAACTCTTTTCGAAATGCAGAAGTGCCGGGTTCGATCCCAGCTGCAGGCAGTTTGGCGTTAGACCGCCTTGCCTTGGTTTCGACAGTGGTAAGCAATGGACAATTACTGAACGTAAATTTGCATAGCAAACCCGCAACAGTCGTAAAATCCTGGATGGAGTTCATTCTACAAAGGACACAAACAATATTTTTTTTCAAAGTAGACCGTAAAAGGGAAAGGAGGGATTGGGGGTTGGGGGGGGGGGGGGTTGGGAGGGATACTTGAACCTAAGAATTTAGAGACCATTGGCTAGTGCCGTCAGTAGGAAAAGTGAAGATGTAGGCATGTATTGTTGCTGCAGATAGAAACAGACCATGCCATCACGTTACCGATGACTGGATCCCGCATGAGTGTTCAGTGTTTTTCAACAGCTCGGCGAGACGATCCTTCTGTTCTCCCTTGCTAAATCTCTTGCGTTCTATTTCTCTTTCTCCCCCACTTTGGGTGAATTATCTGATCAACCTGTATTATGCCAGTCTGTCTTTACACCTCGATTTCTTCCTGGCTGTCAAACTTAATCGCTGCATTCACACCCCAGCCCCAAATTCAGTATATACAAACTGATTGATCGATCCAACCAGGCCCATTTGTTTTTGGCTGTCTGAGATTGAAAACACCTGGCCATTGGTAACATCTAGATTCCATCCTGGGTCAGGGATGTAAACTTTTCTGTTTGCGGCAAAAATAGAAACCCTAACCTGCACAGTTCTCTGTGACTGTATACCTGTGTGGGCTCCACGGTCCATTTTTGGCGCAGAGAGAGGAAGCAATCCACTGTCCCCTATGAGCATGTTGTAAAAAGTTAATAATTAGACGTTACCTGTTGTCGGATGTGTTTGGCCGGAAGGTGCAGTTTTCGCAGGTATTTTGGCTATGGTGGCATGGAGAGAAGGATGGTGGAGGGTAAAGTTGCTGAAAACGAGGCAGAGACAAACATGCGAATGCGGATGCTAGACGTTGAAGATGCAGATGCAAGACATTGAAGATGTGGATGCAAGACATTGAAGATGTGGATGCAAGACATTGAAGATGTGGATGCGAGACATTAAAGATATGGATGCAAGACATTGAAGATGTGGATGCGAGACATTAAAGATATGGATGCAAGACATTGAAGATGTGGATGCGAGACATTAAAGATATGGATGCAAGACATTGAAGATGTGGATGCAAGACATTGAAGATGTGGATGCAAGACATTGAAGATGTGGATGCAAGACATTGAAGATGTGGATGCAAGACATTGAAGATGTGGATGCAAGACATTAAAGATATGGATTCAAGACATTGAAGATGTGGATGCAAGACATTGAAGATGTGGATGCAAGACATTGAAGATGTGGATGCAAGACACTGAAGATGTGGATGCAAGACATTGAAGATGTGGATGCAAGTCATTGAAGATGTGGATGCAAGACATTGAAGATGCATTGCCTAAGAAAGCATGCAAGGCTGAAGAATTGGCCGCAGAAGGAGAAACTTTCAGGCCTGCATGACAAGAGCTGTGTTCAGTAAAGAACCTTTCTGAATCAGCACTACTTTAAAAAGTAAAGTACCCCTTCCACTCCTTAACTCTTTGAGTCCCAGGGGTTTTAACATCACAGGCCCAGTAGGTAGTAAAGAGAGACTAAATTCGACACATCATGTGTTCATTGGGCTTCTAGTAAAAACTTATGAACGTATGATGCGTTCCCTGGGACTCGAAGAGTTAAGCGTACTGGGTTTATAATAATAGAGTTATATTTTATTGACCAACTGGAATCACCTTGGCTTATGCAGTGAACAACACTTTTTTTGTTTGTTATATGCATATTGGTTGAGAACATGGTTTACAATATTTCATATACATTTACAAAAGCAAAAATAATAAAATTGAAAAAAAAAAATGACGACCTGGTACCAAACTTCACCAACATTTGAAAGAGAGTAGAACAAAGCATGCGACAGAAATAGACAGCAGGTAAGGAAAGGAGATCCATTCATGATTATTTGTTGGTGGTGTTGGTAACCTGTTATGATGGTGGTGATGATGATATGGTTACATCGTTTATACATTTTTTACAGACTTAAGAAAATACAATTAGGGTGGTGATAATGATGCATATTTAAACTGACCTCACATCTCACCAGCATTTGACAAAAAAGGAGAAAAGGAGGAAGAAAGGGATGGGGAGGGCAGGAGGAAGGGTGGGGGACCATTTAATTTTGATGCTGGTGATCTGTAGAGTTGTTTTTTTTTTTTTTTAATGTTTAAATTATAATTGTTCCAATTTCCAACTTCGTGAGATTTGACCTGGTACCTTTTTCAGGCTGGGTAAAATACTTGCCAACTCTGTGTTCCAGTGCTTGAATTTTAATTCTATTTTTTAACCACGCGTTTGATATATGACACATAATTTCTACACAAAATACTCCCTAGCAAACTTTTTCATACTGTTAGTTATTAATAAATAATTGTGTTCCTCAAGGGGTCTCAATAAATCATACAATTTGGCCACTTATCCATATTTTATACAATTTATCCTTTGAGAAATGTATTCAGTCAGATTACCTCCCCTTTATGTTATTTTAAAATTTCGTGTTATTTTATGCTCCGGGAAACCACCGAATGTAACATGTTTCTTGACATATTAAATTATTAGAATGTGACAGGGTAGATGTATTACTACATTGTTCGTGTTGTTTGATTACATTGCTTGATAGATTACATACACGTATGGTTTTATGTCTGTTGTGTTTGGGTCATTTAAGAAAGGACCTTTTTTTTTTTGTTTGTTTTCTGTCTCTAAAGCACCCGTTTTTGGCCTTCAGAGATATTGGACATAAAGGGCTAGACCTATATTATATATCCCATTTGGTTGATGTGGTCAACACAACCTTTACTTCCCATGACTATACCTGGTACCCACTCGAAGCTAGTCGACCTGCGAGCCAAGTTAGTTTTTTAAGGGGGAAAAAAGTCTGGGTTCGCCAGGACCTCCCGATCTGCTGGCAAGCATCTAGCCGCTACACCGCGGAAGCACCCGGTTTCTGTCTAGTTAAATGAAAATACAGTAACAACTCGTTAATACTAAATCCAGGGGACTGAAAATTCAGAAATCGTGTCTTAATCAGGTGTGTTAACTAGAGACTGACAATCAGGAACCAACTGTTTGTTTCATGTAACTGAGTGCTTCTTCTTAACGCGAGTTCGTCCACCCCAGGTTTGTTTCTTTAACACATTTCATCACAAGGAAATATACCCCCCTACCTCCCCCCCACCAACACACACAATACACACAGGAAACCACCAACCCCCTTCTTAAGCGAATCTGCCTTCTTCTCCCACTCCTTTATATACCTATCTCTCTCTCTCTCGCTCTCCCTCTAGCTATCGCTCGCGCGCTCTCTCTCTCTCTCTCTCTCTCTCTCTCACTCTCTCTCTCTCTCTCTCTATCGCTGTCTCGACCACTCTTGCTTTCTCTCGCTCACACACTTTCTCTCTCGCTCTGTCTTGCTCCCACTCTCTCGCTTTTTCTCTTTCGCTCTCTGTCGCTCTCTTTCGCTCTTTCTCGCACTGTCACTCTCACGCTCTCTCTCTCTCTCTTTCGCGCTCTCTCTATCTTGCTTTCTCTCTTTTGCTCTCTCTCTGTTTCTCGCTCTTCTTGCTTTCAGTCTCTCGCTCTCTTTGTCCCACTCTCTCCATCTCTTATCTACCCATGTCTCGCGCTCTCTGTCTCTCGCTTTTGCTTTCTCTCGCTTTTGCTCTATGTCACTCTCTATCTCTCTCTCTCGCTCTTGCTTTCACTCTATCTGCCTTATTCTCACTCGCTCTCCCTCTCTCACTTTCGCTCTCTCTTTCTCTCTCTTTCTATCGTTTTTTTTTTCTCTTTTGCTTTAGCTCTCTTTCACTTTCTCTCGCTCACTCACTCTCTTTCTCTGACATGTAAAATGAGACGCTTGAGTAAGGCAGTCAAAATAACAAAAAGAAACCAGAAAAAAAAAAAAAACGGTGAAATGGTTTAGCCACCTGGTCAGAATGAACCCAGAGTCACCGGTTGCAAGAACTTACAACATGGAAATAGAAACATCAAGATGCAGAAATATGGATAGGTGGAGTTAATAACTTGATGAACCTCAACAACATCTTCACACAGCAAGTTAATAAAAATATGATCATTAGCCGTGCCTAGGACGCCTAATAAGCGTAGAAAGACAATATATAGATACCTATCTCTGCCAATCTGTATATCTGTCTGTTATTGTATGTCTCTCTCCCCGGTTACTCTTTCTGTTTGGTTCTTTCGCTCTGTCTCTCTTTCTGGCTGTCCGTCTGATTTTCTCTTGTTTTATCTTTCTATCTGTCTTTCCCTCTGTCTCACACAAACTTGTTTTGGATCGCACGATGTCTCACACACACGTTTTTTTTTTTTCTTGTTTTTCTTGTTTTTTTTATCTGCATTTAATTCCGCTCCTTTATCTTAGTTTACGTATTGACAGTTGGACACTCTCACTGCGGATGTGTAAAAACGGATACATATATATACATATACGAATATTTATCTAAAGACGAATTTTACAAACAGCCGGTTTGAATATAAACACACACACACACACACACACACACACACACACATATATATATATATATATATATATATATATATATATATATATATATATATATATATATATATATATGTGTGTGTGTGTGTGTGTGTGTGTGTGTGTGTGTGTTTATATTCAAACCGGCTGTTTGTAAAATTCGTCTTTAGATAAATATTCGTATATATATATATATATATATATATATATATATATATATATATATATATATATATATATATATATATATATAAAAACAGAGAAACACACACACACACAGAATTCCGGTCAAAGTGGGCGCTATGCAGCGGTACTGTTTGGAGCCGAGGCAAATTTTTTGCTTCTGCCGGACGGTGGCAGTTGCAGTTTTGCTCTATTTGTAGACTGGATATAGTTTCGTCTCCCAGCTTCTGAGCTGAATGCATGGCGTGACACTATGATCTGTGAATTTCATTTGAAATGTTTTTTTTCGGCTGTGACCAACGTGGTGGTATGAATTGTAGATTCAGAAAATGGCACGATGCCTGTCTTGCAATGTTGGTGGTGCCCGTATGTGATTAAAATTGATCGCGTGGGCAACTGCTGATCTGTTGGTGACTTCTGCTACCATCAATGATGAACTGCATTTCTAATGTCGGACTATTTGTGTTAGCACTTCGGATGACTACTGCATGCTTTAATGCGTGTTTATGTTAGATAGCTGAGACAGCAGTCCGTCAATCTTTCCACAAGGGACTGTGATAAACATTCTATATGTTTTTCTTTGGTACAGGTGCGGAGCAACGATGGGGTGACCCGTTTGCTTTGAAGCTGAAACTCAGACTACCAGACCAGACACACACACACACACACACACATACACACACACACACAAATTCGAAGGCAACCAGGAGCCTCTTGTTTTTAGTAGTGATATGTCGCAAGCGAATTTCGTTAGGCCAGGTAGTGAGACATGATTCGATTGTTTTCAGGAAAATAGGGGTAGTCGAAGAAGATTAGGCCAAAGATCCTGGACTGAAAACATCAAGAAATGGAGGGGACCAAATTATTATACACACAAAACTGAGCAATGTATTTCCTGACGTTTCACTTTATCTCGCCATTTGAACATAAGAAGAAATTAGTAAACTTTTATAACTGATTTCAAAATGTATTGCACAACGTTGTCACAATTCGCTCTATACCCGTTGTAACGTTTTAGTGTGGCTCGCTGTGGCAGATAGTACCATGGCATTCTTGTTAGATGTCCAAACCACTTCATTTGTTGTTCTGTGATGATCTGTAGAACTGACTTTATTCCTATTATTCGTCTGATTTCATGATTTCGTATTCTGTCTTTCCTTGAAACTCCTGCAGGTCTTCTAAGGCATTTCATCTCTGTTGTCACAATTTTATGTTCATTTGAGGATGTAAGTGTCCACGTGTGACATTGATAGCATATCGTTGGCTCAAAAATAGTTCTGATAAGATTCACTTTAGTACTCCGAGGTATCTGCTTGTGTGTCAACAGAGGAGATAGTTGCCCCATTAATTGATTAGAGGGCTGCAGCAGTGTTAGAATTACATCTTTTCCTCAATTTATATTACACATTTGTTCAACAAGCGTTATACGTCTGCCTGATAGGCGACGTGCCAACAGTCTGCACCCACATAAACCAGATAAGTAAATTGGATTTTCTCTAAAAAATCAGGTCCGGGAACAAAATCAAAGTCCAGAAGTGGACAAACAGCCTAGAAACACTAGCAAGATTATCAGCCTGTGAGTGTGAAGAATAATCACCCCTCCCCCACATAAGTCTTCGTACCAAATTGGGGACAAATAATTGCTTCAAAACTTATCGAGGCAAAAGTTCTGGCCAAGAGAAACGCAAGTGCAAGTCAAACTTGACGGATCGCTGCCACCATGCCACACGGGTGTAACCCATAGGTGCTCCGTTCTACTTCTAACTCAAACCTGAGTCTGAACAGCCTGCAGCATAGTGGTGGAGAAAGACAGATCCAATAAATACAAGTCAAAGGTCAAGACATATATCTATGACAGTACAAGACTCGATTTGGTGGGTAAAATAAGGTGTGACAAGCCCAGAAAACAACGTGGCAAGAAGAAGAGCTGGGAGCAACCCCTTGGTGGAATTGTGAGGTGGAAAAGGCCTGGGCAGATAAGAGTGGTGCTGTGAGAAGGTGGAAAAATGCCAAACACAAAGAGTCGCCCAGCCTACTAATATCTTGTGCATGCAAAGAGACATGGTCATAAAAGTCGGCTCTTTAAAAAAAAACTGTTGACTGAGGTTATCGTGAGAAGTGGGAAGGGTTGTATCACAGAATAAGAAGAGATAAATCACTGAAGTTGTTCTGGCGACTTTTGTAAGTTAGTAACCTATCCTTTACAGGACGTTGCAGAACCAACCCCCAGTATTTTTTGGCTGTTGTAGTTTTTTCTAGGCAAATTTACGTCCAGTAGTTTAGCATTGCTTTTTTGAAGGCCAGCTTCTTAATACCACTGTCGAAACTAACGCAAGGCGCAAGGCACGCTCTGTGATCGAACCAGGCACCCCAGCATTACGAAGCGCGTTCACAACGCCTAAGCCACAGACGTCTACTGTTCTGACGAATCCATAAATGTATGAACTGTGCCCACACAAATAATAGCATTCCTGACTTCCAGTTCGCAGACCTCACCTGGCGGAGGTCCAAGAAAAAAAAAGGGAAGGCGCTGTTAAAACACTTTCTGCATGAGAGCAGCCCGACCGAAATGACAGGACGCAGTTTTGCCAAAAACGATTACCTCAGATAGGTGTAAGTCATAAGAGAAGATGGTATTGTGACAGTGAATAAGATCAATTCTGTGCTACGATGAGCAAATAATAGTGCACGAGGCCCAGATGGTATAAGATATGATGACATTGGTAGGTGTACTGAAGATGAGCTGAAAGAGCTAGCAGATATGTACTACAATCGTTTTGCAAGTGCAAATACGGTTACACAGAGCGTTTACACAGCTCTGATACACCTGCCAAAACCTGGCAAAGATCACACACAAACTCAGGGATATAGGATAATCACTGTGCAAAATACTGTAGGCAAGCTGTTAGAAAAGATAATCGCCAGAATAATTTGACACCTGCTTGAGAAGCGAGGTCTTCTTCCACCTACCCTTGAAGGGTACCGCCCAAAGAAAGAAACATGAACCAATGCTGCGGTTTTTGTTCATGATGTGTATGAAGGCTTCCACTCAGGTATCGAAACGTGTGCTGCAGAAATTGATCTCGAGGATGCGTACAGCAAAGTACTTTTGGATTTCTTAGTATTTCAGCTTCTTGAACTCCAGATAAGTTCATTTCTGCTTCATTGGATCTCTTCCGCCCTCTTCTAAAGAAAAGTAGTGTTTAAATGTGGCAGTTAGATTTTTAAACCAACAACAATACATCCCGGCCTGCAACAAGGATCGCCATTATCTCCTGTGTTGTTCAACGTTTACACAGTGAGAATCAAAGGCGAACAAATCACAGGACCCGGAAGAACACTGTCATATGCTGACGATGTGTTAGTCAGGGCAAGGATAGAGAGAAGGTTGCTGAAGAACTGAAAAAAAAAAAAGATCAACCGCATAAGCACTTGGTGGTGCACTGGTCAACCTAACGAAGGCGGCAGTGACATGGTTCTCTTTGAATAACCATATTGTGAAAACTCCCTCAACAGTTGTTAGTAAGTCTGTGTTCTGCGGTTGTGGGAAGAACGCAGGAAATGAAATACCCAGGGATACAGTTTGTTCGAAACCTTGCTTATACTGAGAACATAAATCAGATTGTAATGAAAGCCAAGCGGGGTCAGGCTGCGATGAGAGTGATGGCAGCGGCAAACTGTGAGCAGCGTTATCTATGTTTTCTATACGAGGTTCTGGTCCTTTTTGTTTTCGAATACGCGATAGCGATCCTCACTCTCAGCCATAATCAGATGGAAAGAATACAGAACGAGGCTATGAGCGTTTTACTTGGGTGTACAAGACATACAGCATGCAGAGCGATGCGCTACCTTCTCGATTTTTCAACCATAGAAGACAGAATACAAATTTCCTGAGCACATGCATACCAACATCCATTACATAGTGAAATTGAGAAGATTGAATGCAGCAGGTTAAAAAGAGGCAAATCGTGGATGGGTCAAGCCGATGACATTTTTTTAAGAGATGTGTTCACTTGAGGACATAGTACCCGGCCAGAAGGGGATGCAAGTGCCTTCAGAGTGTTTTACATCTTTTTATGTTTGCAACCAACTAGACAGAAAATGCAGACAACAGAGTCCCGCTGCTGTGGCAGCAGAAATTCAAACATTGATTTTCGAGAATGCTCTAGGGGGTGATGCTGCCATTTACACAGATGGGTCTGTTATCCGCCATGTTAGAACCTTGTGGACTTTCGCGGCTCAATTTGGAGGAAGAGTTGTGAAGGAAGATTCTGGAGTATTTGCAGTAACTGCAAGAATTTTGACTTTGAAGGTCATGACTGTGACACAGACTTTCCTTGGGGCATGCTTTCTCAGTGACTCGATGAGTATGCTCAGGAAGATAGAGAAGAGCTGCGTCTGAAGTCAGTGGTTGGTGGCTCTACAGAATTCACGACTGAGAAGGATTAGTTTCATTCTCATGTCAGGAAATGTGGGTGGTACAACGAAATGAGCAAGCTGATGGACTTGAAGTTAAGGCTACTGTGAGAACCGGACAAGCCATGAACCAGGCTGATATACTGACTGGTCTATGAGAGTTAAAATGTTTGCGTAAACAAATTTAGAACTGTGAATCTGCAACCATAGTCAGACTGCAGGAACAGCAAGTTAAACGGGCTTTCGCCAAACAAGAACACAACGCGGGTAGCAAAAGAATAATAATAATAAATGAACACAGAACTGGTATCGTTAGCCTCGTTAGCCGCATGCTGCGGGATTTACCGAGGAGGGGATCTGAGAATTTATCGACTGAGTGGTTTGACGTGCCAGGAGGATGATCTGTCGACTAACTAACTAACTAATCTGAGTCTGAAGAATCTCAGCACAGTGCACCAACTCCGTTACACCGGCGAGGATACAGAAATACTTTAGGTAGATCTTTAACTCCACATTTTTTTCCCAGTCAGCGCCATTAGGCTGCTCTTTTCGATTTCCAACTGCCCAGGGATTTTTTATATGCGCGGGAATACACACGGGCGTCGGATCCTACTACCCAGAGACAAGGGGAAATTACTAGAAGTCCAGGTCAAAAAATCCCAGCCTGAACCAGGGACCCCCAGCACTCGAGGCAGACACCAAACCTCGAGACCACTCAGATCCCGATTAATTTGTTAGAAAGACCTAACTAAACTAAACAGTAAAATAACGTACTTGCGATGAAGGAGAAGGAGCCAGTCACAACCTAGGCATGTCTTGGAACTAAGATAACTTATCTAAGAATCAGATTATGATATAGCAGAGGGATAGACTGAAGAGAATCAGTTTCATTAAGAACGCAAATGCCAAACTTCATGACCTCAAACTCCTTCCCATAGTACCAAACATGCCTCTGAAACATGCAATTGCTGCCATCCCCACCCCCACCCCCCTGGTTTAGGGATAACATGCCAAAAGTCAGAAACACTGTATCAAAGCTCTCCTCAAAATCATCTATTAGCATCTAAGACCAGCAAACTTTATCCACACCAGAGCGGGATTTGAGTTAATACACATGGTTCAGCCAAGAGAGCAATAAGAGACGGATGAGGAGGAATATGCATTTGGAATGCCCAAAAGGTTTTAAAAAATTTAACAAGCTTTAACAAAAGTTTCATATTCCTGTAATTACAGGGCAGAGGCATATGCCCATCTGGTTCATGTTCCTTCCTAAATGGAGAGCATCACAGCATGTATAGAAGTGCGGTCTTTCTGACAGATGCTCTGTCAGTTCTACAAGCAATCGTTATCCCAAAAGACACACAGTTTGTAGACTTGAGGAAACAGCTGATTCACTTGGGTTCTTCAGTAGAACTATCTGTACGACAATATATTCCAAGCCACGGTGGCTTGAAAGGCAAGAAATAGCGGACAGATTTGCCAGAAGTATCAGTAACATGGTTCAATCAAGTGACTTAACCTACCATGCACTAAGACATTAATACAATCTAGTATCCAAGAAAGGTGGTTAAATACACACACACAATGCTCCCCTCAAGACTCGCTGTATCGCCTTTCTAGAGACGGATAATGTAATATATTCAGACTAAGGACAGGACACAACAGACTTGATCAATGTGTGTTCAAACTTTTCGGTGTGGGAAACGCAGAGACGTGCTCCTATAGTGTTGCACCATAAAATGCTGAGCATGTGCTCCACCACTGTCAAATGCATGCTGCCAGCTGAGACACAGTCTTGCTGTTCCAACCACAATTTAGACATAACTATATGGTACCCGAGGGGATGAGGACTGCGCGATAGCTTTCGTTAAGGTTAACGGCCTCCTTATAAGTTTTTTGACACAAGGTTCGAAGAAGAGAGAAGTACACAATGTTATCAAGCCTGCAAGTAAAGTAAAGTAAAGATCTCTTTACACGCTCTTAGGCGCATCGGGCATATAGGAAGAGCACCCATATTTACAGACCATTCGGCACTCGGTGGGTAATGTGGTCAGCATTACGCCAGCCGTCTTTACTTTCCCAGGACAGCCCATCCTGGTACCCATTTGAGGCTGGGTCGACCTGCGACGTCCCATACCACGATAAAAATCCACGCAGCCCGCTGTGGGTTTCGATCGCGGCACGTTGGATTACGAGTCAGACTCGCAACGCCTTAGCCACGGACGCCTATCAAGCCTGTACACATGTCTAATTGTGTCTTCAGCATATGACATCCAAGACCGTCGTCTGTTCAGTCTGTGACCGTTAGCTCTGTCCAGGGATCCATGCAGGATGTCTTTGTGGTCTGAGCCTATCTGCAATATCTCCCCCCGACACTTCGATGAGGTAGAAGGTGGAAGAGAAGAAGAAGAAGGAGAAGAAGAAGAAGGAGAAGAAGAAGAAGAAGAAGCAGGTATATATCGCATACATAATTTCAGAGTATCTCTTGCACTTTCCAAAATTACCCTTATGTGTTCATTCCGAGTAAGTTCAGGTTATACCATCTGATTCTTTGATATAGTAAGCATTCTTTGCCCATAATCTGTCACCGAGAGGTTCGAATGCTGGAACACCGTGAACAGTATTCTTTGTTCCAAATCCATTGCTGCCATAATCATATGTGCATTGAGTCCTTTTTTTTTTTTTTTTTGCATTTCGCCGTAACTGCCTCTGCATGATTCCCTGGAGGACACGTTTCTATCTAAAGTGATATCCAGGTACCCCGGTTTCCTATCTCTTTTGATGTTTATATAATTGATTGTGAGACCTGGAACTTTAACTCTAACCATTCTATTGTTCAGAGAGCACAATAAAACAGCTGTTTTTTCTGAGTTAATGACAACACATATTTCTGCACACCAGTCAGTCACTTTGTCTACATGTCGCGCGCCCACGTGGGTAAATACACTGAAATAGTGAGGGTGTGGGTTTGAACCTTAACAATGCCCACCCACGTGAGAAACTGGACTATTATCTAAGCTATGTTGATCCTAGACAGTCCTGGATAGCCAAGAAAACAGCGAGTGGCTCATTCCATGAAATGAAAGTTGCTGTACTTGTATCCACAGGAAAAGGAGAAGGGATAGATAGATATCTGGATAAATCCACTGTGATATAATCCAGGTGCTCAGTTAACCCCTGCGACTGGTCTCCTCTCCTGGCATTGCTAAAAAGCCCCCATCAAGTGATTTAAATATTTGTTAGCTGAAGTAAACTAATATGCACAAAGACACTTGAACCTAAGTACACAATTTACTTAACTCTGTGTAACAACATCAAAAAGATTTATTAAATAAATCTGACTAAAATAAAATGAACTTGTTTAGGCTAGTAGAGTTGGGATGATGTTATAGATGACATTAAAGTTGTAAATAACTTAGCTCATCAGGACAGTTCTCGGCTTGAGACCCTGCCTATCTTTTCCAGTTTGTCGTCCTCACTGCTTTCTGCAGGTCGTTACACTCGACGGTCGGCAAATAATGGATGCCTACTAGTCCCTGCCCAATGTGGGAACTGGAGAATGAAGAAACAAGCGCATATTTGTAGTATCTGCTCTAGATGTACACTAAGCATGTATATTATACTAACATCAAGCATGTTTATTTAAATAAAACATGTCATCTCTCCCTCATGCTCACATTCACTCCTGTCCAATTTGGAAGGGCTTATGTCTCACATTCCAACTGTTACATCTTCTGCCTTCCTCTACACGTCCTGTAATGATAGTCAAGTCTTCTACGTCAGGTGCCATCTCTCGTACAGACTCAAAATGACAATCAGTCAGACAGAACCAGTTCTGGAATCTATGCTTGGAACAATCGACGTGCCCAGAATGCTAACAATAGTTCTGGGGCGAATCAAATAACAAATCTCGTGGATTTACTCTCCGGGATCAATCTCCGCATTAGCCTCCCGAGAGTTAAACACATTTCAGTGTGTAAGCTGTATGTAATACAGATTCACATTAACCACACGTGAAAAGATTGCCAAAGTTATCTTCACGCTTGTGATTTCAAAAGCATGATAGTTCATCAAATTTCAATGGCAACAACAACATTTAGGTTTTACAACATTGAAACACATGTGCACGAAAAACATTCATGACACTATAAGTTAGGATATAAAGCAATGTGACAGTGCCCTACGAGAATGACGAAATGTCCGCCTAGGAGTATTACAAAGTGATGAAGACACACACTTGAGCAAAAAGACAGTTAGATCTTTATCATAAATAAAATAAAGGTTTTGAAACTAATTTCGATCTTACCTGGAAAAATGAAACCACAATGCCAAAAGTTCTGTCTCAAGCTTAGGTTAAGCCCAACAGATGGCATGTGCTCGACAGGATCTCATTTACCAGACCTATAGTTCACCCCTTTATAACTTTTATCAAGCTCCTCCTACATTACGCCTAAAATCATTCTCATTCACTGATATCACAGCTCCTCCCTTGTGGGTAAGTTTATTCGCTGTCAGTCAGGGCTGTACAACTATTGTTTGAATTCCCACGCTAGGATCTCCTGGTTCAATTACGCTGACCAGAGCAAATAAGACAAGTCACAACTCCAGTCTACTTCACCTGTCATCACAATAAAATCCGACTTTGTCAATTCTTCTGCCAACACTTTCCGCTCACTGTGTCAATAGTGACCGTCGGACCTGCCGTCGAGTTAGGTAACCTCAGGGGGAGATAATGGCAATTAGCCTTTGTTATCTGTTCCTGAAGGTCAGGCAGGGGGAATAACTATCTGACACCAACAAATGGTGTGCAAATCTCCAGTCAGTAAGTCTGCTTGGTCAGTCTTATCTCTGTACCTTAACACTTAACATCTGGGAAAAAGTTTTAGTGTTTGATATGACCAACGGTCCAGAAGAATTAAAGGTGTGATGTGGTCGTCTTACTTTGATTAAGGATGTATCCAAATCCCTATTTGTCTGTATACTTCAAAATACATACAAATAAAAGTAGGTTGAGGAAAGTCATTCTGAAGTCACCGCGCGTATTGTCACACTACAGTTGCGTGTAGCTCTTGGGCTGTCTGTTGCCTATCACTCTCCTGCGTATATGCAAGAACATCATCTGTGTATGTCAGTTCCTTTCCAACACCTGGTGCTTCAAGTTCTGAAATCCAGCTTGTATACACATTGAAAAGCACTGGGGAAATTGCAGAACTTTGGGGGTAATCCCAGTGCGACGTTGCATGCTTCTGATTTCAGTGTACCCAGGCTGCTGTCCAGTTCACTAGCCAAGAACAAATCCCTTCTCCATTAGCGCATATATCGATATATATCGGAATGTCGTAGGCATCCTCAAGATCAAGAGTCGCCACCACAGTCTCCTATCCACTCTGGAACCCATCATAAACATAACAGACAAATGTGGCCGCATTTGACCAGGTATCTTTCCCTGACCGGTAACTGCCCAGACCTCTTGGTAAGAAGTCTTTCATTTCCACTGGTAACTGCCCAGACCTCTTGGTAAGAAGTCTTTCATTTCCACTGGTAACTGCCCAGACCTCTTGGTAAGAAGTCTTTCATTTCCACTGGTAACTGCACAGACCTCTTGGTAAGAAGTCTTTCATTTCCACTGGTAACTGTCCAGACCTCTTGGTAAGAAGTCTTTCATTTCCACTGGTAACTGTCCAGAACTCTTGGTAAGAAGTCTTTCATTTCCACTGGTAACTGTCCAGACCTCTTGGTAAGAAGTCTTTCATTTCCACTGGTAACTGCCCAGACCTCTTGGTAAGAAGTCTTCATTTCCACTGGTAACTGTTTCAGAACTCTTGGTAAGAAGTCTTTCATTTCCACTGGTAACTGTCCAGACCTCTTGGTAAGAAGTCTTTCATTTCCACTGGTAACTGCCCAGACCTCTTGGTAAGAAGTCTTTCATTTCCAAACAAAACGAAGAAAGCTCCACTTTAACAACAATAATCTTCTTAAGCACTTTGCCAAAACTATTTTGGAGAGTGATAATCCTGAAGCAAACCAAGTATTGGGACAGCTAGCCCCCCTCTTACAGCATAAGACAATCCCAGTCAGCACAAAGAGACATCTTATTCAAAGCATATTTATTCCAACTCTGTGCTACCAGTGCCAGACATGGTCACTCACAACAAACCATAAAAGAAAATTAGTAACCACGGAAATGAGATGTCTGAGAAGGGCTGTAGGAGTGACCATAAGAGATAAGATCAGAAATGAGATCATAAGAGAACAAGTCGGCACAGAACCAATTCTGGATTACATACAAAGATAGCAAGTAAAATGGTTTGCCCACTTAGAGAGAATGCCTTGTGACACCATACCATACAAAGCATACATGGGAAGAGAAGAAGGACGTAGAGCACGGGGTAGACCAAAAACAAGATGGAAGGATAACATCAGAGAAACTCTACAACAGCACGATGTGCCTATGGTCGAGGCAGCCAGAAGAGCTAGAAACAGAACCTTATATCTCCCTCGACACCCACAGCGGTAAAAGAGGAAGTGAAGAAGAAGCAGAAGATAATCCTGAAACCGCTGAGTCTCGATTGATGTTTGCCTGGTTTTATAGGAGGTATTAAATAGCTGTGCACCCAATGCTGGGGCATCGACAACGTTCTGATGCTCTCATTGAAGTAGAAAACAATCTCCTCAAAGTCTTTATCACTTACTTCCTTCATTTAGGCATTCATCATTCCGTCTGGGCCCATGCGCAGTGTCCATTGCTTTTACAATATCCATTTTATATCCTCCATACTGATAAATCCTCATAACAATTATCATTATTGATATTTGATAAATTACCCCTAACCAAATTTCTACATTCCCATTCATTATGATTATTCTGTGCTATAAATCTCTGCAAAAATTCTTCCCCCTTATCTGTGTCTGGGAGTCGCCGTGGTGTTAGCGGCTAGAAGCCCGCTTGCGGACCGGAAGTTCGTGGGTCCTGACGGAGTCGGATTTTTTTTTAAAGAAATGACCAGCCTTGAGTGAGTACCAGGTGGAGTCCTGGAAAGTGAAGGCGGCCGGCGTGATGCTGACCAAACCACCAACCAAGTGCCGATTGCTCTATACAAATATAGGTCTAGCTCTATATTCCCAAAGCGGCGTCCGTGGCTTAGGCGTTGCGAGTCTGACTCATAATCCAACGTACCGCGATCGAAACCTGCGTGGCCTGCGTGGATTTTTATCGTGGTATGGGACGTCGCAGGTCGACCCAGCCTCAAATGGGTACCACGATGGGCTGTCCTGGGAAAGTAAAGACGGCCGGCGTAATGCTGACCACATTACCCACCGAGTGCCGATTGGTCTGTAAAAATATGGGTGCTCTTCCCATATGCCCGATGCGCCTAAAGGCGTGAACGGGATCTTTACTTTTTGCTTTTTACTATATTCCCAAAACGCCTAAATGCGTGGAAAATGGACCTTTACTTATTAATCTGTGTCTTTTGTCATGGGTATACCATTATTCGTGTATATAATGCCTATTATCTTCTTCTTCTTCTTCGCGTTCACCAGCTGTACATTCTGGCGTAAAGTTCTGGTTGTTCGTCCACTTCTGGACTGTAGTCCTGCTCCAGAACCTGAGTGTTGCGTGTGCATCAGTTTTACAGATCTGATTCAATTGAATGCAGACTGCTGGTTCCTTGCCTTTCAGGCAGATGCACTCCGACTTCAAAGGAAGCACCCCAGTTAGTCGACTCTTACGACATGCTTTTGGGGAGGCAGTGAGTCTGTTCATGGTTTCCCAACAAAAGGGCCCCGGAACCCACACGGGTTATAATGCCTATAATGATAGGCTGATCTTACCTTTGCATCTGTGTGTGAAGTTTCCAGAACCTACCCACTGATTTATTCTCTCCAATCTCGTTCTCTACCTCCTCGTGTGTCGGCTCTGTGGCTAAGTCGATGCGAACGCCGGGGTGCAGGGTTCGATCCCAGCTGCGGGCCATGCACTTTGCGTAGGTTTTGACAGTGGTATCAAAAAAGCCGACCGTCCAGTAAGCAATGGCATACTACTGGACATAAATTTGCTTAGAAAAACCACACAACAGCCAGGGGAAAAACCTCACAACAGCCAGGGGCTGTTGGGGTTGGTTCTGCAACCTACTCGTGTAGCCTTTAAGGTGACTATTGCACTTTCTGTTATTGTTTAGCTACATCTTTCTTTTCGTTCCATGGCTCTTCGACTTCTTGAGTCCAACATGGTGGCAACCCAAACGCTGAAAGGGTGATAAGAAAGAACCACTGTCTCTCTACCAAACATGTCGTAGCAGTCGACTGATTGAGGGTTATGCTTTCGAAATTGAAGTTCATCTGCCTATGAAGCAAGAAACCAAGAGTCTGCGTACAAATTAGCCAGATCTGTGAAACGATTGTCCACGCAACATTCAAGTTCAGGAAAACAGACCGAAGACCGGAGGTGGACGAACAACAAAACTTTCCGCCGTATTACAGCCTGTAAACGTGAGGAAGAAGAAAAAGAAAAGAAAACAGAAGAAGAAGAAGAAGAAGAAGAAGAAGAAGAAGAAGAAGAAGAAGAAGAAGAAGAAGAAGAAGAAGAAGAAGAAGAAGAAGAAGAAGAAGAAGAAGAAGAAGAAGAAGAAGAAGAAGAAGAAGAAGAAGAAGAAGAAGAAGAAGAAGAAGAAGAAGAAGAAGAAGAAGAAGAAGAAGAAGAAGAAGAAGAAGAAGAAGAAGAAGAAGAAGAAGAAGAAGAAGAAGAAGAAGAAGAAGAAGAAGCAGAAGAAGCAGAAGAAGCAGAAGAAGCAGAAGAAGCAGAAGAAAGAAGAAGAAGAAGAAGAAGAAGCAGAAGAAGCAGAAGAAGCAGAAGAAGCCGAAGAAGACGAAGAAGAAGAAGAAGAAGAAGAAGAAGAAGAAGAAGAAGAAGAAGAAGAAGAAGAAGAAGAAGAAGAAGAAGAAGAAGAAGAAGAAGAAGAAGAAGAAGAAGAAGAAGAAGAAGAAGAAGAAGAAGAAGAAGAAGAAGAAGAAGAAGAAGAAGAAGAAGAAGAAGAAGAAAAGAAAAAGAAGAAGAAGAAGAAGAAGAAGAAGAAGAAGAAGAAGAAGAAGAAGAAGAAGAAGAAGAAGAAGAAGAAGAAGAAGAAGAAGAAGAAGAAGAAGAAAGAAGAAGAAGAAGAAGAAGAAGAAGAAGAAGAAGAAG
Source organism: Candidula unifasciata (assembly GCA_905116865.2). Classification (NCBI taxonomy): domain Eukaryota; kingdom Metazoa; phylum Mollusca; class Gastropoda; order Stylommatophora; family Geomitridae; genus Candidula; species Candidula unifasciata. The sequence continues at coordinate 178,704 of CAJHNH020004458.1, forward strand.
AAGAAGAAGAAGAAGAAGAAGAAGAAGAAGAAGAAGAAGAAGAAGAAGAAGAAGAAGAAGAAGAAGAAGAAGAAGAAGAAGAAGAAGAAGAAGAAGAAGAAGAAGAAGAAGAAGAAGAAGATGTATTGTAATACACTTATTTGCAATTCACTGTAGTCTAGTAGATGACCAACGAGACTTTTCCTTCAGAGATAGCAGCCGGTGAACGCAAGCAAGAGGAGCTGTAGAATCCATCGATTTCAGTCAAGAAACATATCATTCATGTAAATAAAGGACTGTCTCTTGATGACAGCCATGTTGTTTTGCACTCTTCAGTTTTTCGTTTTTTTTTTTTTTCCTGTTAGAGTCTCCCATGTAGATAAATGACTGAGCAATCCGATAAGGAAGATATTAGCCGGTGACGACAATTGTCAAACAGCTGTTACTGGAACAGTTCAGGTCAAAATGAAAAGGAAAACAGAGCAAGAATAATAACAGCCATTGATATTCAACTGTCAACGAAGCACATGTTTATCGACAATTAAAAACTGTATTCTGAGCTGCTAGTTCGTTCGACTGCGGAACTGCAATATGATCCAAAAGCATTGCATTAACAAGTGCTAGCGTCATTATCATCATCTTGTAGCAGGTCCTTTGCAGAACGTCTCTCTTATCAGGGTCTGTCCGAAAGAAACCGGGTCTCTCGCCAGCTATCCCGCCTCATGTACTTTCATACTCAAAGAGTCACTTATATCCTATGCCCGTCTTCGCGTCGGCCCCTCCCCTCCTTCCTGGTACCATGCCTTCTGCTATATTTTTTTCCAATCTGTCGTGACGCTTGATACGACCAAAATATTTCAGCTTCCGAGACAGGATGCTGTTTATTAGCCAATATTCCTTGATGTTCAGATCTTTCAAGATGTCAGTATTTCTTCTCTTCTGTGTCGAAGATATTCTGAGAATCTTTCTAAAGCATTTCAGCTCAAAGCCCCCATTCTCTTTCTTAAGGACTGGGAGATAGCCCACGACTCACATCAGTATGCTGCTACAGGAAAGATGCATGCTCTCAAATTCTAATTTTGATCTCCCTGCTGGTGTTTAACCATAGACTTTTTAGGCTGTTCAATCTTTGCATTGCTATGGCCATCCTCCTTTTATTTTCTGTTAAAGTCTAACAGCAGAGTTTAAAAAACCTAAATTATCCTTCTTTCTTGTGTTCATATTCCGCTTTGTGCCGCCAGACGTTGCAAAAGATCTTTATCTGAGCTAGGGAACGTTCAGTTGCTCAGTAGGCTGTGACGTGGAATCTCAAGATAAAACTGACTCCTTCAGTCCATGTTATTCTTGGTCGTCTCTACTTTCATGTTGTATGCTGTCGTTGTTGGCATCCTTGGAAACATTCACGGTTAATGGAGAAATCAACTCTGTTTTTCAACGAATGTCACTTATAGGTCAGCCATTATCAACCTATAGGTCGCGACTTTTTTTTTTTTTTTTTAGTCGAACGACCCTTTTACAGGGGTCGCTAAAGACCATCGGAAAACACATTTTTACTAGAGTTATGAAGTAGCAAAGAAAACAAATGTATGGTTGGGAGTCGCGATGACACGAGGAACTGTATTAAAGGGTCGCGCACCAGGAAGGAAGAGAGCCATTGCTGTTGGTGCTGTTCCATTAGTTCTTGTAATTTCCTCGTTTCTCACATGATCTCTCATAGTTTTCTTCACGGCAGTTTTCAAACATCTCATATTGCAGGTTTTTCTTTCGTATTCTTTCGTCAATGTCTAAGTCTGACACGTATAAGTCAGGGTTGATGTGAAGATTACATTCACGATGTGTCTTTTTGTCTCTGTTGGAATAAACGTGGTTCGACTGAGGTCAGTTGATGCGCGACTTCGCTCGCTTGTTGGGTTCTTGTTTCAACCTCTCTGTACATTCTGCTATCATTATATACCTATTGTATGTGTGTGTGTGTGCGTGTGTGTCTCCGCCCCTCTCTCTGCATATGTGTGTGTGTGTCTGTGTTATAAGTGATACTGTACGGATCGGTGGCTAAAAGGTAAGTGAATGCGTTTCAAGCTTAATAATCCTCCAGGTACCAAAGTTCACCTTTTTCTATTATAGGAGCTACTCTCCTGGATTTTGTACAACGGTACCAGAGGTGTGCAGTGGAAGAGATTGGCTCCACCACGTTGCCAGATTTGGCCCGCTGAGGCTTAGCAATTGGCTTGCCGTTCATTGCCAAGTGCATTGTGTTAATGAGCTTTCAATGCTTGGGCTTCGGCTTCTGACCCTTGACGTTGCTCGTTTGCAAAATGTTGGTCCCTGTGTTAACTGAGTTGAGTGGCCTCGCTCTAAAGTGTCAATGTTGGTACCCACCCCCCCTCTCTCTCTCTCTCTCTCTCTCTCTCTCTCTCTCTCTCTCTTGTTGTACCCCTCAGGACATCACACTAGCGATAAACACCCGGTGACACAAAGTGCCACTATGCGGATGAGGATCACCCGTGGAGAGGTCACAGCAACCCCCTTCAGCAGATATTGCCATATTAATGGCCCGGCTATAATCAGGGCCTCTGGCAAAAGCCAGGGTGGGGTTTTAGGTACCTAAAAATTGCATCCCACATGGTCAACAAATTCTTATGGAAGGCGACTGTTTCCATTGCCTGGCGCAAATATCTCAGCTTCCCAAGTTCTTGGTGACCATTGCTGTAGATATCGCCCACCCTCCATTTATTTATGTAACTGATCTTTTTTTCCCCGTTGTTGACTCTACGTGTGTGTAAGTCTGCCTGAAAACTATATATCTATCGTATATCTGGGTCAGCCCAGTCGTCTACTACCAGTCAGCTATTTTTTGTTATAAATATTTCGTCTCTGTGTTATTTGCTGTTCTCTCTGTATGTCCCACAACTTTAAATATAATAGTCACTGCCGGATTTATGTATAAACTAAATAGGCCAAGACTTAGGACCTCATACACTACAAAGGCCTAAAATGTTAGCTATTTTCTTTTAAAATATATTAAACGAAAGCCTCTGATTCATTATAAATCACCCAGTGTTTGTTTCTCTCTTCCCCCCCTCCTCCCCCCCCCCACCCTTTTTTTGTGCCTTGTTCGCGATACATTTTCGACTTTCAATTTTGAGCATACTACAACAGGCCTATATTTGTTTTATGTGTGGCCTATTTAAACTAAACAGAATACTCAGCTTGACCCATACCAGTTACATTAATTTGTATCATCTCAGACAATCTCTGTGTCAGCTCTTTTGTCAATATTTACGATTCATCTTTTGTCGTTGCCTGTTATGGGCAAAATATAGACACTAAAATTATATTTTGTTTTCCATATAAATATATATAAATATATATATATATATATATATATATATATATATATATATATATATATATATATATATATATATATAGGAAAGCAAAAACATAATTTTAGTGTCCATATTTTGTCCGCTCTGTGGCTAAGTTGATGCGAACGCTTCGTAATACCGGGATGCCGGGTTCGCTCCCAGCTGCGGGTTATGCGCCTTGTGTTGGTTTCGATAGTGGTATCAAGAAAGCCGACCGTTCAGAGGTAATGGCAAACTACTAGAAAAACCACACAACACTGTTGGGGTTGGTTCTGCAACGTCCTGTAAAGGATACGCAACTAACCATATATATATATATATATATATATATATATATATATATATATATATATAGAGAGAGAGAGAGAGAGAGAGAGAGAGAGAGAGATACTGTTTTTTGGCCACGTAATGAGAGGAGGGGCATTGGAAAAAATCGTGACAACTGGAAAGATCAGTGGATAGAGGGGTAGAGGCAGACCAAGAGAGATGATGATGGATGGGCTGAAACGATGGCATGGAGGGATATCACCAAGAGAGCTGTTCCAGGCTACCAGTGATAGTGATCTGTGGAGATGCAGGAGCGCCTTTGTCAACTGAAAGGGCACATGATGAGTATGATGATGCTGATATATGCAGATGGTATTTAGGGGATGTAGAAGATTACAAGCTGGTAACGTTGAAAAACACAATTTATTTTCATACCTTGAGACGTATTGTGTATATAGGATTAGACATCTTTCACAGACCAGTCGGCACTGTTTTTGTAATAAGGTTAAAATCAGGCCGACTTTACTTCCTAGGACTTTACCTGATACTGAGGCAAGGCTTGGTTGACATGGTAGCCAAGATAATTTTTTTTTTAAACAGTCTGATTCAGTATGGACTCGAATCTGCGGGTCCCTAGTCGCTACACCACGGCGTCTCCGTTACAAGCTGGTACTCTTCTGATTATAAAATAAATGGAGGTTGTAGGTAGGGACTTTTCTGTGGAAAAAATTGTTCACCTTCAAACAGCATCGCCGAAAGGTGAGCTTACTTACTTAGTTGCTCCTCTTCTACCTTGGGGTGTAGAGGTTTGCCAGAGAGATCGCCAGACGTCTCTATCAGCAGTTTTCTTTCTGGCTTTGTTCCATTCCACTCCTCTGTCAGTTAGGGATTGTCGGATGTTGTCTTCTCAGCGCACCCTGGGTCGTCCTGGAGGTCTGGTTCCCTGGTTCTTAGACTCTTATGCCTGCCATGGTGGCCGATTTTCTCCCATTCTGCATACATGTCCAAACCATCTTTACTGTGACTGATCCACTCGGGTTTGAAAGGACTGAGTATCAAGATCTTGACGTATCGAAAGGGGAGCTTTAGGTTATAATTGTGACTAAATTATGTGCGCTTTTTAAAATAACTTATCATTGCAAGCCACCAAGAGCCCTGAAAGGACTCATATAGTGTTAATGCGATCAAAGCAGACAGGGCTAATTACTGTCTCGACCCGCGACAAAGTCGTCTACCGGCTAGCCAATGAACGAGGTCGTGTGAAATGCAGAAAGCAGAGCTCGTTTTGCTGTTACATTGATGGAATCTTTTGCTGTAAAAGTTCCCCAAAATCACTCCTGCTCTTCGGGATCCAAAGACTTACCCCGTGTTCAAATCTGTACAAATCATTTTCTGACTATGTTGACAATATCTGAGAAAATATTTATGACATTGAAGAAATTAATCTAGTTTGCTTGGTAAAGAATATAATTCTACAGAGGAAAAATTAATGGAAAAAAAAAATACGAGCTAGTGATGAAGCTGCACCTGATATTGTTGTGGAATATTCTACAAGAGACACATTTTGAGTGAAACCCTTCAATCATTTCGTACACAACCTTGGGGCAAATCTGACCAAAAGTGCAAGTCTACAATTACGCTGTGAGTAAATTGTCATTGTTACTTGATTTAGAAGCTTCACAGAGAAATCTATGTAAAGCAGTTACTACTTCAATGAAAGAGTATCCAGACGGTGTTGAGGTGAACATCACGAGTGAAGTGATGCACTTGAAAAAGATCAAACTTACACAAAGATCTGTCTCAAGTCCTCTATCAAGACAATATACTGTATCTGCAAGAGAAAAAGGTCTTGCCTCACGACAACAAGATGTCTGTGTTTCTGCTACTTGTATTTACCACCTAAGGGGCCCTGTCAATTGCCGTTATTATTAAATTTTTACTTTTTTTTAAATATCCTATATTCGTATGTGCGGCGTCCGTGGCTAAGGCGTTGCGAGTCCGACGCGTAAGCCAGCATACCGCGATCGAAACCCACTGCAGGCTGCGTGGATTTTTGTCGTGGTATGGGACGTCGCAGGTCGACCCAGCCTAAAATGGGTACCAGGATGGGCTGTCCTGGGAAAGTAAAGACAGCCGGCGTAATGCTGACCACATTACCCACAGAGTGCTGATGGTCTGTAAAAATATGGGACGCTCTGCCCATATGCCCGATGCGCCGAAAGGCGTGAAAAGGGATCTTTAATTTACTTTTACTTATATTCGTATGTAATAATTTATGTGGTAAGTGATATGTTTTTGTCATTATGGCTAAAGTTATTATTATTTTTTTTTCGCTAAGAGTTTTTCTTCTTTTGTCGTCTTACAGATATCAGGTTGTAGCACAGTGCCGTGGTTTTCTGTATTTGTTTTGCTTTTCTCGGGTGGCTTGGGTAATAGATTTATTCATCTTTGTTTTGCAGGTTTTCGCTACACCATATATCCGTCATTTTCTTTTTTTTTTTTTTTTACTCTGGCCTTCCTCCCAGATGTTCTGCTGTAAAAAGTTTCTTACGCAGTTTGGCCTGGCTGCATTCTTACTAGATGGCTAAACCTTTTCATTGTCTGTCTCCACGAAGGTTAAAGGCCAACAACAATAAATTACAAAACAAAATCGATTACTGAAGGACTTTTTTGTGTTTTTCTATTATCTCCACTTCCATGTACAATGTGCTAAAGCAGCTGGGCCTGCGAGGAAATTAGCGTAAACGGGCACACACACACACACATACACACACACACACACACACACACACACACACACACAAACTGGGCGAAGTTGCTGAAAGAGCTTCGAGCTGGCTCTGGGCGCATTTGAGCGTAGTGGGAGAAGGGCTTCGGTAGATTGGTCCGAGTTCCTAGTGGAAAAGTACTTTAAAGCTAATGTGTCCGGACTGTCTGCTGGTGTCTCTCTGCCAAATGCCAAAGTCTAACACTTCTCCGATGAACCAACCATAAGCTTGTCACTCTGGTCGTGAAGGTAGTCAACTGAGCTAATTTTCTACCGCAGCGACAATATAACACCAAATTTTTTTGGTGTTTTTTGTGTGTGTTACGTATCCAGAAACCATGAGTTGTAAACCCTATGGCTCGTACTATGGATATCGCAACCCTTCGGCCTTGATTCCATTATAGGTACCGTTAATCTGGGAGAAATGTGGCTTTTTTTGCCTACCCCCGGGAATGAACCCGAACCACAAGGAGTTCGTCACCCGGTCGCCGCGAAAGTCAGGTTTAACCAACTTCGCTAGAGAGCCGGGCAACACCAAATATAACAGCACCTGTTAAGTCACCATATCGTTCTGTCCCTGTTGAGTCCGATGAAATGCACCAGGGGAAGATTGCGGCCTGCCTTCATGACCCAGGTCGGCCCATCTTCCGAGATTGTTTAGGGAAGCATTGGGCCGAAGCAACTGTCGACTGATAACCGTTGGACCCCTGTTGTGCATGCTCCCGCGTTTGATTTCTTCTT
>CAJHNH020004458.1:190825-258325 GCA_905116865.2 Candidula unifasciata
GAAATCGGCCCGCAGGGGCGTAGCAAATAGCTCACGGATCATTGCCAGTAGTACGTATTATTAATCTTTATACGCCGAGCTTGGACCTCTGGGCCAGAAGAAGAAGAAGAAGAAGAAGAAGAAGAAGAAGAAGAAGAAGAAGAAGAAGAAGAAGAAGAAGAAGAAGAAGAAGAAGAAGAAGAGGAAGAAAAAGAAGAAGAAGAAGAATAAGAAGAGGAAGAAGAAGAAGAAGAGGCAGAGGAAGAAAAAGGTGAAGAAAAAGAGAAAAAAAAAAGAAGAAGAAGAAGAAGAAGAAGAAGAAGAAGAAGAAGAAGAAGAAGAAGAAGAAGAAGAAGAAGAAGAAGAAGAAGAAGAAGAAGAAGAAGAAGAAGAAGGAAGAGGAGGAGGAGGAGAAAGAGAAGGAAAATGAGAACAGGAAGAAGCAGAAGAAGACAAAGAAGAAGAAGACGAAGAAGAAGAAGAAGAAGAAGAAGAAGAAGAAGAAGAAGAAGAAGAAGAAGAAGAAGAAGAAGAAGAAGAAGAAGAAGAAGAAGAAGAAGAAGAAGAAGAAGAAAACCAGAACAAGAGCAAGAAAAACAAGTAAAAGAAACATAGTGCCACTCAAAACAAACCTATTAATTAATATTTTGCTAAAATTGGTCATGATGAACCCAATTAGCAGAAATCTCAGCCTAGCTGTAAACCATAACACTTAGCGTTTTTATGGCGAAACAACGAATAAGACACAAAAAGTTTACCTGTCCCCAACTTAAGTTCACGAGGTACACTTTTCATGTGTCGGCCTTCCTATTTTAAATACCACTCTACGGCTTAATTTGTTTTCCTCCTTGAAGGCTCGACGTCCTTGCAGAGAGATTTATGTCCTTCTTGTCCCACAAGTAGTTAGTTACACCGAGCGCTCGGAGGCAGCGCCCTCAAAAAATCCTGTACAGGGATAGATTAATTATTTGTTGGCGAAAGAAATCCCTAGTTGTGTTACGCCAAACTGACATACTTAATCCTCTGGTAATAGTCGTTTCATTACTACATTAGGAATACACAGAAGGGATAATTACGGGGCATGTTAGAAATGACTACAAAGAAAGATTAGGAAGTCGAATAAATGGGAATAGTCTAAATCAGTGTTACCCAAACTGTGCACTGCAGCGCCCCGGGGAGCCGCGTCGTCTTCTTAGGGGCGCCGCGAAAAAATCCAAGATACACGAGTTTTTTTTCTTACATACGAATAGTCATACTTTTACTCAGGGTTAGGGCCCCGTGGAAAAATGTTACTTGAAAAAAGGCGCCGCTACTAAGAAATGTTTGAGAAACACTGGTCTAAATTGATTTGTTGACAACGCGGATGAAGAGGTGCTAGTGCATGAGGAGCAGACCATGAACTGGTCAAGAACTACATGCACCTTATTGTGCTCATATTAGAAGCAGGTTGCCAAGTGCGAGTCTGGTCAACATAGATAGGATCATTGCTTCCTTAGCGGATAGTGACGAATCTCTTACGCTAACACTATTGCGCGACATGGGAGTAAAGCATGGTGAAGCACGTCTATGTCACATTCGAGGCCAAGATAGGAGACAATATAACTAACTTCTCATAGAACAATTAGTAAAAGTATCTTGAAGTGGCTGCTGCATCAGAGGACTGAGCATGTATGTGATTGCCTAGTTTGCAGTGACGTCGATTGTGATAACATAACAAAATTCTTTCTTCGGAGTGCATCTGCCTGAGAAGCAGGAAACCAAGAGTCTGCATATTATTTATTCAGATTTGTAAAACAGATGTGCAGGCAACTCTCAAATTCTGAAAAAAAAAAAAAAAAACAAAGTCCAGAATTGGACCATGACATTCCCATGGAGTTAACGCCCAGTGAACAGAACGCCGACCAAGTTTGCAACAATGTCGTTGCTGCCATGGGTAATTCGATATTATTGTTGCTAACTGCAATGTGTGGCAGACAACAGAGAGACACAAACTGAACATCCAAAGACACCGACTGAATAGACATAAAGGCGGACCAAGAAACCGGTTAAGAGATAAAACAGTCGAACAGTCTTGCAGACACCTGAAGTACTAAGAGAAAAGATCCCCGTGTGGGTTCCGGGGCCCTATTATAGGGAAAACAAGAATAGACCCACTGCCTACCCAAAAGCGTTATATGGAGCTTCCTTCGAAGTCAGAGTGCTTCTGTCTGAGAGGCAAGGAACCAACAGGCTGCATACAAATGAGTCAGATCTATCAAACGGATGCACACACACACCACTCAGGTTTTGGAACAGGATTGCAGTCTAGAAGTGGACGAACAACCAGAACCTTTCGTCTGAGTTTACATCTGGTGAACGCGAAGAAGATAAAAACTAAGAAAAAAGACAAACCGATCAGGGAACAAACACATGAACGAACAAACGAACGAACGAAATTACTTTATTTTCAACACAGACCTGACTTACAGTTGGCCCTTCCAAATACTTATATTCACACATCAATTGTATTTTACCAATAAAGCATGCTCTGTTCATACAACAATATATATGATATAATATCAAGTAAAATACAGAAAGACATGGATGGTATATGCATGCATGTATACATACAGATATACATACATACGCGCGCGCATATATACGCACACACTTGCATACATACATACATAATTACATGCAAACACGCACGCTCACATGCATGTATTCACACACAGATGCTTACCAATGCAGAAGTTATCAACAAACATGCATACCTACACAATCACGTGCATACCCCCCACCCCCCCACCCCACACGCAAACACACAAACACACAAATGCTCATATACAGTTATAAATTTACCATTACATACACATGTTCATACACAAACTCGTGCATTGACAAGGAGAGAGGGAGCGAGGGAGACGGAAAAAAAGAGGATGAGAGAGGGAGAGAGAAAGAGAGAAAGAGTGAAAGAGAAAGAAAGAGATGGGAGTGGGTAGTGTGTGGGGGTGTTGAACAATTTCACAATAGGTTATGTGTAACATTTGTGTAATTATTCTTTTCTTCTGTTCTTCTTTTTCTTTGCGTTCAACGACAGTAAACAAAGTTCTGGTTGTTCGTCCACCTCTGGACTTTAGTCTTGTTTCAGAACCTGAGTGCTGGGTGCATATTCGTTTAACAGGTCTGGTTTATTTGTTTGCAGACTGTCGATACCTTGCCTCTCAAGCAGAGGCACTCCTACTTGGAATCTGCCCTCAGTTAATCGACTCCTACGACATGCTTGTTGGGGAAGCAGTGCGTCTGTCGATATACCACCCCCGCGGCCCCAAATGAGTGCCCCGGAACAAACAGGGAGAGAGTCATAATTAACTGGCAATGCAGACTGGATAACTATTATTACAAACACAACACAGCATGGACTACAAGGAAGAGTGATATTTTCAAGTTCTATAACATGTGTACAACATTTCCAAAACAAACCAAAACATCTTCATAATCAGTCTTCAGACCAAACAACCTGGCACGTCTTATTTAAAACCGGGGGAGCTGCAGATTTATGCGACTTAGGGCCTCGCCAGTCTTAACCCAGGTCTGATCCCTAGATCTTGGCATAATGAAGTGTGTTGACCTAAATGCACCCTGCCTCGTCAACGCATAACTAACAGAGCGTTAACAACCAATTCTGGAAATTATTAAACGAGTTAACTTGCATTGTGTCATCACTAATATTGACCAGGGCTGCTAATGATGGATTTTTTACCCCCAGATCTGGGTTTGTGTTTGACACCTTTGGTTCATAATTTTGAAATCTGGGTTTTAAAAAAAAATCCTTATATTCAAGTGGGTAATTGTTTCGTTTCCGTAACTAAAATTTGTACTTTTAAAATAATCTGTTCTTTTTCTTTGCCTATGTATTGCTTGGGTTTTTATTCGGCAGAGCTGGGTTTTGAAAGAAAGAAAAACCTTTTAGCAGCCCTGATCTTGATCCAATACAGCAACAGCGTGCCTCACGTTTCGTGTCTCGTTCAGACTTAATATTCCCAAGAATGCGTTACGTAGCCGTTTACCTTCTCGCTTCCCGGGAGGGGGGGGGGGAGGGGGGGGGGAGGGGTGGGGCAAAGCATCACCAACTGAAGCAAACATTGAGACAATTCTCGGCAGTGTGGGCATTGAATCTGAAAATGAGAAAATCAACAAGATCATCAGTGAACTCAAGGGAAAGAATCTTGAAGAACTGATTGCCGAAGGCTCTAAGAAGTTGGCCTCAGTCCCCTCAGGTGGCGGTGTAGCAGCTAGTACTGCCCCGGTAGCTGGTGCTGCAGTCCCAGCAGACAAACCGGCAACTCCTGCTCCTGCAGGCAAGAAAGAAGACAAGAAAGAAGAGTCTTGTGAAGACTACATGCGGTTTGGACTGTTTGACTAAACAGTGACTTCAGTAACAACTCGTTAACATTGAGAAGTAAAGTGTAGGAATAAAGAATTAAAAAAAAAATTTCTGTGTTTTCCGGAGCCCAAATGGGAAAGGACTGGGGGTTGGAAAACGGGGGTGTGGGGCATAATAGACCCACTACCAATAGCAAGCTTGTTGCAAACGGCGACTGGATAAGGGTTTACTGAAATCATGTGTTTTGGGTTGACAGGCGCAAATATGGCATCTTAGCTGTGCATCACAACACAGCGTGGCAAACCGTCCTTTTAATTGCGAACGCAAACGGCAAAGTTATGTTACAATGTGGTGATATAAGGTTGACTGTTTAGACATTGCAAAGTAAGTTAAAGTACTTTGCAGTGTTTTGTAATAAAAAGTGAGAAGAAGGTAATTTGTTTACTCATCATAAAGTAAAGTAAGGGTCACATGACTCGCCTGTCATTTGTCTTTAAAAGAGTTTCCCCTAGTTAACAAAGACACACTGGTGGCTCGCATTGGTCTAGAAAGTACTCCGTAGATCCAACGACCATCCCACATCACTTAAGCACTTCAGGGGTGAGGAGGCTCAAATTATGATTCTCACTGCAATAATAAATATACCTGGGCACAACTTGGCCTGACTTCTTCACCACCTAGAAGCCCCCAAACTAGACAGCAACCATATCAAAGTCAAAATTTAACACAGTAATGAATCTTACCAAACAAAACCACAATCACATACAATCTAATCTAAATGAACTGGAGAACACATAAAAACTTAATCCAGCATAATGTAATAAATACAACAAAGGTAAAGACTGAAAAGTGAATGAAAGCAGAGGGCAATTCAAGGAAAGTAATGAATTCAGAATTGAACTCTTCCAGAAAGGCGCTTGAGCCTTCACAGCTCATCATTGCAAGACCTTGTTGTGACAAGCGCAAAAGTGGGCTCTAGTGTCTTGGGTGGCTGCAGTTCCGGAGTATTTCTAATGACTTATCTGAGATGGACTTGATCCGCTCCACAGTTCAAAGGCCGGTCTTCTCTGGGAGCAGTGCTGGACAATGAGTTAAGCATCAGTTCTGTAGTACAATGTTCCACTTGATATACATGTTTCTCTTAAATGTGCAGAATGAACTTAAGAAAGTCAATTTCCACAATATGGAAAAGCTCCCTTAATTAAACAAGATAGTTCACAATCACAATAAAATATGCAACCCTCCGGCTGGGCCTGGCAGAAGAGCAGATCATGGATACTCTTGTTGCTTCACCACAAAGACTGGTTTCAGACCGTTTTCAATACTGCTGTTAGGTCTAAAGTTAGGTGTTGTTGAATACTCACATGAGATACTGATGCCAGACATTGGTACATTATGCTTGGTGTTTCTGGCACTCCTCCAGATAGATCAACAAACATCCTGTAAGTAAAGGGATACATGGATTAGCTAAACACTAAACATTGTACCTTGTTCACTCTCCCTTCACTATACAACATGATTCAAATGTTCAGATGATAGTGTTGGGCTAGTGTAGACCCTACAGGGCTGTATACATTTCCCAGCCATCTTAGCAACAAGGAGTGATAGTGATTGATTCTGTCGAATACTTCTACACTAGTGGCTAGATTGCCTGTCCAGCCAAGCGAGAACGAATAATCACTCTTGTTCCATAATAGGGTACCTAAACTCACACAGCCATACCACGGATACATGAATACACACATAGGAAGTGCGTTAGAGCAGTAGAAACACGACACAAAATTCCCTCTACTGACCTCCGTCATTTTGTGGATTGGATTGGATTTTTGGAAACAAAAATGCTAAAACTTCTTGACTCTTTTAATCTGCTCCTTAGTTGAGAGGCGACTATATCGAGTCCGTGTTTATTTGCTGACGAGTGGTCGTACTTTTTCTTTGTGGCGTTTGGTTGCACTTTGTATTTATGTTTTCCTTTGTGGGCATTTCCTTTCTGTCATCGTAAAGGTGCTCTTGATGAGTTCTGTTTTGGATCTGCCATCTGTTACTGATCTTGTTTCTGAGGTTTCTACTGGTTGATAGGCACACTGTCCCTAATTGTGCCAAGGCCGCCTCCCGGTACACCACTCTGAAGTCGACAAGTCTGCCACCTAGCTCCCCCACAAGGCCTCCTTCAGGGTCCAATATTTAAAATCTTTTTGGCTTTTTTTTTTTTTTTTTACATGGGTATGTGCTAAGCTGATTGTGCCCTGTTTTGTTGTTGCTTAGTTTTGTTTGTTTTTGCCTCCCGCCTCCCCTTCCCCATTTTTAAAAAACCCAGTTTGTCTTTTTAAGGCCGCACATGGTATAGAGGTAGTGCAGATGTAACACAGATGCGAAAAAAAAAAATTGGAATGCATGAAAAACTGAGTAGGACATAGAGTCAGGTCGAAGGAGAGAGGGTGATACATAATTTGCTAGGTAAGGATAGGGGGCTTTATGGTCTTGATTTCGCTGGTCCTGTCTGTCTGGGTGCTTGATGACTGACTGTCTCATCTGGTGCGGGGTCGTAGTGACTCAGTCTTGGTTCGGACTGCTTGTAGAGGCTGTAGGCTGGGTTGTTGTCAGGTTAGTTGTCTTGATGACTGACTGTCTCATCTGGTGCGGGGTCGTAGTGACTCAGTCTTGGTTCGGACTGCTTGTAGGGGCTGTAGGCTGGGTTGTTGTCAGGTTAGTTGTCGCTGGGCATTTATCAGTTGCCTGGCGATTTCTTCTTATGGTCCTGCTGATGAACATGGAAAGAGAAGAAGGACGTAGAGCGCGAGGTAGACCAAAAACAAGATAGAAGGATAACATCAGAGAAACTTTACAACAGCACAATGTGCCTATGGTCGAGGCGGCCAGAAGAGCTAGAAACAGAACCTTATATCTCTCTCGACACCCGCAGCGGTAAAAAAGGAAGTGAAGAAGAAGAAGAAGAAGAAGAAGAAGTTGAACTGTTTGACTAGTGCTTGCAGGGCTCTTTCGCTGTTTGTGCGCAGACACTTGGTGGGTGTAATTTTCTTTTTGTGACTATTGCAGTAATCGAGTATCGGTTTGCATTCTATCACATATTTCTTGCATTCCATCAAGTCATGGGTGCCTTTTGTGCCCTTTGGGATCTCATACGTATCGGTCCAGTGGCCTGGTTTCAGGTTCCAGAGTTTTTTGATAGTCGGGGTTTTGGTTAGCTCTTTGATCTGAGACTGGGTCCTATGTTTTCTCAAAAGGTTGAACGCGTGTCTCTCTTGTCTGGATTTCCCAGGCTTTTGTAAGTAGCAGTGTTTACATTGACCAGTGGGGAAGTTAGTCACACTCTGTAACTCCTTCCGCGACAACTAGCTTTGACTGCGATTTCGGTCAGCTCGGGCGTACGGTTGCTTCCCCACTTAACAGTACATAAATGCATAGGACATGATCAGTTCATATTTATAAAAAAAGGGATACATGAAGTGCAGTCTGTCTGGACCAACCATTGAGGTAATAAAAAAAGTAAAGTAAAGATCCCTTTTCACGCCTTTCGGCGCCTCGGGCATATGGGCAGAGCGTCCCATATTTTTACAGACCATCAGCACTCGGTGGGTAATGTGGTCAGCATTACGCCGGCTGTCTTTACTTTCCCAGGACAGCCCACCCTGGTACCCATTTTAGGCTGGGTCGACCTGCGACGTCCCATACCACGACAAAAACCCACGCAGCCTGCAGTGGGTTTGATAACCCCCATCGGCCTATAGGTGAAGGCTCTGGATTTGACGGTTCCTGCAGTTTATATCGTATGATGGTTTTTGCGCAGTTGCGCACATACGACCAACCCCCCCCCCCCCAAACCTGTCTTACACTCAGCAGCAGGGCAGAGTACTACTATTATATAAATCTACAATGTACTTAAACATGCTCAATGGAAGTTTATGATGAATTCGATACTTTAAAAGGTGGTGTTGAAGATTTTCAAGACAAAGGCTAAACCCGTCTGTATGCTCTGGAGATTGAGTCAAGAGTAAGGATTTGAATTTGGGACTTGCACATGTTGGAAGCGGGAGGAATTCCTTCCGCAGACGGTAGTTTGGTCGATGGAAAAAGGCCTCGCTACTCTTAGAAATCACTTACCTGTGAGTCAGTGCATAACATAACTCACTCCCTTTAGATTTAGTAACGAACTGAGTACTTATCCCGACATCTTGACACATAAGTACAAAAAATGACTATTTATTTATAAAAGAAAGTCCAAGATTTGAAAATAGTTCATTTACACAGAAGTGTACAAGATGTGGGCAGGTCCAAAACTAGAGGGGTGTTGTGCTGTCATGCAACAGTAAGATGTGAGGTTTAGTACTGATTAACGAGTGTAAAAGAGGAGGAAGGTGTTATACCGCAATAGAGGGACGGAAGACAGGAAGAGAACAGCGTGTGCATAATTAGCATTCTAAGGGCACAGTCAGCACTTTCACCTTAAGACCTTTACTACGGGAGACAGAGCATCTATGTGCATGGCCGGTGTGCTATGATGTCAATTCTAAAATCGCTATAATGAGCTGACATAAGGTTTACTTCTTAGTCATCATGAAATGAGGTAAGGTCTACTGTTTACTCACCATGACCATGAAATGAGGTAAGGTCTACTGTTTACTCACTATGACCATGAAATGAGGTAGAGTCTACTGTTTACTTACCATGACCATGAAATTAGGTAAGGTCTACTGTTTACTCACCATGACCATGAAATGAGGTGAGGTCTACTGTTTACTCACCATGACCATGGAATGAGGTAGAGTCTACTGTTTACTTACCATGACCATGAAATGCGGTAGAGTCTACTGTTTACTCACCATGACCATGAAATGAGGTAGAGTTTACTGTTTACTCACCATGACCATGAAATCAGGTAAGGTCTACTGTTTACTTACCATAACCACGAAATGAGGTAGAGTCTACTGTTTACTCACTATGACCATGAAATGAGGTAGAGTCTACCGTTTACTCACCATGACCATGAAATGAGGTAAGGTCTACTGTTTACTCACCATGGACATGAAATGAAGTAAGGTCTACTGTTTACTCACCATGACCATGAAATGAGGTAAGGTCTACTGTTTACTCACCATGACCATTAAATGAGATAAGGTCTACTGTTTACTCACCATGACCATGAAATGAGGTGAGGTCTACTGTTTACTTACCATGACCATGAAATGAGGTAAGGTCTACTGTTTATTCACCATGACCATGAAATGAGGTGGGGTCTACTGTTTACTTACCATGACCATGAAATAAGGTAAGGTCTACTGTTTACACACCATGACTATGAAGTGAGGTAAGGTCTACTGTTAACTCACCATGACCATGAAATGAGGTAAGGTCTACTGTTAACTCACCATGACAATGAACTGATGTAAGGTCTACTGTTAACTCACAATAACCATAAAATGAGGTAAGGTCTACTGTTTATTCACCATGACCATGAAATGAGGTAAGGTCTACTGTTTACTCACCATGACCACGAAGTGGGGTAAGGTCTACTGTTTACTTACCATGACCATGAAGTGAGGTACGGTCTACTGTTTACTCACCATGACCATGAAATGAGGTAAGGTCTACTGTTAACTCACCATGACCATGAAATGAGGTAAGGTCTACTGTCTACTCACCATGACCATGAAATGAGGTAAAGTCTACTGTTAACTTACCATGACCATAAAGTGAGGTAAGGTCTACTGTTTACTCACCATGACCATGAAATGAGGTAAGGTCTACTGTTTACTTACCATGACCATGAAATAAGGTATGGTCTATTGTTTACTCACCAAGACCATGAAGTGAGGTAAGGTCTACTGTTTACTTACCATGACCATGAAATAAGGTAACGTCTACTGTTTACTCACCATAACCATGAAGTAAAGTAAGGTCTACTGTTTACTTACCATGACCATGAAATAAGGTAATTTCTATTGTTTACTCACCATGACCATGAAATAAGGTAAGGTCCATTGTTTACTCACCATGACCATGAAATCAGGTAAGGTCTACTGTTTACTCACCATAACTATGAAGTGAGGTAACGTGTACCGTTTACTCACCATGACCATGAAATGAGGTAAATTGTACCGTTTAGTCATTATTTTTTAAAACAATGTATACTGTTAGTCCAGATAAATATTAGTAATGTGTACTGTTAGTCATTATGATTTGAGGTAAAGTACAGTTTAGTCATCATGGCGTGAGGTGTGGTTTACTGTTTAGTCATCATAATTTGATGCAAGATGTACTGTTTAGTCATCATGATTTGTTGTAAGGTGTAATGTTAAGTCATCATGATTTGATGCAAGGTGTACTGTTCAGTCATCATGATGTGATGCAAGGTGTACCTGTTCAGTCATCATGATTTGTTGTAATGTGTAATGTTTAGTCATCATGATTTGTTGCAAAGTGTACTGTTTACTCATCATGATTTGTTGTAAGGTATAATGCTTAGTCATCATGATTTGATGCAAGGTGTACTGTTTAGTCATTATGATTTGTTGTAAGGTGTAATGCTTAGTCATCATGATTTGTTGCAAGGTGTACTGTTTAGTCATCATCATTTGATGCAAGGTGTACTGTTTAGTCATCGTCATTTGATGCAAGGTGGACTGTTTAGTCATCGTCATTTGATGCAAGGTGGACTGTTTAGTCATCGTCATTTGATGCAAGGTGTACTGTTTAGTCATCATCATTTGATGCAAGGTGTACTGTTTAGTCATCGTCATTTGATGCACCTTGTACTGTTTAGTCATCGTCATTTGATGCAAGCTGTACTGTTTACTCATCATGATTTGTTGCAAGGTGTAATGTTTATTTATCATGGTTTGATGCAAGGTGTACTTAGTCATCATGATTTGATGCAAGGTGTACTGTTTAGTCATCATGATTTTTTGTAATGTGTAATGCTTAGTCATCGTGACTTGTTGCAAGGTGTAATGTTTAGTCATCATGATTTGTTCCAAAGTGGAATGTTTATTCATCATGATTTTATACAAGGTGTACTGTTCAGTCATCATGATTTGATAAAAGGTGTACTGTTTAGTCATCATGATTTGTGGTAAAGTGTAATGTTAAGTCATCATAATTTGTTGCAAGGTGTAATGTTTATTAGGGCTGTACCGAATATTCGCTTAGTATTCGCTTCGGGGCCGAATAGTGGACCTAATAACTTTTCGGTATTCGGCCGAAAAGTTGCGATGGGGCCGAATACGAATAGTGGTTACCTTACACCCGTTTCTGGACTGGTGGCAAATAAACATATCCAGATTTCCCACCTTGGTTCATACTGTTAAGAGTTATATTTGTGCACCACCTACGAGCGTACCAAGTGAACGTCTGTTTAGTACAGCTTCAGCGAGACATGCTGACAACATGGAACGATCTTTTTTTTTTTGGGGGGGGGGGGGGGAAAGCTAATGCCGCTTTCATGTATTAACTAAGCTGTCAGTGACAATTTACAAGTTTAGTTACTTGTTATAAAACTAAGAATACTTTCATCACTAGGTATTAGTTATCACAGACAGACTGACTGTAGGATGCAAAACGTGAAATGTTTTTAAAAGCTTACTATTCTGCACTACATTTTGCGAAGTAAAATTTCATCGTACATTTGACATTATGTTTTTTTTTTTCCCTTAGATTTGTTTTATACACGAAAGTGGAAGAATGGGCCTCATTTTGAATAGTGGGAAGACAGAAGTAATGGTGGTATCAAAGAAAATAATTATTCCTAAATGTGTAATGAAAGTCAATGGTTTTATTTTGGGACAAGTACAGAAATTTAAGTATCTGGGCACATGGATAACATCAGATGGAAGATGCATAACTGAAATTTAAAAAAAAAAAACAGAATAGGACAGGCAAAAACTGCATTTTATAAAATGCAGAACATCCTATGCAATATATCTTTGTCATTAAAGGTTAGAAAAAGAATTCTTGCTTGCTAAATACATCCAGTTTTAACATATGGCTGTAAGTCCTGGACAGTCGGTAGGCAGGCCAGACAATTTCTTGAGGCCTCAGAGATGTGGTTATACAGCACAATGCTTAAAATACCTTGGACAGCAAAAAAAAAAAAAAAGCTATCAAGAGGTTTTGAAAGAGGCGGGAGCCCGAAGACAACTTATCACAGACATCAGAAGGAGAGTCATCATTTTTCGGCCATGTTATAGGATGAGGGAAAATAGAACATGGTTTGACCACTGGAAAGATCTGTGGAAGGAGGGATAGAGGAAGACAACGAGAGAAAATCGCTATTAAGAATATTCGCTGGTTACATTCCTGTGTCTCTCCTTTCCATAATAATCGTTCAAGATATCACATGTTGTAGTTTTTTTTCCTTCTCATGATGGGCCTTTATATTCATGATTCCTACGATAATTTGTCACTGTGCTTTCTTCTGCTTTCGCAAGATTTAAATAACTCATGTGGGCTGTCAAAGGAATTATCAGAATTCTTCTGTCGCGCAGAAACAAAGAGCATCCCGGAGTCGTGTCCTCGATTACTATTGATCTTTTGGGCCTTTTTCGACGCCTTCGGGATTATCGGGCATATAGGGCTAAACCCATATTTTATAGACCAACCGACACTCGGTGGTTGATGCAGTCTACAATTCTTTCAACCCCTGGGTGCCTCGGCACCCAATTTGAGAACCTCTGATCTACACCAGCAATGTTTAACCTGGAGCCGCTCCACTCTAGGTAGGGCTGCCAGTGATGGGTTTTTACTCCCAGGTCTGGAGTTTTATTTGACGCATTGGGTTCAAATTTTGAAATCTGGGGTTTTGAAAAGAAAATATCCTAATATAAAAGTGGGTAAATGTTTCGTTTCGTAACTAAATTTTTTTTTTTACTTTTTAACAATCTGGTTTTTGTGTGTGTGTGTGTGTGTGTGTGTGTGTGTGTGTGTGTGTGTGTGTGTGTGTTCTTTGCCTACGTATTGATTGGGTTTTTTTGAGCTTAGCTGGGATTAAAAAAAAAATATTCCATGGCCGCCCTGCAGCGCAAGGAAGCTTCAAGGCTGTGTCAAGCAATTTTGAAATTGAATTCATTTGTACTCTTATGAATATTGTACTATCACAGTTTACTTCAGTTTAGTGAGAGAGAAAAAAAGGGTTTTTAAACTGCATATTCGGCAAAAAAGCCAAGGACTTTATGCTATTCGACACTTTAATTTATGTGCAGACTACCTTACAATTTCTTGTTAATAGTGCTTGAGAATTTTTTCCCCACCTCTTGGTAATTAAAGCAAAGTAAAGCACCTTTCAGGCGTACTGAAAATATAGGGCTAGACCTATATTTTACAGACTAACGGCACAAGATGGGTGATGTGGTCAGCATGATTCCGGCTGCCTTTACTTCCCAGGACTGCACCCGGTACCCACTCAAATCTTCCGGTTAAAGTGGACGCTAGGCAGCGCACTGTTCGAAGCAGAGGCAAATTTGTTGCTTCTGCCGGACGGTGGCCGATGCATTTTTGCTCCATTTGTAGACTGGATATAGTTTCGTCACCCAGCTTTTGAGTTGAATGCATGGTGTGACACTGTGAGCTGCGGATTGCATTTGGAATGTTTTTTCGACTGTGAACAACGTGGTGGTGTGAATTGTAGATTCAGAAAATGGCGCGATGCCTGTCTTGCAATGTTGGCGGTACCCGTATGTGATTAAAATTTATCGCGTGGGCAACTGCTGATCTGTTGGCGACAAGTTTTGCTATCATCAATGATGAACTGCATTTCTAATGTTGGACTGTTTGTGTTAACACTACGGATGGCTACCATATGCTTTAATGCGAGTGTATGCTAGATATGCTGAGACGGCAGTCTGTCAAACTTTCCACAAGGGACTGTGATAAACATTCTATGTGTTTTTCGTTGGCACAGGAGCGGAGCAAAGATGGGGTGACCCGTTTGCTATGAAGCTGAAACTAAGATTACCAGACTACCAGACTATCAGACCCACTTAAGGCTGAGTCGACCTGGGAGCAATGGACAATTTTTAAATAATATCCGGCTCCGCCAGGGAGTGAACCCACGATCTTCCGATCCGCAGGCGAGTGTCTAGCCGCTACGCCACGGCTACTCCCCTAGTTAATTATAGGTTTTAAAAGCTTGAGGGATGAGGGAGGTCCTTGCCATATATTCAAGGGAGTGCCACTTAAAAACGATAGTTTAAAAACACTGAACAACATACAGAAGAAAGGCAACAAAACGGTAGGTATCGTGTACATTTAAAAGAATGGCTACTGCTACAATCGTCATAAAAGATATTCGCTTGCTGCTGAAGATGAGGAGGGAGTGCTTATGTGAATGTATCTAGTGTTATGAAGTTGATTCTTAACCTAACTCAAAGAAATATGTACAACTGAATGAAAAGTATATCAGCAAGTTTCACTATATAACAAATAGAAAAAAAAACGTGAACGTTACGGATAGGGAGCCTTTATCAGGACACACATAAATCAAACAATACAACACAGATACACAAAATCACCTAGCTTAGTATCTCGAAGCAGCTGGTAAACTGGCAGAATACGTAGGTCAAGAGTATAAAGTATATATATCTCTCTCTCTCTTGCCTACACCGCAAAAGTGGTAAGAAATACTCCACAGGGGAGAGTGCACAGTCGTGGCGATTATACTAGCCACACGGCCGTAAATCCGCAGATTCACAGATCCCCCCCCCCCCCCCCCCCCCCCCCCCCCCCCCGTCTCTTGCCTACACCGCAAAAGTGGTAAGAAATACTCCACAGGGGAGAGTGCACAGCAGGGGTCTACCGGTCTTCAGTAGAAAATCCTTCATCGTTAATTGTTTCCGCCCGTTATTTCCTAAACAATTTCAAAAGGTGGCCCGACCTGGTTCATGAATCTAGGCCCCATTTCTCCCCTGCTGCGTCGATGGAATAACGTACCTTTCTTTTTTTTTTTCGAATGAGACGAGAGGAGACGACGATGTAATCAATAGGTAACTGGCGAGACGATTTGGCCAAAAACAAAAAAAAAAGTCTAAAACGTGAAGTTTTGGCTATGGCCGTAGAGCGGCGCAGAGAATTAGACGCAGTTTTCTGTCTTTTGCTAGCTCCGTAGCTTGTATTAATATCATACTGTGTTTCTGTAGTCTCTTCTTCTTCTTCACGGTTTCCAGCTGTAAGCTATGGCGGAATGTTCTGGTTGTTCGTCCACTTTTCGACTGCAGTCCTGTTCCAAAACCTGAGTGTTGCGTGAGCATCTGTTTTACAGATCTGACTCATTTGTATGCAGACTGCTAGTTCCTGGCCTCTCAGGCAGATGCACTCCGACTTCGAAGCAAGCTCTGAATAAATCGACTCTTACGACATACTTTTGGGTAGGCAGTGGGTCTATTCTTGTTTTCCCTATAATAGGACCCCTGAACCCACACGGGGTCTGTAGTGTAACTTTTACTCCGTTTATCTATATGATTTTGTTCCATTCTGACCAGATAGCAAAACTGTTTGTTTCTTTGATGTTCTATGAAATCATTTACCAGTACTGGGCCCATCATTGTTCTTCTTTAGTGACTCTCGTCTTTTCTTAATTTTGTCGCAACATTTTTTGTTAATCTCATTTCACATACTGTAATTTTACGGTTGGGGAGAACGCTCAAATGGTAAATTTACGAAACCTACTATTGAAAGGCTCGAGCGATCTTTATTGTAAAGAAAACAAGCGTGTTACGACACTCGACAAAATAAATCAGTCAGTGACGGGCATCGGACCTCTAATAGCGTATCCATTACTAGATCCGATCTGAGATCTAAGGTCGGATAGAGAGATTGCATTACCCGGGTTAATAGGTTCATAAATCAGCCCGGTTTTAGGGCACATTCAAGTGCTGCTTCGGTCACTGAGAAGTCCCTGTTAGGGAGTGGAAAGCTTTTGGTTATTCCCCAAAGAGCTATATGATGTTGATATTGTCAGTCTCACTGTCCAGACAAGAGGACTCCAACCTGGCAAGTTAGGGAAGGGGGAAAATGGGGGGGGGGGGGGTGTGGGAGGATTAAAGCAGGTATAAAGGAGGTATTGGGGCGGGAGCGGGGGGGGGGGGGAGGTGTTAAACACCCGCAGTTTTGAAATTTAGTACATGAGCATTTGTTATAATCCGTATTATTATTGTTTATTTTTAATTTTAATTTCAGGATTTTAAAAACTGTTTATAAAACGAAGGGCTAAGATTTAAAAATATATATTTATATATATATATATATATTTGTATATCTACAGTTATAAAACTAATTATTATGTTAACACACAACCATTTAATTATCGATTAGTAACATTCATACCAAAACGTATCTCCATAATGTCTGTTCCTTTTCTTGCAGAACCTAGTGTCGTTCTTGTTACCATCCCATTTTCAATTTAATTACGCATACCATTTTTAAAGGAATTTTCATGTAACGAAAAGCGAAAATTAAAAAAAAAATTATTAGTTTGTATATTTAGTTATATCGGCCTTAAGCCCGACGGTCCTATAACAGAAAACTCTGTCACCGCTCTAAAGAAAACTTTAAAGTTAGGATCATGGAATGTTAGGAGCATGTATCAGGGAAAACTTAGCATCGTTGGCAGAGAACTAGACAGGAATAAAATAGATATACTAGGAATTTCTGAACATAGATGGGCGGGTCAAGGCCATTTTGTGACTCAAACAGGAGATAAATTTGTTTATTCAGGGAAGGAAAAGAGTGGTTTGAGCGGGGTGGGTTTTCTGATGACAAGAAACGTTTCCTCATCACTTCTTGGTTATAATCCGATCAGCGACTGAATTCTAACTGTCAGACTCAAGTCAAGAAAAAGAAACATCACAATTATTCAAGTCTATGCCCCAACATCTGCATCAGAGGAAGATGAAATTCAAAATTTTTATGACAGTTTAGAAGAGACGCTAGAAAGGGTAGAAAAAGAGATATTATAATCATCATGGAGGATTTTAATGCAAAAATTGGCGGAGGTAGAATAGAGGAAGAGGAAATAGTTATAGGCCCATTCGGCATAGGAGACAGAAACGAGAGTGGGGAGAGACTGATTGCGTTCTGTACAGAAAAGAATATGTGTATTACCAACACACTATTTAAACAACACCCAAGAAGGCTCTACACCTGAACTTCACCGGATGGAAATAGCAGGAATCAAACTGATTATATTTTAATACAACAAAAATGGAGGACATGTATAACATCTGCAAAGACACTCCCTGGAGCTGACTGTGACACTGATCACAAACGTCTTGTTGCGGAGTTTAAAATAAAGCTGAAAAAAATGTTGAAAGGGGCTAAGACAATACGTTTTGATTTGAGTAATTTGCCAAATGATTTCAGCATTGAGGTTGGAAACAAATTTGAGGCGCTAATGGCAGTGCAGGAGGATATGACACCTGATGAGTTGGCGGATGAAGCAAGAAACATTATCATCACAACAGCTCAGAACATGATTTCTAAAAAACGACACAAGAAACAGATTTACATTACAGAAAAAAAAACTTTCAAGCTGATAGAAGAAATTTAAAGCAAGTAGGGACAGAAAGAAATCGCCATACATATATAAGAACTACACGAAAGAAATCAGAAGAGCTATCAGAGGAGATAAAAAAACAGTTTATTATAAATACCTGTAATAGAATTGAACAACTCCAGATGCAAGGAAGAGACAGAGACATGTTTAAAAAAATTAAATCTTTGAAAGGCGAATTCAGGCCTTCTGTTCATGTGATAAGTGATAAAAACGGTAACACATTAACGGAAACCAAAGACATATTAGAAAGATGGAAAGAATACTGTAGAGAAAAGTATGAGAATGTGACAAGTAATTTAAAAACGACTTGTGAAAGTTATGAAAAAGAACCAGAGCCATTACTGGATGGGGTACGATCGGCAATACACAGCCTGAAGAAAGGAAAGTCACCAGGTTGCGACGAAATACCAGCAGAACTAATTCAGGCAGGATGAGAGACCAGCGTCCGAATATACCATGCTCTGTGCTCGACGATCTGGAACAGTGGCATTTGGCCTAAAGCGTAGAAAAGAACAGTCTATATCCCTCTTCCAAAGAAAGGAAATCTGAAACTATGCTCCAACTACCGTACCATCGCAGTAAGTCATGCTAGCAAAATCCTTTTACGAATTATCATGACAAGGATTGAAAGGAAATTACAATATTAGCTAGATGAAGCACAAGCGGGTTTCAGACAGGGTAGAGGAACTAGGGATCACAGCTTTAATATGAGAATAATTTTTGAAAAATTCAGAGAATACAACAAAGATCTTCATGCTTGTTTTATTGATTACAGCAAAGGCATTTGATTGTGTCCAGCATCACAAACGGTGGACTATTATGAAAAGTATGAGGTTTCCAGCGCATTTAGTACATTTAATTAAAAATCTTTATCATGAACAACAAGTAGCCATCAGAGCAGCTGGTGAAACATCTTATTGGTTCGAGGTGCAAAAGGGGGTGAGGCAGGGGTGCATTCTCTCACCATACCTGTTCAATATATACTCATAAAATATAATGAGAAATGTCAAAAATGACCAGACTTGTGACAGTTATGATCCGCTCAAAATTGGTGGCAACCCTATTCCGGGACTCCGCTACGCAGATGACACAGTTCTCCTTTCGAACAGCGTAAAGGGAATCGAAAATTTAATATTGTCTATCTAAAAGCACAGTGAAGATCAAAATCTGTTCTTGAATTTAAAGAAAATAATGTCCACAGATAAAACTTTCTGTCACCTAAAAAAAAAAAGAAAAAACAATAAATAATGAAGAAATTGAAAAAGTCACAATCTTTGAATATCTAGGATCTATAATAAACAGCAATGGAGACTGTTCAACAGAAATTAAAAGGAGGATGGCCTTGGCAATGCAAAGATTGAACAGCCTTAAAATTATATGGTTAAGCACCAGCAAGGAGATACAAATTAGAATTTTGAGAGCATGCATCTTTCCTGTGGCTACATACGGATGTGAGTCGTAGACTATCTCTCAGTCCTTAAGAAAGAGAACAGTGGCTTTTGAGCTGAAATTCTATAGAAAGATTCTCAGAATATCTTGGACAAAGAAGAGGAGATATATTGACATCTCAAAGGATCTGAACATCCAGGAAGATTGGCTAAAAAACAGCATCGTTTCTCGGAAGCTGAAATATTTTGGTCATATCAAGCGCCACAACAGATTGGAAAAAACTATAGCAGAAGGCATGGTACCAGGAAGGAGGGGCAGGGGCCGACCGACACGAAGATGGGCACATGATATAAGTGACTCCTTGAGTATGAAAGTATATGAGGCAGGAGAACTGGTGAGAGACCGAGTTATTTCAGGCAGACTGTGATGAGAGCGACGTTCTGCAAAGGACCTGCTACATGATGATGATGATATTTAGTTATAAATCTAATAAATATGATAACATACAGCCATTTAATTAGCGATTAAGAACACCTATTGTTCTATTGTCTTATTTTTCGATAATATTTTGTTCTGGGGGGGGGGGGGGGGGGGGGAAGGTTGTGCGGACTCTTAGTGGTCTTGCAATATATATACTCATGGGAGCGTTGGGGTCTTGTCATATACTCAAAGCGGCGCGACCTGAAAATGTATTGAGAAAACTCGTCTAGACCCGATACTCAAAAATTGAAGATACCCGCGTTATGGTTCGCCAGATCGAATCCATATCTGGTTTATTGAAATCGCTTGAATATTAAAGGGCAAATTTTTGAAGCTTATGACAAGTCAGGTTTCCCTAAATTGCTCAATGGAAAAACCATGGGTCTCAAACTGTGTGCCCAAGGAAACAAGTGTAGTCACATAGCTGTGATGTATTTGGCTGCGGCTTTACAAATGATTCGTCCAGAAAGCAATGGCAAACTACTGGACGTAAATTTGCCTAGAGAAACCACAAAACAGCCAGGGGCTGCTGATGTTTGTTCTGCAGCGTCCTGTAAACGATCCGCAACTAACCTTTTACAAATGTTAGTAGGCGCACATTTTTTCAAAAATGACCTTACCTCATGGTCGACCCAGGCTTGAGTGGGTACCAGAGAGAGTCTTAGGAAGAAAAGGTGGCCGAAGTGATGCTGACCCCATCACCCATCAAGTGCCTCTTGGTCTATAAGATATAGGTCAAGCTTTGTATACCCAATACGCCTGAAAACATGGAATATGGTCTTTTACCTTTACAAATTATAGGTCGCGACACATAAAATAGGATGGCAGTTCGTAGAGGCGGCCGACAGAAGAAAAGTATTGGAAACAAAGAAAAAAAGGTGAGCCTTCAGCCAATTTACATATATTCTGGAATAAGGATGAAACAACAACAATAACAGTAATAATATTAACATTAATGAAAAAAAAATTGAAATTAGTATTGTTAGAATCATCATATGCTTCTTCTTCTTCTTCTTCTTCTTCTTCTTCTTCTTCTTCTTCTTCTTCTTCTTCTTCTTCTTTTCTTCTTCTTCTTCTTCTTCTTCTTCTTCTTCTTCTTCTTCTTCTTCTTCTTCTTCTTCTTCTTCTTCTTCTTCTTCTTCTTCTTCTTTTTCTTCTTCTTTTTCTTCTTCTTCTTCTTTTTCTTTTTCTTCTCCTTCTTCTTCATCATCTTCCAATATATGGTTATTTCTGTGACCTTTTCTCGAAAAGCTTAGTTATAGGGCATTGATACTAATGTACACCTGCGAAGTTTTTTAATAGACCAGAATATTTATATAGTAACCAAAAAAGAACTTTAGCGGGTTTTCATATGACCCCAACAGCTTTTTTGTTTTAAAACTGTTTTCATATGACCCCAACAGCTTTTTTGTTTTAAAACTAAGTTGATGTCACGTATTTCGGTTAGCCTTAGTGATTGAGTTCAGTATGTGTTTTAGGCCTTAAATGTACCCTATTTAATGCTTCACTCTCTTCTTGTTTACCTATTACCGCGTTTAAATATTTGTTTAAATTTCGAAAAAAATAATAATTTAATATTATTGAAAATAGTATGTGTGTGTGTTTGTGTGTGATAAATTTATTAGTGACCTGTGTAAATTTTGTTTATCCTCGGGATTTTTGTTTTGTTTTGGGAATTGCTACGGGTTCATGAAACATCTTATTATTTAGCATTCACTGGGCGAAGGCGAGTAAACCAAGACATCTTCTTGGTGGACAAAGACACTTACCTGTCCACCACCTTGTTCACAGATCTAAGGTAAATGCTAACTGTGGGTATAAATTATAGTTATAAACGTAAGGAAAGTACTAGCAGAAATACAACCGAACGCCTCGATCAAAGTCCTTGTCAACTGAATACTAAATTGTTTGTTTCCAACATAGTTGAAGTGGGTATTTCCTATTCAAATTCAAGGTCTAAATGGAAGCAGAACACATAATAGCAGAATATATGGCCATGAGAGGATTATATTACGGAACATCTATACTACGTGTCCTAGTTAAAGGAATAATTATGTGTTATATTATTTTTCACATTTCAAAAGAGTAGGTTCAAATGGATGATTGATCTGGCAAGTGATCCTGTTGTCAGATGCGTCTAGTTGGCCGAGCTTCGTATCCTACTTTTATTTAATTCATGTCTAGAAGCTCGTGGGCCAACAACATTTGTCGACGAGAGCTTACTTCTACTGATGATTGGTAGACTCCTGTTGCACATGCTAACCTGTGTATTTGCTTCTTATTGTACGTGGCTAGCCCACAAGACAACCAGGATAGTACTGGTGACTATCGAGAAAGACCTTTTGACACCTATGGAAAGACTGGCACCCCCGGTATCGCCGGGGGGATAACTTACATCTAAAGACAGATGTCGACTGTAGACTGGGTTGATCACCCCTAACACAGTATAATACCTCCGATTTCGAAACCACATAAAGAAATATGCCCCCAGGGTCCATCGAAAGAGGGGGAGAATGATGGATCCAATCAATTAGAACCTAACGATGACGACCTTGCTGGCCCCCAGAATTAGATTCCTGCCCATCGGCCGGGATGGCTCTGTACATGTGGAAAGAGCTTCACGGGGTTGCATGGTCTGAGAACTCATGCCAGAAGTATGAAATGCGAGGGTGTGCAATGCAGTAAACGCCGTCGCATAAATACCACTCCCGTAGTAGTTACTGAGTCGTCAGGGAACGAAGGGCAGGATATACCCCACTCGCCCGGATGACGTCGACTTCGGAGGCGCACTTTTGATGATTCCTGAAGAAGTGCGTTTAAAGATCAAGTTTCCACCTGCGAGTGACAATGTATCGTGGTGCAAGCTAGAAGGTACACTGTGTGAGAAATTAAATCACGATTTTTAAAAAAAAGACGTTAGGTGACAAGCTTACAGGGTTTGGTAACATAATATACGAGCACTGTTCCCGCGAGTTCGGGAGAGTCGAGAAGACGCAGCCGGGAGTCAAGCAAAATACAAGCAGGAGACAGATGGACATTCTAAATGCAGAGCAGATAAAATCGCACTCAGAAAACGTTTCAAAACGAACGGAAAGGGCTGCACGAGGTCTGGTTGTCCCTGAGAGACAGACACAGTGCCCTCTGTCGCGCTGAGCGTTTCTGTAATAACAGATAATGAACTAAAAAGGAGCGAGAGAAATTCTTTAGGGACCCGCTCCAATTTCTCTAAAGGTCTATTGGAGCAACCGAAGTCTGGGACTCTGGGGATCAATAAAGAGGAGCTTAAGTCACATTTACGCAAAATGTACTCAGATAGGAAAAGGAATGAGCCTCTTGATGACAACCAAGAGATCTTTAGCTGCCTGAAGCGGTCTGAGTTGCCGAAGGTATCATTTAAGTTGATACCTCCCTCGTTGTCTGAGGTCGAGGAAGTTGTGAAAAGAGCTTGCGGCAAGTCCGCCCCAGGTCCGAATGGTTTTCCGTACGTCCTATAAATGCTTCACCGCTTGCTGAGATTACCGTGCCGCAGAAATCACATATGTTCCGAGTGGCAACGGGCCAACGGGGTCTACATTCCCAAAGAGTGAGACTCGAAGAGTCTTTCCCAATTCAGGCCTATTTCGCTGTTGAATGTTGAGGGCAAAATATTCTTCTCGGTTATGGCTCGCCGGCTCACACAGTATCTGATGGCGAAAAAATACATCGATACGAATGTTTAGAAAGGTGCAATTCCAGGTGTCCCTGGGTGCCTCGAACACGCGACCATGATCTGGAAGTCTATTCAGAGAGCCAAGCATGAGAGAACTCAGTTGCACGTGATATAGTTGGACCTCGCCAACGCCCATGGGGCAGTTCCTGATAAGCTACTGTGGCAGGCACTTCGCATGTTTCACTTACCGACACAGATCAACGAAATGATCAAGCAATATTTCTCTAAGTTCGCTTTGCGCTTCTCTACCTCAACGTTTACTTCTAGATGGACTAAGCTCCAAGTTGGGATAGCTTTGGGATGTACCATCTCGCCAATACTGTTCGCTTTGGCCATGCAGGTCATGTTAGACGGGGCTGCCGGCTACGGACAGGACCTTCAGACTGGGGACCGCTGGTTGCTGCCACTACGTGCATTTATGGATGACATGACTATAATCAAGGGCAGTGAAGAGTCTGCCCCCACGATTCTGAAAAGATGGGATGAGGTGGTCCAATGGAGCAGTATGCAATTCAAACCGAAAAAGTCGAGGAGTCTGTCAATGCTAAAAGGTAAGGTGGCGGCGATCAGTTTTACGGTGACAAGGAATCGGATCCGCACGGTTCTAGAGGAACCGGCGAAGAGCCTTGGTCGCCTTTATGATTCGAAGTTATCTGACAGAGCGGAGGTCCGGCGAATACACAAGTCACTGGTTACAGGCCTCCTCACGATCGAGCGTAGTAGGCTGATCGGAAAGTTTAAGGTCTGGTGTCTCCAATGTATGCTGATCCCAAAGCTCCTCTGGCCGCTGCTCGTTTACGAAGTGACGATGACGACAGTGGAGGCAATGGAGCGTAAAATCAACACAGCCATAAGGAAGTGGTCAGGAGCACCACCTTGTCTGACTGATGTGGCTCTGTACTGTAAACAGACGAAGCTGGTACTCCCTTACAAATAAATAACCGAAGAGTTTAAAGTCGGCAAAGTAAGACTCGCCATGTTGTTGCGGGAGTCTTCAGACCCAACTGTCACTGCTGTCCAGCCCGCTCTAAGGACAGGCGTGAAGTGGAAAGTTCTAGAGGCGATCGAATCTGCCCAGAATGCACTAAAATTAAGAGAAGTGATAGGGTACACTCAAACCAACCGTCGAGGCCTAGGGCACGGGAAAGTCATTAGGTGGTCCAAAGCCACAGCCAAAGAGCGCCGAGACATGGTGATACAGCAGATTAGGGACACCGAAAACGAGGTTCGGGTCCAGAAAGCCGCGCAACAGTCGCAGCAAGGGCAATGGATCGGCCTAGAGAGCGCCTTGCCATGAGTACTCACATGTGGTGAGATCTGGCGAATGACCCCGCTGCGACTGAGCTTTATCGTACGATCTGCCTACGATGTATTACCGTCCAGTGTTAACATGGTCAAGTGGAGTGTGACTAACGACCCGACATGCCCGCTATGTAGAGCTTAACAGACGCTCGAGCACTTATTGTCCACGTGCAGAAAAGCCCTATGTCAGGGCAGGTACACTTGGTGCCACAACAAGGTGCTGAAAGAGTAAGCGGCCATTGTGGACCAAGCTAGGATGAGGGCCAATGCGAGGACCAGTCCTACCGTCGTCCCCGTGCGCTTTCTTAAGGCTGGGCAGATTTATAGAGGTAAATTCAACAAAGTCGCATACGATACATCGATGCTTGACTGTGCGAGGGACTGGTTACTGGCAGTTGACCTGCCTGGTCACGAAAAATACCCTGAGTTAATCCGGAAGACTGACCTGCAACCCGACAAAATCCAACAGTCTGCAGAGAAACGTCAGCTCATCCTGATCGAGCTGACCGTGCCTTATGAGTCGCGAATGGACAAAATCCACATGTACAAGCTCGAGAAGTACAGTGACTTAGCGGCTTGTCTGAGGAGTGACGAAGCATATACAGCAAGAATCCTCGCCATCGAGGTAGGCACAAGAGGTCACGTTTTCACCTCATTGTACAATGTGATTAAACAACTAGACTTGCGAGGAAATGATCGGAAACGAGCACTAAAACAACTGGGCGAGGCTGCTGAGAGGGCCTCGAGCTGGCTCTGGACACAAGGGAACGTCGTGGGGGACGGGCCTCGGTGAGCTGCTCCGGGTGTCTAGTGGAAAAGAAAATCTTAACCCTCAAAGTTCATTGTGTCCGAATTGTCTGCCAGTGTCCCGCTGCCATCTGCTAACAAAGTCTAACATGTGTCTGGTAAACCAAACGTAAGCTTGCCACTTGGTCGTCCAGGTTTGCTGACTGCTCTAATTATGCTACCGCAGCGACTATGTAAATACAGTATCTCACAGTACCCTTTGCATAGTCACCAATTTTGTCTTGTCCCTGTCCGAGAACATCCGGTAATACGTGCAGCATGAGGAAATCAGCCCTGAGCCTCATGAACTCAGATGGGCCCACTTTTTGAAAATGTCTAGGAGCTCGTGGGCCGAAACATTTGTCGACGAGAGATTACTTCTACTGATGATTGGCAGACTCCTGCAGTACATGCTTCCCTGTGGAGTTTCTACTTATCTTATCATTTCATAACATCATTGCTGACCAAAGGCAGATTGGAAATTATTGTTGACCAGTTAACTTTCACTTCTTTATTGCGTCTGAACCAAGGTGGCGTAGCGGCCGGACACTAACCTGCCGGTTCAAAGATCTTGTGTTCAAATCAGAATCTCGCCTGATTTTATTGTTTTAAAACTTGACCTCGGTTCTCAGGTAAGCCTCTGTGGCGTAGGCGTGCGAACGCGCTTGTTAATGCCAAAGTACCAGGTTGGATCTCAGCTGCAGGCGACTTTTCACCTAGCGTTTATATCGATATTTATATCGATAGTGGTATTAACAGTCAATTGTTCAGGGGCAATAAGGTTAGTTACGTATCTATTAAAGGACGGCGGAGAACCAACCCCAACAAACCCTGGCTGTTGTGTGGTTTTTCTAGGCACATTTACGTCCAGTAGTTTGCATTTGCTTTCTGGTCGGTCGGCTTTCTTAATACCACCGTCGAAACCAACGCAAGGCGCATGGTCCGCAGCTGGGATCGAACCCGGTATCCTGGCATTACGAAGCGTTCGCATGGACTTAGCCACAGAGCCGACTCAGGGGCAATAGAAAACTAAAAAAAAAAAAAATGTTACACTCATATCCTTTATATTAATAAACAGAAAAGGGTGGGGGAAGGGGGGGGGGGGGGGGGTCATTAGAGCCATAACTTATTATATTAATAACAAATAGACAATAAATTCATCTGCACTGATAGAAAGAAGTAGAAAGATGAAAGGACACACTAGACAACATAACAATCTGCAACTATGCTAACAGTAAATGGTTTGAAAAGAATTTTGTTCGTATTCGATAGTTGTAGATTTCAAGATGTACAATAGACATAGTCAATAAAGACACTTTTTTGTGTGGTGCCTAGATGACCATGTTCTTAGTACACTAGCAAGGCGCACACGTCATTTTCAGGTTACAGGTTCGATTCCCGCCATGGTTAGTATAACTTTGGATTTAATGTTGTCTTGTGTGTCCTTCTATCGTATCCTCTGCAGGATGTGGCAAAACAACCAAGCAATATATTAGCTTTTGTGGTATCTATATGGAAATTTAACGTTTATAGTTGCCATTGCTTCTGAACGGTCAGCTCTCGGTACGAGCGTTGAAACCAACACAAGGCAAACCGTCCGCAGCGGGGATCAAACTCGGCACCGCGGCATTACAAAGTTTGTTCGCAACGCCTAAGCCACAGACGCCATGAAAGGTTTAAGGTTTTTAAGAACGGATTAATATCATGGGTAGTAACCCATAAGGGCTCCGTTATTTTTCTTACTCAAGTTTGAGTCCGAAGAAACTCAGCACAGTGCACCGGTTCTGTAGCACTGGCGAGGATCCTGAAATAATTTGGGTGGATTTTTAACTCAAAATGTTTCCCGGACAGCGCCGTTAGGCTACTCTTTTCCATTTCCAATTGCCCGTTGATTTGTTTTCTTCTCATCAGTTTACACGGGCGTCCGGTCTCACTACTCAGAGACCAGGGGAAATTATTAGAAGTCTAAGTCCAAGCGAAAAAAATCCCAGCCTTTACAGGGGATTGAACCCGGAACCCCTAGCACTCGAGGCGGACACCATGCCTCGAGACCACGCAACGCTCCCTGCCCCTACCCTCAAGCCGCAAAAACCGTAAACGAACACATCGCAATTACATCTTGGGCTGAAGCAAGAAGAAGAAGGAAAAGAAGAAGCTATAACAGATTTTCGGCAGATGCATACCCCACTGCAACATTCTAACCACACACTGAGTGGGAAGAGAAAAAAAAAAATGAAAGTTAAAGTTTGAAAATCTGCCCTCTACATAAACCACACATTATATAAGTTCCCTGTCCGTACTTTACTGAGCCTTCAAGTGGTCATAAAAACACAATACGCCCTTCTCCAATTTTTTATGAATAGAAATATTAATTTTAAATACAATTCCCGACTTTACATATTACATTACACACAATTGAAGCCGAAATACTTCTTCCATTTGGGCGCATGAAATTCCTTAACGCCTAGTTGTATCAGATTACAACGTTAAGATTCAGAAGACTTGTATGTGCCTGGCGTTTGGTTACAACTACACTCATTTAGTTATGTTGAAGTCTTTCTACACTTTAACCTATTCACGTTGAGGGGGAAAAAAAAGCGTGCACATTATTATTCCATGTCTTAGTATGTTCTTGTTTACATTTCATTCAAAATATAATAACATATCGATGATTGGCGAATACTTGAAGTCACTGAAACAAGATAATTGGCACTCAGTGGAGCAGAGACATGAAGCAGATATATAAAGGCACACCTGGCAACAACAGGAACAAAAAAACAAAAATGGAATGCTATAGATAGTATACAGGCATTTCCAAGGATCTGTCTATGTGTCTGCCTGCCAGCCTGCATGTCTGTCTTTCTGTCTGTCTGTTTGTCACTATCTATCAATCTATCTATCTATCTATCTATCTATCTATCTATCTATCTATCTATCTATCTATCTATCTATCTATCTATCTATCTATCTATCTATCTATCTATCTATCTATCTATCTATCTATCTATCTATCTATCTATCTATCTATCTATCTATCTATCTATCTATCTATCTATCTATCTATCTATCTATCTATCTATCTATCTATCTATCTATCTATCTATCTATCTATCTATCTATCTATCTATCTATCTACCTATCTATCTATCTATCTACCTACCTATCTATCTCTCCATCTATCTACCTATCTATCTATCTATCTATCTATCTATCTATCTATCTATCTATCTATCTATCTATCTATCTATCTATCTATCTATCTATCTATCTATCTATCTATCTATCTATCTATCTATCTATCTATCTATCTATCTATCTATCTATCTATCTCTGTCTGTCTGTCTGTCTGTCTGTCTGTCTGTCCGTCCGTCCGTCCGTCCGTCCGTCCGTCCGTCCGTCCGTCCGTCCGTCCGTCCGTCCGTCCGTCCGTCCGTCCGTCTGTCTGTCTGTCTGTCTGTCTGTCTGTCTGTCTGTCTGTCTGTCTGTCTGTCTGTCTGTCTGTCTGTCTGTCTGTCTGTCTGTCTGTCTGTGTGTCTGTCTGTCTGTGTGTCTGTCTGTCTGTATGTATGTCTAACTATCTATATGTCGGTCGATCGATTGATCAGTCGATCGTTCTGTGCGGTCGATCTGTCTGTTATTTTGAAGTAATGAATTTCATGAAAAGAGTTTGTGACCTATTAGCTTTCCACTTTGTGGCACGTGGATTTCATCCTCGTTAATGTTGGAGGTTTTAAAAAGAAGGCACCCTATCATGTCCACAACCTGTCGATTGCTAGTGAAAGAGCCTTGTATAGCTCAGACGGCGAAAGCGCACACCAGCACTAAAACTAGTCGCAATAGAAACGCCAAAGGACAAATGTTGTCTGGGCAATCCTAGACATGATTTCCGGTCTTCGCCCCAGATCACTTTAAATGAATCCTTAATATTTGAGATGAGTCACTTGTTCTAATTTGTGGCCTTTAACGCAGACTGGTGAAATTATGTCAGATGGATTACTCGTCATTACTTTTGTTTTTTCTGCGTTTATTTCCATGCTATCCTTGGTCGATGTTTCATTGAGCAGATTTACAAGCTCAACTAGCTCGTGTTCTTCTCCGGCCAACCCATCGATATCATCTGCAAACCTTAAGTTTTTTTATAGTTCGACCTCCCATACTAACTGTTCCATGAAGTTGTTCTAGGGCGTCAGTGATTATTCTTTCTAAGAAGATAAACAGCGTTCGGGAGTGGAGGCACCCTGAAGGACTCCTACCGTTGTTCGTAACCAGCTCCCTGTTTATCAGTTCAGTGTGACAGCAATGCTGGCCTTGGCATCATTCTGTTTTATACTAGGTATTAGGGTTTTATCCACATAATAATTTTTCAAAGTGTCCCAGAGTGCTGCTTGCTAGACTCCACCAACGGCCTTTTTGAAATAAATGAACAGATGGCATTAGATGTTTTTGGTGCTGGTGGTGGTGCTCACATAATATGCGCAGATTAAATATTTGTTCAACAGTGCTTTTATTAGCGGGAAAACCCGACTGTTCGTCTGCTATGATTTTTTCTGCGTGTGGCTTTAATCTGTTCAGGAGTATCTTGAGCATGACTTTACTGGGATGACTGATGAGATTTAAAGTCCTACAATTTTGACTTTGTTGTAAATTCCCCTTTTTTTTTGTATGTTAATGATGACTGATTTGGTCCAAGGAGATGGACATTCACCAGCGCGACTGATATTCTTTTTTATGTGGGGGAGAAAGACAAAATTATCGCTGAGAATATTCTGTCTGTGTTTGCTTTAGTTTTAGACTTCGTTGCTATGTCTGGAAGGTCGAAAGAAGGAGAAAGCAACGAAATAAATGCCTCGATAGCTTGTCCTCATGCATTGGGATAGGACGAGAGCTCATAACTGATAGATACTTGATAGTGTTGATGGTGGTGTACTATAGCGAATAACTACCGCCTATGTTTATCGACAGGTCGTGTGTTCAGGTCCTGACGAACCAGTTAAAGTTAGTTGCGTATCCTATACAGGACGTTGCAGAACCAATTTATTAGCTGTTGTGGTTTTATGTAGTCACATTTTACGTTCAGTAGCTTGAAATTGCTTTCAATACAGGCTTTCAAAAAAAAAAAAAAAAAGATACGACGTTGGCTCCCAGGTCGACCCAGTCTTGAATGGGTACCAGGTTCAGTCCTGGGGGGTAAAAGCGGACCCGCGTAATGTTGATGACATCCCCCACCAAGTGCCGATTGGTCTATAAAATATAGGTCTGGCCCTACATGCGCAGTAAGCCTGAAAGGGTGGAAAAGGTCCTTTGGTTCTTTACTTATGCTTGTCGGCACCACAATGAGAATAATATTATTTATTTTAAAAAGGAGTGGGCTAAAAAGGAGCGGGGGGGGGGGGGATGAATAAGTGACTTTATTTTTTACTGAAATGAGGTGATGGGTCAAAGATTTTGGACAACACTGGTCTAAAATATATTTGTTGAGGAACTTTCCTACATTTAGTCCGGGTGTCTCATTCATATCTCATTATCCAGTTTTAATCACAATGTCGATGGAGGGGACGCAATTACGTCATTACAGACAGGAGTTATCTAGTTCCAGGTTTCATTTATAACTGTAAAGTTTATGGTGCAATTTACGATGTGCATACTGTTACATATAGCCCGTTCAGTTACGATTATTCCTCGTGTGGGTTCTGGAGTCTCATTTGAGTGGGAACAAGGACCAGAACTAGTGCCCCTTCTCACACTTCCCCGTTTCGGACCATCTCATAAAATAAATGAATTAGAAAGAAAGGCGCATGTATCGCAGCCTAATTGTCAACCACAGCACAACCATCTTTCTTTTAGGTCATCTTCCATCACAGCCATTTCTGAAAATCATACCGCTGAGTAGACACAAGAGCAGAGCCGATGCACAACAGAATCCTGCCACTGCTGTGGGCGAAATAGTGCAGATCTCCACAGCCTGGCAACACGACATGCCAATCGCTCCTTTACGGTGCAATGCAATATACAGATTTGTGCAAGCAGGACATAAATGATACAGGTATTGCGTTCGACAGAGGAAATGAGATATCAAGGGCTGTGTTTCGTGGAATAAATATGCAACTGGGGGGGGGGGGAATTGTGTGTGTGTGATTAGGGAAGGGAGGGGGGGGGAGGGGTCGAGGGAAGGACAAATTAGGAACTAAGAAGGACATGATTGCAGATGTATCTCCCTGTGGGTTCCGAGGCCTCATTATAGGGGTAAAAAAAAAGACCCACTGACTTATTCACAAGCACTTAGATAGTGTTTTTTTAAGGATTCGAGGAACCAACAGTCTGCATGAAAAAAGCAACATCCGTAAAACGTGTGTACACGTAATAATCAAGTCTGGAGCCAAAGTCTAGAAATAAACGAACAACAACAACTGTCCGCCGAAGTTGAAGTGGACGCGGATAATAATACTAATATTAAACATAAAATAGTAATAATAATAATAATAATAATAATAATAGGAGGAGGAAGAAGAAGAAGAAGACGACGACGACGACGACGACGAAGAAGAAGAAGAAGAAGAAGAAGAAGAAGAAGAAGAAGAAGAAGAAGAAGAAGAAGAAGAAGAAGAAGAAGAAGAAGAAGAAGAAGAACAAGAACAAGAAGAAGAAGAAGAAGAAGAAGAAGAACAAGAACAAGAACAAGAACAAGAACAAGAACAAGAACAAGAACAAGAAGAAGAAGAAGAAGAAGAAGAAGAAGAGGAAAAAGAAGAAGAAGAACAAGAAGAAGAACAAGAAGAACAAGAACAAGAAGAAGACGAAGAAGAAAGAGGAAAAGGAGGAGAAGAAAAAGAAGAAGAAGAAAAAGAAGAAGAAAACTGCAGACAATTAAAAGCTTAGTTTATGTGGAGAAGCGCAGTCATCAACACTGGCAAAACGTCCTGAAACCACAGGCTCTAATTATTAAAAAAAAAAAAAAACAATTTTTTATGTTAGAGTTTTGCTAGTTGCACTCGCCATCTCCGTGGGCTGTGATTGCATGCCTTTTAATAGCACAGTAAAAATACTTTTAGAGAACATTATCAAAAGTCTATGGTTAGCATCAGCAAGAAAGTCAAAATTAATCATAACTACAAGTTTGGGCAACATACGGATGTGAGTTGTTGACTTTCACCCAGTTTTTAAGAAAGAAAATAAGGTCTTTTGAGCAGAAATGCTACAGAAAGCTTCTGAAAAAAGAGAAAATGTACTAACATTTTAAAAGATCTAAACATCAATGAAGAATGGCTAATATACTGCATTCTGCTTCGAAGCTGAACTATTTTTTGTCTGAACAAGTGCCATGGCGGATTGGACAAATTGACAGCAAAAGGAAAGGTACCAGAAAGGAAAAGCAGGGGCCGACCAACACGAAGATTGGCACTTTAAGTGTCCTCTGCGATACAAGGCGCGAGGTGCCGACGAGAGACCGATTTTCTTTTAGGGAAAACGTGATGAGACCAATGTTGTGCAACGGACCTGCTACATGATGATGATGAAAAAAACTACTGTCTGGAATGATGAAAACAATTACTCACTTACACTCTCAGTCTAGCCCTGTTTCATAACCACAGCTCCAAGAATGTGCTACAAATAATAGCATCAATTTCTGTCGCGCTCAAGTTATCGAAAAGCTACACTCATTTTACCTCGCACAACAGATCCATCTCTATGTACAATAATATTATGACTAAAACATTAGGCAGAGCAAAGGGCTGCACAATGAATAGACTGGTATGTCCCTCTGAGAAATGGCTTACATTTCGTGACAATGAAATACCTAAAACGTGTGCAGGATGCATCAATCAGGACCTAATCCCAGTTACTCGGTATCTCATGTACTGACTCATTGAAGTCTGATATTCCATTCTGCACATAAAAAGATCAAGTACTGATTTTAATGGTCTGTTGGTTTCTGAGCTCCAAAATGAGGGAAGGAGCTCTTACTTACGGTCACAGATGAAATAATAAATGTATGTATGTAGGTTATGTGTGTGTATGTATGCATGTATGTATGCATGTATGTATGTATGTATGTATGTATGTATGTATGTATGTATGTATGTATGTATGTGTGTGTGCGTGTGTGTGTGTGTGTGTGTATGTATGTATGTATGTATGTATGTATGTATGTATGTATGTATGTATGTATGTATGTATGTATGTATGTATGTATGTATGTATGTATGTATGTATGTATGTATGTATGTATGTATGTATGTATGTATGTATGTATGTATGTATGTGTGTGTGTGTGTGTATGTATGTATGTATGTATGTATGTATGTATGTATGTATGTATGTATGTATGTATGTATGTATGTATGTATGTATGTATGTATGTATGTATGTATGTATGTATGTATGTATGAATGTATGTATGTATGTATGTATGTATGTATGTATGTATGTATGTATGTATGTATGTATGTATGTATGTATGTATGTATGTATGTATGTATGTATGTATGTATGTATGTATGTATGTATGTATGTATGTATGTATGTATGTATGTATGTATGTATGTATGTATGTATGTATGTATGTATGTATGTATGTATGTATGTATGTATGTATGTATGTATGTATGTATGTATGTATGTATGTATGTATGTATGTATGTATGTATGTATGTATGTATGTATGTATGTATGTATGTATGTATGTATGTATGTATGTATGTATGTATGTATGTATGTATGTATGTATGTATGTATGTATGTATGTATGTATGTATGTATGTATGTATGTATTTATGTATGTATGTATGTATGTATGTATGTATGTATGTATGTATGTATGTATGTATGTATGTATGTATGTATGTATGTATGTATGTATGTATGTATGTATGTATGTATGTATGTATGTATGTATGTATGTATGTATGTATGTATGTATGATGTATATATGTATGTAGTTAATTTTATGTATGTACGTATGTTCCTACGTATGCTTAAAAGTACGTGTCACATTGTTCGTTTGCCTTTGTTACTATTATTTTTAGTTCTATATATGTCTCTGTTTCACGCTCTGTACATGTACTCTTTCCATTCTCTGTTCCTGGTTGTGTATATTTTCCCCAAGCTGACTTTGTTTCCATGAATCACCCGTCCTTCAGCCTCAGATAGCATTGTCCGCCTATAAACAACTACAACAACAATGAAGGGAGACATTTTGCAATTATCTTCTTTGTTTTAAATTTTGTATTTTTTTTTTTTTAATGAAGACTCCTCTTTCAATTTCAAAAACTTCCGGCGTTGAAACTGGTGCTCGATTTTAAGGCAAAATTGTTCGAACGGGTTATGGGACCTATTCTGGTAAAAAAAAGGAGAGCCCCACTGCCCCCTAACTAATTGCTAACTGCTAATTAAGAGGCCTGCTTTGATTTGGGAATCAATCTGCCTCAGAGGAAAGAAACTAACAGCCTGCTCACAATTAAGCCATATCTGTAAATCGGCTGTGCCTGTAAAACGCAAGGTCTGGGACAAGACCTAGTTGCAGAAGGGGACGAACAGCTAGAACTTTCTAACGAAGTTTACAGTTGCTGAACAAAAAGACCAAGTGGGAACTCTTTTAATGATTCTAAATTTAATTCAGTTTCTTCTTCTTCTTCTTCTTCTTCTTCTTCTTCTTCTTCTTCTTCTTCTTCTTGTTCTTCTTCTTCTTCTTCTTCTTCTTCTTCTTCTTCTTCTTCTTCTTCTTCTTCTTCTTCTTTCTTCTTCTTTCTTCTTTCTTCTTCTTTCTTCTTCTTCTTCTTTCTTCTTCTTCTTCTTCTTCTTCTTCTTCTTCTTCTTCTTCTTCTTCTTCTTCTTCTTCTTCTTCTTCTTCTTCTTCTTCTTCTTCTTCTTCTTCTTCTTCTTCTTCTCTTCTTCTTCTTCTTCTTCTTCTTCTTCTTCTCCTTCTTCTTCTTCTTCTTCTCCTACTTCTTCTTCTTCTTCTTCTTCTTCTTCTTCTTCTTCTTCTTCTTCTTTCTTCTTCTTCTTCTTCTTCTTCTTCTTCTTCTTCTTCTTCTTCTTCTTCTTCTTCTTCTTCTTCTTCTTCTTCTTCTTCTTCTCTTCTTCTTCTTCTTCTCCTTCTTCTTCTTCTTCTCCTTCTTCTTCTTCTTCTTCTTCTTCTTCTTCTTCTTCTTCTTCTTCTTCTTCTTCTTCTTCTTCTTCTTCTTCTTCTTCTTCTTCTTCTTCTTCTTCTTCTTCTTCTTCTTCTTCTTCTTCTTCTTCTTCTTCTTCTTCTTCTTCTTCTTCTTCTCTTCTTCTCTTCTTCTTCTTCTTCTTCTTCTTCTTCTTCTTCTTCTTCTTCTTCTTCTTCTTCTTCTTCTTCTTCTTCTTCTTCTTCTTCTTCTTCTTCTTCTTCTTCTTCTTCTTCTTCTTCTTCTTCTTCTTCTTCTTCTTCTTCTTCTTCTTCTTCTTCTTCTTCTTCTTCTTCTTCTTCTTCTTCTTCTTCTTCTTCTTTTTCTTTTTCTTCATCATTTTCTTATATTTTCGAATATTTCTGGACTGCAATACTGTTTCAACAGAGATGAAATGCCTTAGAAGAGCTGCAGGAGTTTCAAGGAAAGACACAATACGAAATCATAAAATCAGACGAATGCTAGGAATAAAGCCAGTCTTACAGTTCATCAAAGAATAACAAATAAAGTGGTTTGGACACCTAACAAGAATGCCCTGGTACTATCTGCCACAGCGAGCCACACTAAAACGTTACAACGGGTATAGAGCGAGTGAAAGACCTCGGAAAATATGGATTGATGGCATTGAGAACAGCGTTACAGAAATGAACATCAGTCTTAATAGTGTTCTTGACAGACCTCATCAACGAACATTACATCTCCCCCAGACACTTCGATGAGGTACAAGGTGGAAGAGAAGAAGAGAAGAAGAGGAAGTCCTGATACGTGTGCATCCCTTCTACATATCTGAATATTTTGTATGCAGACTGCTGGTTCCTTGCCACTCAAGCAGATGCACTCAGACTTCAAAGAAAGCTCCCAATTAGTCGACTCTTACGACATGCTTTGAGGTAGCAATGGGTCTATTCTTTTTTTTTCCCTATAATAGGGCCTTGGAACCAACACCAGGATAATTCAAATTGACAAACGAAAATTGTTATAATATCATTCAAATAAACGGGGGAAGAAAGCTGTTTAGAGATTAGACAGAATGATGAAAAGA
This sequence comes from Candidula unifasciata, assembly GCA_905116865.2. NCBI lineage: Eukaryota > Metazoa > Mollusca > Gastropoda > Stylommatophora > Geomitridae > Candidula > Candidula unifasciata. The sequence goes on from CAJHNH020004458.1 coordinate 227,585, forward strand.
GCACTGTGATTTCTCGGGAAATCCATAAAATAATTTCAAATCAACAAAATAGTAGTGAAATCCGAGCAACAATGGCTATCGTGTCTGTCGTGATTTAAAAAAAAAAAAAACTTAAAACTGTATTGGGAAGTTCATTAATTCTGGTTATTGCTTACGTTGATGTTTTCTCAAGGATAGTAAACTGTTTACAATGAATTTGAAGATATAAATTGTTTAGATTTATTTCGAATGCTCAATTGCTAATCTTGATTTACCCACCAAAGACGCAGACAGCGGGGAATAAAGAGTAAGAAACAAGAACGTAATTCAGAATGTGTTTAAATCACCATAAATCACTAGTAACATGAGAGCTAATAAACTTAAATGGCTGGGACGTATTGAGAAAATGTCCGATTAGAGAGAAAGAGAGACAGAGAGAGAAAGAGAGAGAGAGAGAGAGAGAGAGAGAGAGAGAGAGAGAGAGAGAGAGAGAGAGAGAGAGAGAAGGGGGGCGGTAAAAACAGCATACACAACGGATCTGAATGGTCGTAGCCAACGATGCAGACCGAGAAGACGAATAAGAGATAATGTCCAGACTGACCTTCAAACACTTGCTGTCACCAACTGGAAATAGAAAACATACTAGACAGATGAGATGTGGCCAATGATATTTGCAGCAATGAACCTCAAGGGCTCCGAATGCTGAAGAAGAAGAAAAGGAAGAAGAAGAAGAAGAAGAAGAAGAAGAAGAAGAAGAAGAAGAAGAAGAAGAAGAAGAAGAAGAAGAAGAAGAAGAAGAAGAAGAAGAAGAAGAAGAAGAAGAAGAAGAAGAAGAAGAAGAAGAAGAAGAACAAGAACAAGAACAAGAAGAAGACGAAGAAGGACAAGAACAAGAAGAAGAACAAGAAGAGGAAGAAGAATCTTTATTTAATTCTGGAGTTTTACTATCTGATTCGTAAACAAATTTGATATCTAGACCCACCTGGGTCATTCCAGATTTGATTTGCGAGCTATTGCTGGTGGTTGCGAGCCAGGGACAAGGCAAATGACAGTTTCATGGTTTGAGTTCTGCACTGTTGTTTTTACCAAAAGTATGATTGTATGGTGACTTCCTGTCCTGTGGAAATGTAGACAACAGGCTACGTACAACATGATGAGACAAATCTGTAAATCAAACAGTTACTGCAGAGAAACTAAACTCTGACTCTAAAAGAGCATCATTTTGCCAGTTCTTTGTTATGGAGCAGAATTCTGGAGAATGACCGAAAAAGAATGCGAACCAGATATTCACCTTCCAGCAAACATGTCTACGTCGAATTATCAAAATTTGCTGACCAGATACAATCTCAAACACTAGACTACGTCAAGTCACAAACCGAGAAACTCTAGTCAGTATGATAACTAAAAGAAGATGGAAATGGCTTGGCAACGATATGAGAATGAATCCTTATATACCTACCAAAACAGCTCTTGCACAAGAGAGCGAAAAAAAAAAAGGGGGTTGCCCAAAAACAATATGGGGACGAACAATGGAAAGTAAACTCAGTGCTGTATCTCTGACATGGAAAACTGCACTGAAGATTGCACTCCTCTCTGAAGCCTCATGTGTCACTAGACACAAAGGGAATAGATAATAATGATACGTAGAATACAAAGACTTACAATATATTCTAAAATGTTGGTAGCAAAATGACACATGTACGCGTCGACACAAACACATTCCTACACAAACATGCTGATACATAGCATGTTGACACACAAACATGCAACCAAATTAATAAATAGTTTGGAATACAAAGAAATAGACTAATAGGCGGACAAACATATCGACAGACAGACAGACAGACAGACAGACAGACAGACAGACAGACAGACAGACAGACAGACAGACAGACAGACAGACAGACAGACAGACAGACAGACAGACAGACAGACAGACAGACAGACAGACAGACAGACAGACAGACAGACAGACAGACGGACAAACAGACAGACACACACACACACACACACACACACACACACACACACACACACACACACACAGACAGACGGGACCCATTAAAAAATCAAAACAATTAACATCTGATTGTTCTAGTTGTAAATGGTATATCAAAGGGAGGTAAGCGTATTAAAAAAAATCAATTTTATTTAGCTTTCTTATCTTTCGTGGACATGTAAATCTTTGAAATTAAAATTTCTAAACATTCTATGGACTTTTCGCAGTCAAAGTTCCATTAGAGATCTGAATTAAATATATAAATGGTAACAGTGTTCCTGTTGTAAGAGTCAAATGAAAAAGCTGGCATGTAAGTGTATTTTGGATGTATTAAACAAAAAATACAACCAAACATAAAAAGAAAATAACATACAAACCCCCACCTATACCATTGCAGTATAGGATGCAAAGTTATGTTGCTTTTAAGCCCCACCCCGGTTGTGGTCTGAGGCCCTAATATAACCTAACGGTTAAACTGGGTTTCTGAAACCTGTCACCGGGTGATCCTTATCCGAATGGTGGCACTTTATGTCACCGGGTGCTTATTGCAAGGTGTCATAATGTGGTTGGGTTAAACTTCAATCAATTATTAAAACCCAACTTCTTCTTCTTCTTCTACGTTCGACATCAGTCATGCTAAACACTGAGTCCCGTCTAGGTCACAAATAGGATCGTGCGTTTAAGGTCGCCACCGGTCTCCCATAGCAACTACTCTGGGTTGAGTGAGAAGCAACAACGAAATTCATAATCTGTGTCAATCACCCCTGATCACTGGCATCATGAGAGCTAATAGACTGAAATGGTTGGGACATTTTGCAATAATGTCAGATGACAGAGAAGTAAAAACTGTTTACACGAGAGAGATGAATGGTCGTGGACCACGAGGCAGAACAAGAAGGCGATGGAGAGATTAAACAAAAATACAGACCTGCAAACACATGGTGTGAAGAACTGAAAAACTGCACTGAAGATTGCACAGGACGGGAAAGTATGGAATTACAAATGCAAGGGATGCTAATCATACGCAAGCTCAGAAGAGCTTTTAACCTCTTTGCATGCTTTCTGCTAATTTTGTTAATGAAAACGCAAAGCGAAATTGTGCACGAAAATGAAGAAGACGACGGTTGGAAACAAAAAGGATCACACTCCACGATTCAAGCTATTATACCGTCATACAACAAATAGTAAAAGTTTGAGGTTTGAACAACGGATCAACATCATGACACACGGATGATAACCCACAAGTGTTCCGTTCTTCTAGCTCAAGTCTGAGTCCGAAGAAGCTCAGCACAGTGCGCAGCTCTGTAGCACCGGTGTGGATCCTGAAATACTTTTAGCAAATTTGTATCTTAAAATTTTGCTTGGGCAGCGCTCTTAGGCTAATCTTTTCGATTTCCAACTGCCAATGATTTTTTTTTACGTGCGCAACAATACACACGGGCGTCCGATCTTACTACCCAGAGACTAGGAGGAATTTCTAGAAGTCCAAGTCCACGTTAAAAAAAAATCCCAGCACTTAAAGGGGATTGAACCCGGAACCTCCAGCACTCGAGGCGGACACCATGCCTCGAGACCACGCAACTTCCTTATCACAAACAAACGCTCAAACTAAGACAAAAGGTGAAAAAAAAAATGGACATGAAAGCAAAACTAAATCCCGTGAAATTGTTTCTCTATCTTTATTTAAATGTAGTATTAACACATGACTGAGATATTCTTTAGAGTTAATATTTTAAATAAAATAGCACATCAGCTTAAAATGTTATTTTCGTTTTGTCAAAGAATTACAATTAATTTTATGAAATAATTAGTGCAAAGACGTGACATTAGATATTAAATTACTAATGTGGAACATTTGAGAGAACTGAACCAACTCTACTGATTTGAAAAGGTGGGGACATTGTGCTTGCAAGAGAGATTACACACAACGATTATCGTGTAACTAAAAGCGACTGCATTACGAAGACAGTAACTGTTAACACAAAGAATGGAAATCAGTGGACCCCTACAAAACAGCTTGATGATCTGGACTTCGCTGATGATATTTCTTTTCTGTCTCATTCACGGAATCAGATGCAAGATAAATTAAATATACTTAATGCAAGATCACAACAGCTAGGTCTGAAAATCCATGAAGGAAAAACAAAGATAATGAGAATAAATCAGGCAAAGAGTAATGTGGTTTCTCCTAATGGCACCCCACTCCAAGATGAGGAGTCGTTCACCTATTTGGTCAGTAATGAAGATAAAGATGGGGGAATTGACAGAGATATTAAAATAAGAATACAAAAAGCAAGTGAATATTTCATAGTACTGGGGAATTTGTGGAGGTCAAAATAAATTAAAATAAATACTAAACTCAAAATTGTTAATTATAATGTCAAATCAGTACTTTTGTATGGGGCGAAAACACGGAGAACTAAAGCAATCACTAATAAATTACAGACATTCATTAACTATTGCCTGCGCTGAATAGAGGAAATTAAATGGTATGATAGAATAACTAATGTATACCTTTGGGAGAGAATTAAGCAAGCATCAGTGGACCAAGAGGTGAGGTAAAGACACTGGCAATGGATAAGACACACATTGAGAAAACCGGAAAACAGCATAACTAGAATGTCTTTGCATTGAAACCCACAGTGGCATAGTAATAAAGCAATGCCAAAAAACACACGAAGAAGAGAGCTGAAGATTGAAGTTACACAGATGGGAAGGACATGGGGAGAGCTCCAGCGAAGGACAGAACGACTGGGCGAGAGTTGGTTGATGGCCTATGCTCCATTGGGGGATTTAAAAACAGAAGAGGAAGAAGAAGAAGAAGAAGAAGAAGAAGAAGAAGAAGAAGAAGAAGAAGAAGAAGAAGAAGAAGAAGAAGAAGAAGAAGAAGAAGAAGAAGAAGAAGAAGAAGAAGAAGAAGAAGAAGAAGAAGAAGAAGAAGAAGAAGAAGAAGAAAAAGAGGTACAGTAAGAAGAAGAAAATCGATGTAATGTAAACATCTTGAGATCCAGCATCTTTTCTGTGGCTGCCTATGAAATCATAAATTCTTACCTTAAATAGAAAAACAAATCAGAGCTTTTGAACTGAAGTGCTAAAGAAAAATTATTAGAATACCTCCCAGACAAGAAAAAGAAACAGAAAGACAGTCTACATCATTCGAACATTAGGGATAACAGTTTCATTATCAGTATCTTGTCCCAAAAGCTGGGGTATTTTGGTAATGTTAAATGTTATGTTGCCTGGAGAGAACAATGCTAGATGGTGTCGTTTCCAACAAACAGTTCAAGGCATAGGCCTCTGTGAAAGTAGACTTCAAACATTCAAGACGCATTGGCTATGGAAACACAAAGGGTGGTGCATTGATTACAGAAAGATGGATCTCTGGCGTGCCATAAAGAATGCGATGTTCTGTAAAGATGTTGACTTATGCTATTTACTATTTGCTACACATAAGGACGTCAAAACAAAATTGTGGAAGAGAATAAGAGAAGCATGAAAAAAAAAAAAACAACAACAACAACAGAGCATAGGGAGAAGGCAGGAGGGGTGAACAAGAAGAAGAAGAAGAAGAAGAAGAAGAAGAAGAAAGAAGAAGAAGAAGAAGAAGAAGAAGACGAAGAAGCAGATGAACAACAAAAACAGCAATCATTAGAAAGAAAGAAAGAAAAAAAGAAAGAAAGAAAGAAAGAAAAAAAGAAAAAAGAAAGAAAGAAAGAAAGAAAGAAAGAAAGAAAGAAAGAAAGAAAGAAAGAAAGAAAGAAAAGTTGAAAAAAGAAACAGACATTAATATAGACAAGTAGTTATATACCACAATTTGTTTTAGAGGCCTTATTACGTTGGGAAAGAAGAAGAAAACGATGTCATCATCAATTAAATCGTTGCATATTTCAGTGCTTTAACATGGAATTTTGATCTGCTCAACATTGTCACTATTTGAATATATTGTCTTCTGAATCCAGCTGATGAACTCACTGACGCGTGTGTAAACTCCAGGCTTGTTAGGTCTAGCACATCCGTGTCCCCACGATACAATGCCATACAGAACTGTATAATCTGTAAAATATAATTGTTGCATTCTTATCTTTCTTTGCGAATTAATAAAGGGGAATGCATAGTCTCGAGGCGTGGTTGCCGCCACGAGTGCTAGAGGTCCCGGGTTCAATCGTCGGTTAAGGCTGGGATTTTTTTCAAGTGGACTTGTAGTAATTACCCCTGGTCTCTGGGTAGTGAGATCGAACGCCCGTGTGTATTGTTGCGGCCGTAAAAAATACCTTGGCAGTTGGAAATCGAAAAGAGTAGCCTAACGGCGCAGCCCGGACACAATTTCGAGTTAAAATCTGCCTAGGATCCTCGCCGGTGGTATTCATCATTCTTCTCCTAACTTAAGTCTGAGTCTGAAAAAGCTCAGCACAGTGCACAGCTTCCTTAGCACCGGCGAGGATCCTGAAATGCTTTGGGTAGATTTGTAACTCCACATTTTTGCCCAGGCATCGCCGTTAGGCTGCTTTTTTCGATTTTCGAAGAGGCATGGTGGGGGTAGGGGTGGGGGGGGGGGGGGGGGGGGTAATTACTAGATGTCCAAGTCCACGTGGAAAAAATCCCAGCCCTTGCCGGGGATTGAATCCGGAACCTCTGTCACACGAGGCGGATACCATGTCTCGAGACCAGCAGCCACCTAGATTTAGGTTAACAACACATAAAAGAAAAAAACAGACAAAGAAGACTCTTGAGGAGTATAGGTGAGTAAGTTTTACCCCATCATGACATCACACAGAGCGATCAACATCCGATGACACACATCGCTGCCATACCTGTGGAGGAGTCCTGCTTATTTTAGCGATCACCCCCCCCTTTTTTTTTACATTGCCAGAATCTCGATGCTGTTTTTTTTTTCTGGTCGAATTTACGTCCTGTAGTTTGCCGTTGCCTCTGGACGGTCGGCTTATCGATACCACTGTCAAATCCAACGAAAGGCACAAAGGCCCGCAGCTGGGATCGAACCCGGCGGATTGAGTTTGTGTGTCTGTTCGTGTATGTATTTGTATTTGTGTCTTCTGTAATGTGTATTTATGTTTCAGGTGTGTGTTGTCCATCAAGATGATGATGACCACTCTTTTTCATCAAGTATGAGGACGAAGATGACTGATGAGACCGATGCGGGCCCGAAAAGTTCTTGGACAATGAGGACAGGTAATGAGCTTGTGCTAGGGAGATTATCTCCTGCAGTCGCCTTTCTGTCCATCCTTTTCCTAATAAGTCTTGCTGTTCTGTTTGCTTCACATGTAGCCGCGCCCCTGTGTAGAGCTGCACGCCATGCATTTAGGTCTTGAGAGGCAGCCTCCCAAATGGTGTCATTCATCCCAAATGCTTTGAGTGAAGACTTCAAGGTGTCCTTAAAGCGTTTCTTTTGCCCGCCTTGGGAACGTTTCTCATTTTTCAGCTCACCATAGAAGAGTTTGTTTGCAGCCTGTGATCTGGCATGAGTGCCACACGACCAGCCCAACGAATTTGATACTGCATCAGTAGACATCTCTACAGTAAACACTTGTTAATATGAATTTGCCCAAGAAAAATACTCGGTATGCACGAACACAGTTTTGCTTCTGTCAGGGACATACTATTCTGGAAGAAGAGGGGGTTATAGGTGATTACTGGTCTCTATACCATGTTCTAGGCCTCGCCCACCCCACCCTATTAAATTCTGTGGAAACCAATGGGCCTAAAAGACTTGGTTCTAGAAACCCTGTATCCTACTATGACACAAAGAGTCCTTCCTTTCTTGTTTTGTTACATAAATTCGTCCTATTTAACCAGCATTCCTGAAGGTGGAGCTTAAGGTTATAATTGTGACTAGGTTTTTATGTGCCATCTAAAATAGTTTAGCAGTGCTCGCCACTAAGTAGCCCTGATATTGACTATTGCAGTGTTGATACGATCTGAAAAAAACAGACTCAAATACTGTCCCGACCCACGACGAAGTCGTCTACCAGCCAGCTAATGGGCGACATGGTCGCCGATGATTCCACAAAAAGTAACTCACTGTCAGCTTTAAAGACTATTGGTCCTCCACTGTCGCCCTGACACGAGTCGATGGCGCCATCAGGATAGCCAGCACAGAACATTCGCTCTGTGATCAAACAGGGATAATAGTTTTCACATTCCCTTTGGTCAATCAAAGGCACCGTGGCTTTCTGTAACACGTCCGACAGTTTCGAACTACCTGAAAACAAAAGACAAATATTGAGGATACGTTTTAGCCGAATCCGCTGTGGTCGAGAGTCTAGACGCTCCGATTGTGAGGCAAAGGCTGTATCTTTCAATTCTTTTATAGCTTAATCCCCCCACCCCCCACCCCCACCTCACCCCCACCACGAGTAAATCGTGACAGTAGGAAAGTTGGAGAGAGGAGAAGCAGAGGGAGATCGAGAGAACAGGAACTGGAATGTTTGACATCATGGCATGGACGATCATCTGTCTCAAAGTTAACTGAAAGTACACAAGACAGAAGGTTATGGATAGACATGACTACCAACGCACGGGGTCCGCGGCTTAGGCTTTGCGAGTCCGACTCGTAATTCCAAGGTACTGCGATCGAAACCCACTGCTGGCTGCGTGGATTTTTATCAAGGTATGGGGCGTCGCAGGTGGACTCAGCCAAAAATGGGTATCAGGAAGTATGTCCTGGGGAAGGTTAAAACCAAATGCCTATCGACCAATCAGCTTACTTAGGTGTGTAGCAAAATTGATGGAACACATTGTAATTAACAGACTAATGGGATATCTAGAAGAAAAAGCACCTTCTGACCACAACATCCAGGGTTTAGAAAGTGAAGGTCCAGTGAAGACCAAATAACATACATAGAATAGAAAATAGAGAATGCTTTTCAAGAGAAAAAAACACACCCTAGAAGTGTAGGTAGACATAGAAAAAGCATTTGATAAAGTGTGAAAGGAGAGACTAAACGTAAAACTACAAAAACTGCATATTTGTGGGAAAATCTACTACTGGATCAGTCACTACCTTGAGAACAGAACCGCCAGGACCAAAGTACAAAGACAAACCAGCAACAACAAAAAAAATGTTAGAACAAGGTGTACGAAAAAGGGGCGTATTGTCCCCAACATTATTCTTCTCTTCTTCTTCAGCCTTTCTATCCTCCAATGGAGCATAGGCCCTCAACCAACTCACGCCAAGTCGTTCTATCCTTCGCCATTACATGAAGCTCTCCCCACGTCCTCCCCATCTTTCTAACTTCATTCTCCAGCTCTCTTCTCCATGTGTTTTTTCCCCCTTGCTTTATGCCTATGCCTCTGTGGGTTCCAATGCAAATACATTATAGTTATACTGTTCTGTTTTTTCAGTGTGTGTCCTATCCAACGCCAGCGTCTTTTCTTCACTTTTTGGTCCACTGGAGCCTGTTTAGTTCTCTCCCAAAGTTCTACATTAGTTATTCTATCATACCATTTAATTCCGTATATTCTGCGCAGTTACCAGTAAATGAAATGTCTGTTATAATTTATTAGAATTTGCCTGAGCTGTTCTCCATGTTTCCGCCCCATACAAAAGTACATATTTTACATTCAAATTAAAAATGTTTAGTTTAGTATTTCTTTTAATTTCTTTTGACCTTCACAAAATCCCTAGTGCTATGAAAGCTCCTCTTGCCTTCTGTATAATATCTCTAGAACAAGGTGTACGCCAAAGGGGCGTATTGTCCCCAACATTGTTTTTAGCAAATATAAATTATATTATAAATAAATTCCCAACCAGAATACACACCTCGTTCTTTGCAGACGACTTAGCTATATGGACTAGCGAAGAGCATATTATTGAAGTCAACTTTAGGATGCAGCAAGGCTTGTCAGTCTTAGAGAAATGGTCAGGAGATGTAAAAGTAAGTAAAGCAAACATCCCTTATTACGCCTAGGGCACATCGGGTATATGGGCATAGCGTCCCATATTTTTACAGACCAATCGGCACTGGATGGGTAATGTGGTCAGCATTATGCAGGTCGTCTTTACTTCACCAGGACAGCCATCCTGGTACCCATTTAAGGCTGGGTCGACCGGCGACGCCCCATACTACGATAAAATCCACGCAGCCAGCAGTGGGTTTCGATCGCGGTACGCTGGATTACGAGTTGGACTCGCAACGCCTAAGCCATGGACGCCGCTGGTCAGGAGATGTAGAGCTCTTAAACTACGACGCTGGAATAAAATGAAACAGACCCATCGTTCTGTATACTACTACCACACAGAACATCCCTCAGCATCTGCATGGGAAATACAGTGTAAAACTACAGTGGATGATAAAGTCTACTGCAGTAAAAGTTTAACATGCAGAAAAAGCTAAGTACTCATTTTATGATGAAGGTCAGTGTTTCCCAAACTGTTCTTAGTCGCAGTGCCTTTTTTTTTCAATTAAAATTTTCCCCCGGCGCCCTAACCATAAAAAAAAGTATGACTATTCGTATGTAAAAGATAAAATCAAATAAAACATGTGTATCTTTGTTAATTTTGTCTTTATTAATATTAAATTACCAATTAATTATATTTCATTTTTATTACAGCGACCGCCGAAAATCCAGCTTCTCACAAATACGAATTCGAAAATGAAATTAAAACCGCTGAGCCTTATCACTTTGAAAGGGATGTTAATCTTTTATTGAAAAAAAAAAAAATTATGTTAATTCCATGCTGCCAAATTTTGCTTTCAACCTGTTATCGCAACATAACACAATACGATTCTCTTTTTCTGCAGAAGTAAATTCAGATGGAGCACTAGTGTTAAGTAGATCTTGAATCCATGCAAACTTATTGAAATATTCATTTTGAAAATATTTCCTAAACCAGATGATTAGCTGTGATAAGTGCTCCTTAAGCATGGTTTTTATATCTCGGGAAAGTCAAACATCACAAACATCTTCTTTGAACTTTCTATTTCATAGTTTTGAGTTTTTTTTTTTTTTTTTTCTAAATTAAAAACTGATATTTTTCCGTCGATTTCAAAAAGTTCATGTTTTTGTTCCCTGCAGAGAGCGATTGGGAGAATTCAGCTTTTCCAAAATGTCGCGTAAACATGCCAGTCGTATTAAAACAATCGGAATTCGTACAATAATCCGCATCTATGTATCTTTCTTCTTCAGGGACAATGAAACTTTCTTGTCGCAATTCAAAGGTATGTGATAAAACAATAATCACGAGAGCCATCGTACACTGCTATAGTACAACAAAGACGAATGTTCGGCTCACGTATCCTTACACAGTTAAATTAAAAAAAATAAAACTTGCTTTCAATAGACGAGATGTTTTTTAAAATTTACCATATTCACCACACATTCTAACACCTGATCAGTGCAGGACTGAGGTGATTGGACGCAAGCACTTCTCTGGACCAGCCAGGTGTGGGGCACCACTTGTGACCTGGGAAATAAGGGTGACCACACAACAATGAGATGCCGTGACTCAAGAAAATAATCGAGAAGGCTAACCCCGTTAACAATGACCCGCAGAAGTCGGATGTGTTGACCGAAAGGCATAAGTTTCGCTGTCGGGCTGTAAAGGGACACAACGCAATTACATCTTCTGGTGATCGCCGAAGAAGAAGAATAAGAAATAGAATACACATTTTCGATTACTTACTTTCATTCAAATGTCCCCATCCGGAAACTAGGAGCTCGCCGACCATAAGAGAAGTTGTTTGTATAAGTTTGTTAGTACAGGCTGGCTTTACCATGCCGTTGAACTTAATTCCACGACCATCGAACGCTGGCTTGATCTGGATCAAAGCTACATCATAGTCAAGCGGTTTTTCTTCTATAAAATTGAAAAAAAAAAAAAATTAAAAACAACTTTCATTACTGCTTGCTGTTCAACTCTCTCTTAAACTAAAAAATCTTCGCCGTCGAGGTAGTCGCAAGAGGCCTATCTCCACGTCCACCCACAATGAACGAAAGCACCTGGACTTGAGAGGAAATGGCACTAAAACAACTGGGCGAAGCAGCGGAAAGTGCTTGTAGCTGACTTTGGACGCAACAGAGTGTCGTGGAGGATGGGCTTCGGTAGACTGGTGTGAGCTCCTAGTGGAAAAGAACTTTTCATCACTTTAATGGCCAAAGTCCGATAAAAACGTCTGCCACTGTCTCCCTGCCATTTGCCAAAGTATAAGGTCTATTCGATGAGCCAGCCGTAAGCTTGTTACTTTAGTCGTAAAGGTAGGCGGCTAATTTGCTACCGCAGCGACACACATATATATAAAACACCAAACCTCATAATACCAGTTGCAAACCATCTTTTCAACGTGTCCGATCTCGATTGTCCGCTACACGGAGCAGGAAATGTCCGAGTCCTGGCGTCATGACCTATGTCGACCTACCCTCCACGATTAATAGGAGGTTAATGGGCCAAAACAGTTCTCGACAATGGACCTTTTTACTGATGATCGTGAAGCTGCTTCAGTGCACGATTCGATGTGGAGTTCTTCTTCTTATTATCTTCATTGGTTAGTTCCACAAAAGTTTCCCCAAAGACCGCTGACATACACACTAGCTCACTTCTGATTGGTCGACCTTCAGTCACCCGACTTTCGAACACTGCTGCGGGGTGTTCGGCAATGCCGTTGATATGGCATGTTGTATATTTAAGCACGTCAGTGCTTTTAACACTGTAAAAACATTTAGAAACTGGGTCTAACACACAACCGCCCCAACCCTCTAGAGAGTGCTGCAACCTATGTCACAGGAATTCTCTTCCTAGTATGTTTGGGGAGATTATCGTGGAAATGACCTTTTTATTTACAGTGGCAACGAACTGAATGTTGGGAGGGGTGGGGCATGTTTTAAGCCCAGGACCTTAGGACCGCATGATTAGGGCAAGGGCCACAGAGTGTGCAGGTTAGGATTGTGTGTATGTTCACCTGACAGGGGGGAAAAAGGTTAACTTTACTCAAATCTCCCCAAACAGAGTAGGTCACTTTTCATACACAATTTTGTTGGGCTGGTCGACTTTCTTAAAGGTTACAGGTGTGTCCCGCTCTATTGTTTTCTTTCTGTGTTGTCTTGCGTTTAAGTTTTCGTTCTGAGAAATAGAATTCCTGTGACATGGGTTGTGTTAGGGCCAGTTGCTCCAAGTTTTTGGAGCGTTAAAATATATGTGCTAAAATAAACAACGCGATATCAACGGCATCCCGGAACACCCCCGTAACCTTGTGCCAAGGTGACATGTGTAGGAACTACTAGTCAGAAGTAATCTAGTATTATATGGGCGGTCGTAGGGAGATTAATGTTACGTTTCAAACAAGCAAACAAAATTTTTTTTTTTTTAAATTACCGAGGATTCGAAGCTCAGTCTCAAGAATGAGATTCAGCTTTTTACTGCAGAGTATCATGCTACCATGTTTGGACTCCAGGTTACTTTAAAATCGAGGCCAGTGTATCCGTGTGGTTGAGCGAGGTTTTCGGGGATTCGTAAATGAGGATTCTCACCCGAGTGCTGACTGTTTGTTTACGTCAAAAACTCTCACTACTGTCTGTTTTACCATTTTTGGGGCGGTGTAGACAGAGGGGCCTTGAGCCTTTGGATATAGGGCAGCCTGACTAGTGCTGTCGCCATGGACTGTGCAAGTTAAGATGTTTAATTTTGTATCGGACAGAAAAACTCTTATCACCTTTTTGTTGGTCCGCCTCGAGTGTGAGAGGTTCGTGGTTAAATCCCTGGTAAGGGCTGGGATTTTTTTCACGTGGACTTGAACTTCTAGTATTCCCCCTGGTCTCTGGGTAGTGAGCCCGTGTGCATTGTTGGTCACTATAAAAAATCCATTGTCAGTTGGAAATCAAAAAGAGTAACCAAAAAGTGCTGCCAGGGAAAAATTTGGATTTAAAAAACTAACCAAAGTATTTCAGAATCTTATATTATTATTTTGTGCAATCTTTCGTTGTCAATTGAGACGGGACAAAGAATTCTAAAAAGCAGTACAAATCCCATATTGATATATGGAAGTGAATCATGAAAAGTTGCTAGATAAGGGAATACAATTTTAGAAGCTGTGGAGAAGTGGTTTTTATAGACGAATAGTGAGAATACCTTGGGCAGATACAATGAGAAATGAGGACGTCTTGAAAGAAACTGGCTCACGTAGAGTACTAATTGCCCGCATCAGATAGAGACAATCTATGGTCCTGTGATGAGAAAGAGAAAACTGAGGTACATTATGACAGTAGGAAAGTTAGAGGGGAGGAGAGGCAGAGGGAGACCGAAACAATGTGAGCCAAACAGTCTTGCATCATGACTTGGAGGATGATCTATGTCAGAGTTGATTGAAAGTACACGAGACAGAAGGTTGTGCATAGACTTGAGTACAAACGCCATACGGCATAGACTTTAAGAAGAAAAATTATTTCTTCCAAAGTAAGACGGAACATAATTTACTCACTGTTAAAGAGCTCATGATTATATATGCCTTCTACTTCAAACACTTCCTCGCCATAGTCTTCCTGATTTAAATTGAATTCGCCAACTGTCACTTGCCACTTCCATTTAGGAAACTCACTGAAATGTACAATATATTGTTTCTCTGATTCAAGCATAAATAATTTACATTTGGAAATTAATCATTTGGTTTTTATGAGCTTCATTAGAGAATGTACTCACTGTACCTTAACAGTTGGTTATGTGTCCAGTACAGGAAGTTGCATAACCAGCTCCAACGTTTGTCGTCTCCTTATGAATGGTTTCATCAGGCATGTTACTGGTCTCAAGGCATGGTGTCCGCTTCGAGTGCTTGAGGTTGGGATTTTTTCACATAGACTTGGAATTCTAGGAATTTCCCGTGTCTGTGGGTAGTGAGATCGGACGCCCGTGTTCTTTGGCAGTTGGAAATCGAAAAGAGAAGCTTAACGGCTCTGCCCAGGCAAAATTTGGAGTTTAAAATCCACATAAAATATTTCATGATCCTCGCTTAAGCTACAGAGCCTGTGCTGAGCTTCATCGGAGTCAGAGTTAGAAGAAGAACGGAGCACTTATGGGTTACTACCCGTGTGCTATGATGTTGATCCGTTGTTCAATACCTCAAACCTAAAAACAGGCCCATTACGCACTTCAACAAGCATGCGTAATAGGCATTTCATTAAGGGCTTGTAAAATCCTATTTGTTTAGCAGATATCTAGCCCTGTATGCCCTATACGCCTAAAGGCGTGGAAAAGGGTCCTTTACCTTTTTACTTATATAATCTGGAGAGCCTATGTCGATGCATCCTAAAATATCGTGGGGAATAAAGACCATCGGCGAGGATCCATTTTGTTTCCTGTCTATAACATTAAAAGTCAGCAATAAAGGGCCCTTTTCAACGTCTTTAGGCTATAGGGCATACAGGGTTAGACCTATATCTTTAAAGACCAATCGGCACAAGATGAGTGATGTGGTCAGTTTCATCTCGGCTACCTTTACTTCCCAGGCCTGCACCTGGTACCCACTCAAGGCTGGGTCTACCTGGGAGCAAAGGTCATTTTTGAAAAAAATGTTATGTCTATAAAATTAACCCATATTTTTTTTGCCCCCGTCAATAAAGGATAGCGGTAGACGCAATGTTTGCAGTTGTCGCTGGCGCATGATTGAAGCATTTTTACATGACCTGGTTGCCGCGATGTTGTAACTGAAAGTAGCGACTCCAATACTACTTTTGTGCTTGTGTGTAATAATAAGAAGAACAACTCCCCAGGGGAGCATGTACAGCAGGAGTCCACCGATCATCAGTAGGAGATCCCTAGTCGACAATTGTTTTAGACCATGACCTCCTAGACAACTTCAGAGTGTGGGCCGACCTGGGTCATGACTTCCAGACCTCGATCTTCTCCTGCTGCACTTTACCGGATGTTCTCGGACAGGAAAAAGACAAAAATGGTGACTATGCAACGGGTACTGTGAGATTCGAAGTTAAATATATGTATTGTCGCTGAGGTAGCCCATTAGATCAACCGGCTAGCTCAACGATCAAGTTACAAATAGACACTTACTTGAAACAATGAGCGGCACTGAGTAACCAGTATTCGCTGATTATTGTTGCCCCACAGAAGTGGCCAAATTGCCAAAACCCATCTATTAGTTGCCACGTCTTTACGCTGGCTTGCCACGGAATCTCACCAGGTCTGGCTGCTCTACCACCTACGATCTTGTTCAGAAGTTGTGCTCGACCAGTAGAATTCCCTTTGATTAAATGGATGAGACAGTGAACATGTGAAATGACGTATGTGTAATATATTGACATCGTTTGCAACAAAATTTTTGGTGCTTTATTTATATCTTACCTCAAACAGGGGAAATCCACAGGTCATGGGACAGTCTTATATTTCAGGAGGTGGTAGATAGGCTGTATGCAGTCGTAGGACCTAGGCTGCACTCTCTCGTGGGACGTAGATGGTTTGGGGTTAGGGCCAGTTCTAGATGTTTTGGGGTCGTTAAAAGCATCAGAAAGCCGTGAAACCCAGTCTTACCACCTTCTTAAATGTTGGACTGTCCTGTGACGTCATGTGAGGTAGGATATTAATAATGCACCAAATATTTTATTAGAAATTGATGTAAACTAGTAATGCATTTGATGAGAAGCAAATGTTAAATGCAGAAAAAGGAAGCGACATCACGGCACTCGAGACACTCACACAAGCGCTCCGTCACTATCTTCAGCAGCAAGCAAAGAGTTCCAGTTCCAGTCACATAAGTAACTGTCTGACTGTGTATCTGTCTCGCTGTTTTCTCAAGTGTTGAGCGTCAGCCAGATCTCTTAGTAACTGCTCGCAGCGCCATTCTCCCAGACAGTAATGATCCATCTGTGCCTCCGTACTGTTTACTCGCTCCCAAAGAGCTCCCACGACATCTAACTTGTCATTCATCATTTCATCATCATGTTGTGCATATCCGGGACGTTTGTCTGCTCATTTCCTAACACACCAGCATGACCTGGAGAAAAAATCCGAAGGATTCTAACGACCATGAACCTCTGAAGTCATGCTTTGCCACTTGTCATGGAGCATGCCTGTCTCAGCGTTGATGAGAAGCAGGGAAATAGTATTGTTGGCAGGCACATGTCTGATAGTGTTAAACTCTGCTACAGCGAGGTTCAAAAGCCCCAACCTATGGTGGTGCCAAGAGTGGCTTGTTAGGGGGCACATATTACGCCCCTGTGCAGTCATTTATTTTACACACAGGTTCTGTAGCACCAGCGAGGAACCGGAAATACTTTGGGTGGATTTTAAACTCCATATTTTGCCCTGGCAGCGCAGCTAGGCTACTCTTTTCGATTTCCAACTGCCAAGGAATTTTTTTAATGTGCGCAACAATGCACACGGGCGTCCGATCTCACTACCCAGAGGCCAGGGGGAATTAGTAAAGTCCAAGTCCACGTGAAAAAATCCCAGCCCTTTCCGGGGATTGATCACAAACCATCTAGCACTCGAGGCGGACACCATGCTTCGAGACCGCGAAGCCCCTAAGTGGTGTAACTATTGGTTTCATTATTTACCTTAATATTAAACAACATTGAAGAGAATGCCTTGTGACACCATACCATACAAAGCATACATGGAAAGAGAAGAAGGACGTAGAGCACGGGGTAGACCAAGAACAAGATGGAAAGATAACATCAGAGAAACTCTACAACAGCACGATGTGCCTATGGTCAAGGCAGCCAGAAGAGCTAGAAACAGAACCTTATATCATCCGTCCATCATCTCTATTGGTTCGTTGCCACCTATTTTAGGTCTTGAATGTTTATTAGGCCCCTGGCTGAGCCCTCCATGAAGATTGTTCTACTCAGGGTCTCTCTTGGTCTCCGCGGGTCTCTTCCCTTCCGGTGTCCATAAAAAGGCTTGATGGAGAAATCTTTGTCTTATCCATTCTCAGTGCATTGCTGATATAGTTCCAGCGGCGCTTTCTTACAAAATTAAAATATTATAAAATACCTGTGCCGGTTAAAGATCCATAAATTATTCTGCAGGTAAATGGCAAACAGGGACAGTCACACGCCCCTCCCCCACCCCCACCACACACAAGCACACGCACATATAAACGCACACACATACAAGTAATGACTACAGTTTGAAAAACATAAAGTAGGGACCAAGATGCTTTTAATCATTTGCTGTTTTGCTGAAAGGGAGACATTTGATGTTTCGTGAATGCATTGCCTATATTAACACAGTTTTGTCGTCGGAAGTACCACTTTTTTAAAATTTCCTTCGTTCATTTGACAGTTGACGAATCTTGACTGGTCTTCGCAAGCCATCTCCAGCACTTGTCTGCATTTGTAGTTGAAATAGTAGAGGAACAAGCTGAACGTAATTGTTGTTGTCATGTACTATTTCAACTACAATAACAACTACTACTGCTGCTACGGGAGTCGAAATAGTGTAGCGGATAGACGCTTGCATGCGGATCGCAAGGTCGGAGGTTCACTCTCTGGCGGAGCCGTACTTTTTTTCTTTAAAAATGGCCTTGACTCCCAGGTCGACCTAGCCTTGAGTGGGTACCGGGTGCAGTCCCGAGAAGTAAAGGCGGCTGGCATGATGCTAACCACATAGCCTATCTTGTGCTGCCCATTTGTCTATCAAAATATAGGCCTAGCCCTATATGCCATATACGCCTAAAGGCGTGGAAAAGGGACCTTTACTCTTTACTTTACACACTGCTGTTATTACTACCAGTAGTCGTAAAAGTAGTAGTAGAGGTATTAATGGTAGCAGCCCGTAGTAGATGGGGCCATAGAAGTAGTACTGAAATAGTTACATTTGCATTAGTGTTAGTAATTGTTACTGTTGTAGTCGAACTGCTGGAACTTTAGGCTCTCGAGCGGGAGACCCGGGTTCGAATCCTCGGTAAGGCTGAGGATTTTTTCTTTCGGGGGCAAAATAAAATCCTGCCTTGCACAGTCGTGGGACAGCACTAGTCACGTGGCCGTAAAACCTAAGGCTCAAAGACAACCCAGTCTACACCGCAAAAATGGTTATATAAGGGCAATAATTTGTAGATTTTATTTTTTTATTTTTGGCACTACTGTTGTAGTGGTAGCTGCTGCGGTTTTGGTAGTATTAGTAGTAATAATAGTTCTTGTACAACAGTAGCAACAGTAGTAATAAAATTAGTAATAGTAATGCCAATATTTACTTTAAAAAAGTAATACAAGAAATACTATAAAAATATTACAAGGTAGCAAAAAATTATTGTAGTTTTAATATAATAATAGTAATGTGATAACCACAATAATATGAACATTAATCACAAAAATAAATGGCCCTAGGTAACTTAAGTTTTAAGACTAACCTGAAGCAGGGTCAGGGCTATCAAGTCTTCGACGCAGTAGTCCATCCTGGAATGTTTGAATAGTGAAAAATAGGACAATGGTCTGTATATATATATATATATATATATATATATATATATATATATATATATATATATATATATATATATATATATATATATATATATATAAATGTGTATGTGTAAATATATATATATATATTTATATATGTCGGCTCTGTGGCTAAGTCGATGCGAGCCCTTCGTAATGCCGGAATGCCAGGTTCGGCCATAGCAGCGGGCCACTCGCCTTGCGTTAGTTTCGACAGTGGTATCAAGAAAGCCGACCGTACAGAGAGCAATGGCAAACTACTGGGCGTAAATTAGCCTAGAAAAACCATAAAACAGCCAGGGGCTGTTAGGGTTGGTTCTGCAACGTCCAGAAAAAGGATACGCAACTAACCTACTCATACTCTTTCTCACACACAAACACATATATATATATATAATACGCACACTCTTACACACACATATATTTATGAAGCGAGCGAGAGAAAACAAAGATATACATATATACACACATACTAGAAAGATGAGTGTCTGACCGAGCAATTATGATGCTGGGCTCACATTCCCGAGTTCGAATCCTCCAGAGGCCGACGCAATGTGGTCTGTTAGCGTAAGAAATATATTCCTAGAGCCTTCATAGTTTGGAGGCTGTGTTAACCAGCCAGCCTCAGATCATCAGAATCAACAAAACCGACCCTACCCTACAACACTCTAACTTTTTTATTAAAAAAAAATCCCCATGTGGGTTCCGGGGCCCTATTGTAGGGAAAACAAGAATAGACTCACTGCCTGCCCAAAAATATGTCGTAAGAGTTGACTAATTGGGAGCTTTCTTTGAAGTCGAATTGCATCTGCCTGAGAGTAAAGTAACCAGCAGTCTGTACACACATGAGTCAGATCTGTAAAACGGATGCACACGAAACACTCAGGTTCTGGAACAAGACTGCAGTCCAGAAGTGGACGAACAACCAGAACAGCTGGTGAACGCGAAGAAAAAGAAAATGAATTGGAAAAATTAAAAATAGTGGCAAAGCAAGGTCACATACACTGAGATCATGAAAATGGCAGGTATCCTCAGTGGTTAGTCTATAAGGGCTAAGATGATTTGGATGATAGCAGAATCCCAAGCGACATCCTCTGTGGTTAATTAATTACAGATTGGAAGATGTAGATTTCGGACTCTACTACAATATAATTTTGTCTGAAGCCGGTGCATGAATGATACAGGTATTAGGGTATATTCGATGGAATATGATGAAACTGATCGCATTGCTAGGATGGGGAATCTATGAGAGAATAGATCTAGAAGAGATAAAGATTGCAGATAAGGTACAAGATGAACATCAGAGGAAAAGTCCATCAAATACATGCGCATGAAACAATCTACATAAAAACCATTAAATACAAGCGATCGAAACAATCTACCTGAAAACCATTAAATACATGCGATCGAAAGAATCTACATGAAAACCATTAAATATATGCGATCGAAACAATCTATCCGCAAACCACTAATATATGCGATCGAAACAATCTACCTGGAAACCATTAAAAACATGCGATTGAAACAATCTACCCAAAAACCGATCTCTAAATGTGAAAGACTTCTGAAATCAAGAGATCTTGCAAGTCACACACGCTAACGCAGTGAACTCTCATTTTCAAAACTGGCGATAACACAACATAACACTGTGACTGCTGTTTGTACGTACCACTGTTAAGAGCGTTGTAAAGAGGAGGGTCGTGAGCTTAAGGATATTGGACCGCGGGGCTAGTGCTGTCGCCAATGACTGTGTATTTAGGATGTTTAATTTTGCCCCGGACAGATAATCTCAATCGCCTTATCGAGGACCGAACACGGGTCTCAGGCATAACTCTGTCGTATGGAAAGCGGCTAACAAAGACATAGCAGCCCACTCGATGGAGGCTAGCCTACAGGAACAAAATCCTCGTGCTCTAGTTGCCACTTATCATTTGTTTTCTCAATATTTAAACTTACCTCTTAGGTCGACCCCAATAAAATGAGCACAGGAAAGGTCCCGGGACGTAAAGACGGTAGCTGTATTTTTGACGCTTTACATATCAAGTGACAGTTGTCCTACAAAAATAAATCCTGCATTAAATAGCTAAAATAACACTGGCCTGAAAATGGTTTGTAACACACATACCATGCATACACAAACACATACACGGACGCGCCCGAATGCGCGCGCGCGCACACACATCCACACAGACACAAACACATACACACACACCCGCACACATAACATACTTTGTTCTTACTACTGTACTATGTCTCTGTCTACTTTGTTTTGACCAAAACAAAAGGAAGGGGGATGGGGGTGCTGGTACACATTGATGTGAATTACAGCTAGGCTGCTACATCTGAACCTTACAGCCAAATACATAAAATTACAGAAAATTCTTATTTAGCCGCCTTTTACGACACGGTTGTAAAGGGGATATTCTATTTTCCCCCAAATAGTACACCGGAAACCATTAAGAGCTATATCTTGTGATGGTTAAATGCAGCCTCCACTAGGTTAACAACAAAACTATGATATTCTACCAAGGTCTCGAAGCTCGTGCCTAGGACTGTAGACATCAGACAACACAGTAGGATTGGATTCATTGCTGAGTTAAACAGTTTCACCTGTCCGAGGGAAATATCTAAAAATAAAGACCTTATCTACACAAAATAAAACGTGTTTTCTAGAGTTCAGGCTTTGCATCAAATCATACAGATCTGCTCTTTGTACGTGGTTTAATGATTCTTTTATAGTACTTCACCTCGTTATAGACACAATTAAATACTACATTTAAAAAAAAAAGGTAAGACAGTTTCATGCTTTACTGGGAAATAAATCACGACAAGAAACTTCAGATACTAATTATCTCTCTGCTCAAGCCTATGTAACTTAGTTTTCTTCTTCTTCGCGTTCCCCGGCTGTAAACTCGGAAAGTTCTGTGTTCGTCCACCTCTTTAGTCTTGTTCTGAAACCTAAGTGTTACGTGCATATCCGTTTCACTGATCTGGCTTATGTGAATGCAGACTTGTGGTTCCTTGCCTCGCAGTGGGATGTACTTCGACTTCGAAGGATGTCACCAGTTTTTCGGCTCCTACGACATGCTTGTTGGGGAGGTAGTATGTTTATTTTTGTTTTCCACGGGGATAACTTAGTTTTGGTAATGAGAGATTGTCAGGTGGCCCCACACCATTCACGGCATTGACCAACAAAGGATAACGGCATATAGCAGAAAGCATAGCAAGAGCCATACTGAAAGATAACGTCAGAGAAAAACAACAACAACAACGCAATGTATCTATGGCAAGGCATTCAGAAGAACAAACTAACGAACGAAGGAACTTTACTTAAAAGCAAATCTCACCAGACAAACTATAAAAACATGATTTGTGTCTATGGCAGGAAAGCCAGAAAAACGAACGAACTAACTGTATTTATTCTTATTTCTTGTGTAGTAGAAGAAAAAGAAGAACAAGAACAAGAAGAAGAAGAAGAAGAAGAAGAAAAATAGAAAGAAGAAGAAGAAGAAGAAGAGGCCGTTGTTTACTGCTAATGAATAGCATTGTTATACACACATAATAACGAACCAATAAAATAGTTAATTAAATCTGCGCTGTCTTTGGCAAATAATTAAAAGACTAAATCAATGAATGGGAGGAACTTTCAGATAGTGCAAGTTATTGTTTCGCCGCCTACACAGGGGCGCTATATCTTGAGAGCTTAAGCAACGCCCCCGTCCCCTTGCCAACTTTCTTTAAAGAATACGCAGAGGTCCTTGAGTACATGTAGGGTTGGGATGACTCCCAACTTCCCTAAGGAATTATCAAGAAGGCTAAACCCCCCCCCCCTCCCCCAGCCCCTCTTATCCCACCCTTTTCCATAACGATGTATCTGTTATAATTACGTTAATTTCATCAAATAGAGTTAGACCGCGCCTATCTACAAACTAGGTCACTTCTGATTAATAGTTCCTGACCATCGTCAAATTCGTAGATATTGCCTGTTGTAACTTTCAGCACGCCAGCGCTTTTACCGCTCCAAAAACATGGAGCACTGGCCCAAATACAACTCCCCTACGAAAGTGCTGCAACCTATGTCACAGGCATTCTCTTTCTCGGAACAAAAAAGTAAATAGTGAGATCCACGATAATCTCTCAGCCGATCTACGTCGCATTATATTCATAGATTTAGTAGACTCGTCTGCTGTCCGGGGGTCTGGCTTGTACTGCATTTACGTTTTTTTCTCCAAAACAGAGAATGCCTGTGATACAGTTTGCAGCATTCTCTAGAGGAGTTGTGGGTTGAACGCAGTTTGTAAATGTTTTTGTTTGTGTTAAAAGCGGTGGCGTGCTTAAATATACAACAAGCGATATGAACGGATTGCTGAACACCCGCCTAGCAGTGTGCGAAGGTCGGGTGACTGGAGGACGACCAGTCAGAGCGAGCTAGTGTGTACCGTGGGGAGGTTATCGTGGATCATACCAACAAAAAATATTCACCCTATTTTACACACCGGTACATATTAGCTCGCTTCTGATTGGCCGACCTTCAACCCACCTCACCTGATTGGTCCTCATTGGTGCAACAAGTTGCTCACGGACCTCCGATCTCACTTCTGAGAGACCAGGGGGAATTACTAGAAGTCGAAGTCCACGTGAAAAAATCCCAGCCCTTACCGGGGATTCAACCTGTAACCTCTAGCACTTCAGGCTGACAACATACCTCGAGACCACGCAGCTCCTCTGCCTCATGTGTTAAAGGTGTCTATAGGGACCATTACATTTAAAATTCACTAGATGGAAAGTGAATAAATAAAACAATGGGCGGACAGTTCCATTAGATGTATGTTTTGTTTTGCCAACATCATTGACTCAGTTGTCTACCCTTTTCAAGAATGAATGTTCCCATCCATTCGCCATATCCGGTTAGTTTTGCCTAAGCTTTGTTGTAGGTCGTTATGTACTGCAAGAACCCGTCCCCGGAGACAAGACATCGTGCCGGTACTCACAACAAACTTTCTACAATAGTGCCGATAGTCACCGGAAAGTGTCTATTACATTCATCATCATCATCATTTCTCAGGATGCTCTTTACATAACGTAGCTCTCTTCAATGCACGTCTGAAAGTCTTTCTTTCTCTAGCTAATTCTCCAGGCCTGGATGTTTCTTCACAACCAATAAATGTTCAGTGTCCTGTACCCATGTTCGCGGAGGTCGGCCTTTGCATTATTTTCCAGAAACGTCCATCACCGTTATCTCCAGACCACCTATGAAGAAAAAATACATGTCCAAAATACCTCGGCTTTCGTGACATCATCATCTCATCAGTTCTCGTTATGCCTAGTGGCGCACGAGGCTTCAGAGAGGACTTTCCATGCTTTCCTGTCCTGTACAATCTTCAGTGCAGTTTTCCATGTCAAGGATGCCGCACTCAGGTCACTTTCCATCGTTCGTCTCCATGTTGTTTTTGGGCGCCCCTGTTTTCTCTTTCCCTCTGGTGTCCATGTGAGAGCTGTTTTGGCAGGTATATCAGAAGTCATTCTCATAACGTGGCCAAGCCATTTCCATCTTCTCTTAGTAATCATACTGTCTAAAGTTTCTTGGTTTGTGGCTTGAAGTAGTTTAGTGTTTGAGATTGTATCTGGCCAGAAAATTTTGATAATTCTACGTAGACCTGTGTGGTGGAAGGTGGACAGCTTGTGTGCATCCTTTTTGGTCATTCTCCAGCATTCCGCTCCATAAAGAAGAACTGGCAAAATAATGCTCTTGTAGAGTCGGAGTTTTGTTCCTCTGCAGTAATTGTTGGATTTCAAGATTTGCCTCATCCTCCCAAAAGCAGCTCTAGCTTTGTTCAGACGTGACTGTATGTCTACCTCTGTCCCTCCCAGTAGGGACACCACACTGCCAAGATATGTGAAATGTTCTACAAGTGACTGGTTACTTATGGTCACTGGTTGTTGGTTTGGACTGTTTGTCATGATCTTAGTTTTCTTTGTATTTATTCTCAGTCCCACCATTTCTGCTGTGCAGTGTAGTCTGTTACTTTTCTCTTGTATATGTTCATGTTTATGTGATAGGAATGCTATATTATCTGCAAAATCAAGGTCCTCAAGCATTGTGAATGGAGTCCATCGTATGCCTCTCAATGTCCTGTCTACTGTGTTCTTTAGTATCCAATCAATCACAAGGTTGACTAGGAGAGATGACATAACACATCCCTGTCTTACACCTGTCTTTACTGGAAAAGATGTATTGTAATTTTTTATACTGCAGGAAAAGTCTTTATAGAAGAGAGCAATTATGTTGACTATTTTTTTCTGGAATTCCATAATGTCGTAAAATTTTCCACAGACCGTCTCAATGGACGCTGTCAAAAGCTTTCTCAATGTCCACAAAATTAATATATGTACTTCTCTGCCATTCATTGCATTGTTCTAAAATGTTACGTATGGCGAAGATGTGCTCAGTTGTTCTTCTGCCTTTTCTGAATCCTGCTTGTTCCACTCGTAGGAATTTATCTACTCCTTTTTCAAGCCTCATTCATCAGGCAACACTTCTTTTTCCCAAATATCCTTGAACAATGGTTCTAGTATGCTAGCAGTTGTGTTGGGATCTACTTTGAGAAGTTCTACTGGCAGTTCGTCTTTGCCTGGTGCTTTGTTGTTCTTTAAAGTGTGGATAGCTTTAAGGATTTCTTGTTTGCTTGGTGGTTCGGTAATAATGTCAATGTCCTGAGAGGCTGGTTGAATATCTGGGGGATTTTCAGGATCAGGTCTGTTCAAGAGGTCGGAGAAGTGTTTAGTCCACTGCATGTCTTGTTTTTGTTCTGTGGTGAGCAATCTGCCTTGGTTATCTCTTATGAGTATGCTGTGATAATTGTTTCTGTTTCCTCAAATTTGCAGGGTAATTTTGTGTAGGGTTTGTAGATCATGTGCTTTAGCAGCATTTTCTGCTGTTTCTGCAAGATTTTCCATAAATCTTCTCTTGTCAGTTCTGGCACTTTTCTTTGTTATTTTATTTAGTTCGCTATATTCTAACAGCTTTAGTGACAGGACGCTGTTTACGAGCCAATTCTCCTTGAGTCTCTACTGTATGTTAGTGAGTCCCAGGAAAAAATGTCTGAGTACAAGATATGCCAGCCATGGTTTTCAGCTCAGTTCCGAGATTTTAAGGTGCTGAACCACTCATCGTGGTATACCAGGACGAAAGTTTGTACAGGAGCTAGGGAGGTCGTGCTTTGTGCGACGCTCTCGACAGACGGCTAGCCGTTCTGCGGAGAGAGTCCGAGCCATAGAGGGTAAATCCCAGGTCAATGTAGTCGATCCTCTTGACTTTAACTTCGAACTGAAATTTAACCCAAAAAATGTCATTAAAAAAAAAAAAAAATCACACACCATAAAAGCCGTTCCAATCAGTATAATCAAGTGCCTTGCTGACTGGCGTGGGCGATCATGCCTTTCAACAATCTGCGATCCGCAGCTGGGTGTATCAGTACGTGTGTTGACACCCCTACATGCTATGACCAAAGGCCGTCAAGAATCTTCTCGCTTTGCCTTCCTCTATCTCTCTTTCCATAGATTTTCCCAGTGGTCACAACATGGTCTATTTTCCCCTCTTCTCATAACATGACAAAAAAAATGATGACTGTCTTTTTTCTGAAGTTTGTGATAAGTTGTCTCTGAGCACTCCCCTCTTTCAAATCATCTGCGCTGCTCTTCTTAGCTGTCCAAGGAATTTCAATCTCCTTCTTCTTCATCTTCTTATTTGATCCTTCTGTCAGAAAACTTATATCAGGAGGCCGGTAGCCTTTATGAAAGCTATCGTGCCGTCCTTATCTTCTCGTGTACCATACAGTTTTGTCTTCATTGTAGTTTGGACAGGCCAGATTGCGTCTATGTTGCCAGCATACAGTTGACAGTGTTGGAGCACAGGCTAGACCTATATTTTTATAGACAGTAGGTACTTGGCAGATGATGTGGTCAGCGTACCGCTGGTTCAGATAATTCTATGAAACGTTTCAAATATATTATTTTTGTTCTACGGCGCTGTCCCATTTTTTTTTTAAACAAGAACATTTGAATAAATAAATCCGTGTAAATGGAGGTTCGTCATCATCATGTAGCAGGTCCTTTGCAGAAAGTCGCTTTCATCACGGCCTGCCTGATAGAAACTCGGTCTCTCGCCAGATCTATCGCCTCATGCACTTTCATACTCAAGGAGTCACTTACATCCTGTGCCCATCTTCGTGTTTGTCGGCCCCTGCCCCTCTTTCCTGGTACCATGCCGTCTGCTATAATTTTTTTTTCAGTCCGTCGTGGCGATTGATAAGACCAAAATATGTCAGCTTCCGAGACAGGATGTTGTTTATTAGCCAATCTTCCTCGATGATCAGATCTTTCAAGATGTCGGTATTTCTCCTCTTTTTCGTCCAAGATATTCTGAGAATCTTTCTAAAGCATTTCAGCTCAAAAGCCCCTATTATCTTTCTTAAGGACTTGGAGATCGTCGCTGATGAACTGCATTTCAAATGTCGGACAAATAGTGGGAAATCCCATAAGTCATAAGGAGTTCCCCGGTGGGTTAAGGGAATGAGCAGGAAAGCGTGTAAGATGTAAGCTTGCGATTGCTCGTGTGCGAGTGAGTGGCTGGAAGCAGAAACTCGTGAACAGGTTGTTGTAAATCCGGAAAGAAGCCAAGGAGACACATTACAGATGGTCGAGACCCATTATAGACAGTCGACTCATTATTGAAATATAATGTGAAGTGATGAGCATGTGGTTTTTGTAAAACAATGAGAGAATACCCTGGACAGATAGAAATAATAATGAAATTGTCTTAAAAGAAACATTAACGAAGAGAACTGATTGCCAACATCAGAATGAGACAATGCTCTGGTCAGATCATAAGAAAGGCAAAATCGTATCTACATCGTAACAGTTATTAAGTAGACACCTTGTTCCAAAAATAAGTTCTGCAATTTGAAATTACCTGTGCCTGCAATCCATATCATCGTGTAAAAATAGATCCCATAAACAAAAATGATTCTGGAAAATTTACTGCCCAGCACGACCAACAATTTTGATGACTGATGCTATGATGCTATGGTCGTTCACGATGTCAGTTATACTAATGTGCAGCTGCCAGTTCATGCACCTGGCAAGACAGGAGCAGATACTGTATCATTTTCGGACACTCACTATATATATATATATATTTCCTTCACTATCGTGTCCCCTATAATCAAATCTGCTTCACTATTTAAGTACACAGACAGCCACGTCTTTGTAAACATTAGTTCAGATCTTGTCAAAATAATATTAAAACGAATACTCAGCGTAGTTGTTCCACTATGTAGGTCATTGTTTTCAACACGACTGTTGAAGTTTAGGTCCTGCTATCAGCACTGTTAATGGTAATTTAGATCAGTGTCCACTGCATTGACTGGAGACCTGTATCTTTGCTTGACCTGTTGTAAATAATTTAGTTACTTACCAGTGGTGTTGTTGGCAACTTTCCTTCTGTTATACTGTGCTGAAGGGAGACATGGGAAACAACCCCTTTCTGATTGCGAGTGGGATAAAGAAGACCCACTAGCGGTAACTCTTTCAGGACTAGAAGGATTGTCAGTTGATCCCAAAGAAAGAGAAAGGGATTCTGAAGAGGCAAAATAACAATCATCATCCTTATCATCATCATCATTAGTTTCCGCTTCTACCGTGAAGCGCCGTGGAGAAGAAGTGTGCGATACATTGTTTGACGTACAAAAAAATGGTTATTGTAATTCCGCTGAGAGAAATTACTCTGATGATTATCTAACTATTGTAATAAAATTCTTTAAACACAATGATCTTTACTTTACCTTTTTTTTAACACTTTCTTCTATTTTGAAACCACGAAGCAAAACACTTATGGTCATTATAAATAATTGCATTTTAATATAATTTCCTTATGTAGATAAAGAAGCTCCGTAGCTACCTTACACGGTTGAAAGGTGGGCTCGAAAAACAGGGGGGGGGGGGAGGGGGGTTTGGGGTTTTGAGGCTCAGGTGCTTGTTTCCAAGATTCCGGCGTCTATACTAATAGTTGTTTTGTTTTAATACCACTATTCATGTCCGTATAGATATCGTGTGTTCATAACATAATTTCTAGGGCAGGTTTAACTTTATCTCTCTCTTTTTTTCGCCCCCCCCCCCCACCAATACTATATCTCTCTCTCAGACATACATACTTACACAGTCTTTCTTCCACACAACGCTCTCTTTCTCTCTCTCTCACACACACACACACACACCCACACCATAAACACAAAACGCATTTACCCATCAGCTATTTGAACCATAGATATTGATTCTGTTTTCATTGACGTTTAATCTAATTACACAACCATACGTTTCCAATCGATACGCTAGTTTAGGTGTTTACAGCGGAATGTCGTTCACATATCACCATTATGTTATGTCATTAGCGAATGTGCGAGTGGCCAATATCATATTTGCCATGCGCTTTCTGGCGATGATATCTCTTCTGTCGGTTGTGTTCATGGCCTATCGTTTCAGTGGACACTGTACCGAGTTTGTGCAGGTAAGTTTGCTTAATCTGTTGTTCAAATTTACCAAACTACTACCAGTATGTGTATAATAAGCAAACAGACAATGTACTGCTCGGCATTCATAGAGCGATGGCCATGCGTCTTAGGTCACTTGTATCTGCGGCGAGGTGCTGTTGTAATTCGAGGGTGGAAGATTCGATTCCCTGCATGGTAACTATAATTTTCGATTTTTGTGTACTCTATCGTGTCCATCCATCTGTCCACTTCTTTTTATAAGTTCCATTCAATACATTATCTGTTTGTTTATTATATATAATGTTTCTGCAGCGATGGCTTTCAACCTTCTTAATGCTACGACCCTTTAACACAGTTCCTCATGTCGTGACGACAACCAAACATACAGTTATTCTCATTGCTGCTTCAAAACGTCAGTGAATGTGTATTTTTCGATGGTCTTTGGCAAGGCTCATTCGACCCACTAAAAAGGTCGCGACCCACAAGTTGAGAACCACCGTTCCACAGCCTCAAGTTGTTTATCTGTTTATGTCTGTGTACAGTAGAAATTAAGTGACTGAAGTGCCATTTAGATGCCGTGATGAGCATTAGAAACATTGTTTGATAGTTTGATCAGTTTATTCTTGTCGGCCTGCTACCTAAAAAGTTTACTAAACCATCAAGAGATTTACAAATGTTAGTCTTCACTTCAGACCAACAAAGTTGATCTCACATACCCCGTTCAACCTTCAAAGAATATATATAATAAGGACACTCGTAACAGTTAAACCAGACCGGTTTAACCTGCAGCCCTATGCGACAATCTGCTATAGTCCA
>CAJHNH020004458.1:263325-328325 GCA_905116865.2 Candidula unifasciata
GTAACGCAGAGGAAGAGGATATCTACAGCAATGTACATATATGGCACGTAATTCCAAAGAAGAAGACGATATCTACAGAAATGAACTTCAATGTCTCGGAATGCCGAAGATGAAGAAATTATCTACAACAATAAATCTCACGGTCTCGGAATGTGGAAGAAAAATAAAATTGCAGCAATGTATGTCGAAGACTTAGAATGTTGAATGTTAAACAGAACCATTGCCAGAGCAACAAAGTGCGTGCTCTGTGCTTGATACTATCTACAGGCGAATAAAACAATGTCTCGGAATACTCATGAAGTGGATATTTGCAGCAATGAACCTCAAGGGCTTGGAATGCTAAAGAAGAAGTAGTCTAGCATTTCTTTGAGGTTTCAGAGGCGCTGGTTATGAAAGAAAAATAATGCTGGATTATATACTTATTACATCTCATTCGGTGCAGTACCAAGGTGTTTTTAATTCATAACTTCCGGCTGAATTTATGTTTACATTAAAGTCTTCGTAAATTAACTAGTTACAGTCCTACAATTACAAGACCGTTCTAGTTATTTCGGTAGCTGTGTGTTGAATAGGTTAGCGCAACAACAAAAAAATGCAGTATGCATAATTTAAGAAGTATATAAGACAACCAATACAAGTATAACGCAACATTACACATTTTGGATATAGAGATATATATGGGGCGGGGAGGGGGGGGGGTGTCAGCCCCATCCTCCTACCTCCTACATTTTGTTTTCATGTGTGGGAGGCTCTAATAGCCTAAGAGTCTAGGCTTCAGCGCCCGGTAACATACTGCCGTTATTGATCTTCTCGACAGAAAGACTCATCTGTGGAAAGATCGGAACAGTAGTGAACGAACGTAGCCGGAGCAACAACTACTTCCACCACACCGAGGATGAGTACGAAGATGAGGACGCAGAAGTGGACATTAGCACTGATGGCGACCTAAACATGGCTAAGGTGATGGGTGGGGGGTATGCCAAACATGGCCAGGTTCCTTGGCATGCCAATATAATGCTCGCGACCAGCAATAGGGGGATTATCCCTTTTTGTGGAGGAGCTATTTTAAATGAATACTGGATACTGACGGCGGCACAGTGCTTTTTGTAAGTAAGAGAAACAAACTGGCATTACTAGTTAGTTATGCTAGCTAGTCAATCGAAAGATTATTCTTGCTGCACATCAGACAAGTCTTTAAGCGTTCGGATCCCATCTCCAGTATATCCCCCAGCGTGTGACGACCGATAACCCCAGTTTTATCTTGGTTTATTCTTCTTCTTTGGCTACCTGTGTAGTGTTCATGTATGGCGACACCTCTTTTGACCTGAAGTTCTTGTTGTCTTTTGAGTGTTGCCTTTTCAAAGTTGTCTCCTGAATCAGCTTCTCGTCCTGTCTTCTTGACAGCTTTGATAATGTCAGCCCGTCCATTGCTTTTCCTATACCTACCGTGGCTATGCTAGCAAGCAAGTCCGCTCGTTAATTCCAGAGTCTCCTGGGACAGAAATAAATTAATTCCTTTCAGACGAGATTTCTTCAGCGACCATTTTCTTTTAATCCTTCATGCCTCTAACTTCTTCTAAGCATGCTCATGGAACCACTTAGGAAGCATGCATGAAGAAAAAAATGTCGTGTCTCTAGCCACATCATTGCTTTTGTTACCGCCATCACCTTTATAGTCAAGACTACATGTGGTTAAGGCAAAAGCCTATCTCTCTTCTTTTACAGTTTTCCCTTGAGTCAGAAGCGTAAAAGCCTATGAAGTGTATACCTGTCGAACGACGGATCCATCAGTATAGATAACTGCACATTCGTCCGCATGATTTTCAAGAAAAGACTTAAAATCTGCCTCAACCACCTACGGGCTTTGTTGTCCGCAATCTGTAAACAGTTTTATGCATATTAAAAAAAAAAAAAAAACAACGTCCCCGATCCTGGTGGCACTTGTACTCATTCCTCTCCATGTTCTGTGTCCACAGTTAAACAAAGATAAAAATACCTTTATGCACTTCAGGTGTATAGGGTGTGTAGGGTTAGACCGAGGGGGCTGCGTTTTGAGGCATCGTGTCCGCCTCGAGTGCTAGAGGTCCCGATTTCATGCTTCGGTGAAAACTGGCATTTTTTTAAAATAGACAAATAGTAATTTCCCCTGGTCTCTGGGTAGTGAGACCGGATGCCCGTGTGTACTGTTGCGTACGCAGAAAATCCCTTGGCAGTTGGAAGTCGAAAAAAAGTAGCCTAACGTCGCTGCCCGGACAAAATTTAGAGTTAAAATCTACCAAAAAGTTTTCAGGATCATCGCCGGTGCTACGGACCCCATGCACTGCGCAGAGCTACGTCAAACACAGACTTGAGTTAGAAGTAGAATGTGAGTTACTACCCTGGTGCCATGATGTTGATCTGTTGTTCAAAATCTAAAAACCTCAATTTATAGACCACACGGCACTTGATGGGTAATATGGTCAACAACACGACGGTCGCCTTTACTTCCAAATACTGTACAGCTGAACCGCTGATAGAAAATAAATCCCTAACCTGATAGATGAATCGAACCTGCTTGGGAGTTTCGCGATACTAACCGCTCGACCAGCTGCTCTTCAAATGTGTAAGAGATTTTGCTAGGGCTAACCACTACACTAAGGAAAACCTTATCAATATGTAAGTTCCTAACAGCGGTATGTATCCTTATGCCGTATATGTGTTATATAGCATAGAAAAAAATGAACTGTTAAGCATATTGCCAATTTAATTGTCTACGTGTAGTATTCTCACCCTCGAGGTGCTAATCCTCAGCATGACAATCCTGGAGCGAATACACGAACACTTTTCTTGTTGCAAGAAGATTATTCTTCTTTCCGTTCACTGGCCATGAACTCCGGCTGAAAATCCAATTGTTCGTCCATTTCTTGACCTTAGACTTGTTCCAGAACTTGGGGGGGGGGGAGGGGGCGTGCATATCCTTTTTACAGATCATATTTATATGAAGACGGTTGGTTATATGCGGCTCCTACCACCACTCTGCCTCCTTCCATTGTGACTCAGGTTTACATTTTGGACTGCTTTCCGTGCTTCAGTTATGACAGACAAAATTGCCACTTCCTCAACTGCCCCCAGCACCCCCAACGTGATTATAGTGCCCACAGTTTGAAACACTGGCCTGTTCAAATCTGCATATCGGAGTTCCGGGATAGGGCTGCCTCCTATTGCGAATAGTTCAATTCTGTGACAGGCTTCATCCCTAAATGCATTTCAGATACTATTTTCAGTTTATATGTTGAAAAACTAATACCCTAAATTCAATCCCCTATCCTTTTTTCAGTTTTGTCTCCACTTTTTCCGGATGTTTAGTCATTACCCTTAAGCATACCCGAGGCTCTTACTTCCGAGAGTCATACTAACGCCAATATTTAACAGTGCGGCTGATTGTTATACAGTAGTAGTAGTAGTAGTAGTAGTAGTAGTAGTAGTAGTAGTAGTAGTAGTAGTAGTAGTAGTAGTAGTAGTAGTAGTAGTAGTAGTAGTAGTAGTAGTAGTAGAAGAAGACTTTAACCCCACCAGGACATCACACAAGCGCTAAACACCCGATGACACAAAGTGCCACAATGTGGACGAGGAGAGGTCCCAGAAACCGCGTTAAGCCATTAGATCATATTTATCGTCGGGCTATTTTGCGGCCCATGGCAAGAGCCAGCGTGGGGCTTCAAAATAGAGACAAATTGCATCTCACAAGGAGATGACAATATAAAGTAAGTAGTACTGTTTTACAGGGTAAATTTCAGGTTATTCGCCCAACTCTAGTTTTTGATCTTGATCCAGAACTTTAACTATGCATGAAAATCCATTTAACAGAACTGGATTGTTTGTATGGAGACACCCAGTTCCTTGCCACTCAGTAAACGAAAACGGGTTGACAAAAGTTTTGCCTAATCTTTTTTGTCCCCTTCTTCTTTAAATTAACATTTCAGCGACGTAGACCGCTCTAAGTTGTTTGTTCTCGTAGGGGATTACACAAGAAATCGACATGATGGTGGAGAACAATCATTTGGCATAAGGAATTTCATTCTTAATCAGAACTATACACGTGAGTTCCACACTGTCTTTGTGATTACAGTGTCGTTTTGTATGAGAGAGCCTGAGAATGAACGGACGAACGAACATACTTTATTTTCAAAGGATTCCAAACGAGAGAGAGAGAGAGAGAGAGAGAGAGAGAGAGAGAGAGAGAGAGAGAGAGGAGGGGGGGGGGGAGACCGAGAGAGATAATGTTATTCGGTTAGTCGTGAAATCTTGCGCAGACAAGAGGCAATACAATGGTATAAATAATATAATATGTGGGAAATGTTCTAAATGGATGGGACTCATAGGCAAATAACATGGAGAAAGCTGCAGGAGATGTGGTAGCTGCTGCTCGTTAATCACAGTGATCTAGTTTAGCCTTGCTAAACTCTCGACAGTGACTTTAACTTTGCGGAAGCTTTTCCGCGGTATGCTGTGCAGTCGCCGGAAAGATGTCTGCAATTTACATGCGACTGAGGCCCTGTTAGGGTATATTTTCGGCCTCGATAATCGGGACCGTTTTTCGGAGGTTAGCCGAAACGCAGAAGATCTCACGGCAGCTACTCATCTGCTTTTATACGCTTTTATTAATTTTGGTTTAGTTTGTTTATTATTATAGCCTTAAAATGGCATGCATCCTCTCACAATAATAAACTAAGCATCTATCAACTCAAAATAATATAACAAGTTAAGCTAGAGAGAAGACCAGAACACACTCGAAGAGAGAGAAAGAGAGAGAAAGAGAGAGAGAGAGAGAGAGAGAGAGAGAGAGAGAGAGAGAGAGAGAGAGAGAGAGAGAGAGAGAGAATGTTTCAACAGGTTCAAACGAAGAGGGCGTTAAACACAAGTGGCATATGTTAGAAATAAACCCGAGAATTTTGTGACAGATGGCAAAACCGGGCAAGGGAAAGCGAGGAAATAAATGCTCTGATGTAGGGGCAGTGGAGTAGGATTCTTGATAAAAAGAAATTTAGAGAAGTTTATTAGCGGGTTCTGGGCTCACAATGACAGAATTATGTTGATCAAGATCGAGGCAAGACATTTTGATATTGCAATAATACAGACATATGCACCAACAACTGACTACAGTGAT
Organism: Candidula unifasciata; assembly: GCA_905116865.2. Taxonomy (NCBI): domain Eukaryota; kingdom Metazoa; phylum Mollusca; class Gastropoda; order Stylommatophora; family Geomitridae; genus Candidula; species Candidula unifasciata. The sequence continues at coordinate 268,472 of CAJHNH020004458.1, forward strand.
GAACAGCTTGAAGAATATTATAAAGAACTACAACAAACACTGACAGTTGTAAAATCATCAGAGGTCTTAATAGTTATGGGAGACCTGAATGCAAAAGTGGGGAAAAAGAAGCACAAACATATTGTAGGGCAATTTGGCATGGGATCAAGGAATGACAGGGGAGACAGATTGATCCAGTTTTGCGAAGAGAACCAACTCATTATCTGTAATAAATTTTTTCAACATCCACCTAGAAAACTGTTTTACGTGGAAGAGTCCAAGAGATATAAATAGAAACCAAATTTACTATGTAATGATTAGAGACAGATTCAAAAACACCATAAAGAACGCCAAAACATACCCAGGTGCGGATATAAATTTAGATCACAACCCTGTGGTAATAAAAACACAAATTAAACTTAAAAACGCAGGAATAAAACGCAAAGGTCACCCCACATAGACATATCAGCTTTGAAACAGCCAGAAATAAGCCAGCAGTACCCAGTGGAGGTTAAAAATAAATATGACAGGTTAATAGCTGAATGCATAGAACAATATCGACGGGAGAATCCAGAGGACAAAATTAATACAAAATGGGAATGTTTTAAAACTAGTATAGAAACATCTAATGCCATCTTGCCAGTGAAAGAAAACATGCAAAATCAAGTATGGATGACTGAGGCAATTATTAACAAAATGGCACAAAGAAAGATAGCAAAAAACACACCAGAATATTCATTAATAGACAAAGAAACACGAAATATGTGTAGAACTGCTAAGGAAACATGGATTCAGTTAAAATGCAAAGAAATAGAGGATCTTGAAATAAAACACAGAACCAAGGAAATACATGCACATATAAGAAAACTTACAAACAAGGAAAAACATTTAACAGGAAATGATTGGATTAGGGGGAAGGATGGAAAAAATATTGTTGATAAGAAAGATATAATAAAAAGATGGACTGAATACACAGAAGACCTGTTTTGGGATAACAGAGGTGACAAACCTCCAATCCATAATATTCAAGAGAGACCAAACATATTAAAGTCTGAAGTAGAGAAAGCCATTAAACAGATGAAGCAGGAAAAAGCTGCAGGTCCAGACAACATAACTGCAGAAATGTTAAAATCATTATCTACTTTTGGAATTGATACTATCACAGAAATATGCAATGACATTTATAACTATGGGTACATTCCCAGGGACATGAAAACATCTGTTTTTATCACACTACCCAAGAAATCAAAAGCTGTTGATTGTGAAGATTACAGAACTATTAGCCTAATGAGTCACGTAACTAAGTTACGCTTGAAGATAATACAAGCAAGAATTCAAGATAAAATAGAGAAAGAAGTTTCTGAAGAGCAATTTGGATTCCGTCAAAACAGTGGTACTCGAGAGGCCATAACTTGTCTAAAGATGCTGACTGAAAAATATATAGAAGTTCAGAAAATATTTATGCATGTTTTATAGATTACAAAAAAGCTTTCGACAGAGTGCAACATGAACAACTAATTGCAGCTCTTCAAAACATAGGACTAGATGGAAGGGATATCAGACTTATTAGAAACTTATACTGGGAGCAAGAAGCAACAGTAAGATATGACAACATCTGCTCACCCCAGACAGAGATCAAGAGAGGAGTGAGACAAGGATGTGTGCTGTCGCCTAGCCTTTTCAACTTATTTACAGAAACCATTTTTAAAGAAATTGAAGAATTACCAGGACTGCACATCAATGGTAGAATAATAAACAATCTGAGATATGCTGACGACACAACGTTGCTAGCAGAGAGTGAGCAGGAGTTGCAAGACCTAGTGTAGCAAGTAAACAGACGGAGTGCAGAATTTGGATTAGATATAAATTTGAAAAAGACAAAAACCACGATATTTAGCAAAGAAAATAATCAGCTAACAATAAATATCACAGTGAAAGGGGTGAAATTGGAACAAGTTAAAAATTTCTTATATCTTGGACAAGTAATAACATGTGACGGCAGAAGTGAAACAGAAGTCAAGAAAAGAATAGGGATGGCCAAAAGTAATATTTCAACAACATGCAAAAGTTACTGACATCAAGAGAAAAAAGCAATACATTAAAAATGAGAATTGTCAAATGTTATGTATTCTCAACCTTACTGTATGGCACAGAGACATGGACAATGAACAAACAACTAGAAAATCGTATCAATTCTTTGCAAATGTGGATATACAGAAGATTAGGTTGTATTTCATGGAAACAAAAGCTATCAAATATAGAGGTACTGAGGAAATTGGGAATGAAAAGAGAGTTGCTAGGTGAAAATAAAAACGAGACATGTGAAATATTTTGGCCACATTAAAAGACATAACAGTATTGTAAAGATCATCCTAGAAGGAAAGGTTCAAGGTAGCGAGCAAAAGGCAGACAGCGTTAAAAGTGGGAGGATAACATCAAGAGATGGACGAACAGCAGTATGAGTGAGTGTACATCAAGGGCAAGAGACAGGGCTTGTTGGAGATCCATTGTAGCCAACCTTCATTGTGGAGACGGCACCTTATTGATTGATTGAGGGGCAGTGACAAGAGCATTGACCTAATCTGTGATTTTGCTGATCGTGTAGGGTGGCGAATCAAGACCGCCTATGCTTAAAGGGACGGAATATAATATATATAATTGCAGTAGCTAGGGTGGGGGAGGGTGGGGGGCAGGTGGGTGGGGGTTTCTAAGCAATTTATGCATTGATAAGGAAAAGGTGATCATGAATACATACATACATACATACATACATCCCCAATAGCGTAAAGTAGGGATGCCAGTGCTTTTAAACATTTGCGGTTATGCAAGAAGAGAGACATATGTGCCTAAGCAGTGGGGTTAGCTGGAAGGTGACAGTATTTGCCTTCTGTTCTCTGGTTTCTAACTCTATACCGAGTCTGCCAGATTCTATAAATATGCTTCCTAGATATTTAAATTCTCCTGTTTGATTGTAATTCCGTTAACATAAATGCTAATCATATTATGTTACCTGCGTATCCTCATTACCTAAGTTTTCGCGGTGTTTAGTCTCATATCGTAATTTGTGCATGCATGATGTAAGGAGTCTATATGGTATTGTGAATTATGTATATAATGGATATTCACACACATTGTCTCTTTAATGCTCTCTGATGGCAGACGGCGGCGTTGATTACAACCTTGCTTTGGTAAATCTGATACGTAAGCGAGGGATTGGAGGAATCCAGTTTAATCATTGGATTCAACCCGTCTGTCTTCCGAATGAAACCGAGGCGTATAAAAGATTCGATATACTCCGTGTATCTGGAATGGGACTGACATCAAACAACCGTAAGAGTGTGTGTTATAATGTGTCAGCGACAAAATATAATGTTTGCAGGACATCAGGAGCCTTTCTTGGCAGTGGTGAAACGTTCCAAAGTAGCTTGGTCTGGGCATGTGATGAGATATGATTCGATTGAAAGGACTCTGCCTCAAGGAATATTGGTGGGGGGGGGGGGGGAGGGGTGGATGGAAGGAGAGGTGGGAGTGGGTGCTGGAGAAGGGGGCTAGTCCAAGAAGAGAAGGGCAAAGAAAAACCTAGAATTACGACATAAAAAATGGACAAGACTAAGTTATCATACACTTATTCATCAAGTGGAAGACAGAGAAAGATGGCAGGTTTTATTTGCTTTTGCTTCCATCAATACACCTACAAGACCCTAACGGGTCAAGGGTTATACTATGTTATGTTATGTTGTAATATATTTTGTTAAATGGCTCGCTTTGTGAACAAGCCAATTAATGCTGAAAGCAGCTTTAACTGAATATGTACTTACTTGCATACATAAAGCTCTCATGAAGAGTTCTTACTTGCATACATTTCCCATCTAGACGAATGATTATTTCAAAAGTGTGCTGGGCTCCCAATTTGACCATGACAGTAACGGGTATCTGGTATGTGCCTCTGTAATTACACCTACTTGGTCCAGACATCGGGTTACATTGTAACCGTTTAGGGCTCCGACTTACGGTTCAACAGGGGCTAGCACTTCGATTTTTGTCACGCAAGGTTCATATTCTTGTTAATCCTGCGGACTTTATATCTGGAGGGCGACAAACTAAAAACGCACCGTTTACGTCGCTCTCATCTCGATGCTAAAATACTTCAATTATGAAGGAGATAGAAGCTTCCGATTCCGTTTCCTTTTAGGAAAAAAAAAAAAAAATTCAAAGTTCACTTTCAGACTGCTGCAGCTAGCCGAGGCTGCTAACAGTCTTCGCCTATATTTGTGGTCTGGGTTATTTGCGTAACTTTCGTGACTAAATTTCTCAATTGCGCCGTCTCTGGGCTTAATGATTCCTTTTGAATCAGACCGCTCGTCCATTACCCTGTTGTTAGTTGTGCATTTCTTTCCTTTTCTTTCTTGCTGTTTAATTAGAAGGAGAATGTAAAACCCTTTATGAAACTAGCTATTTAAGGGACTTATGACATGTCCAGATAGTCAACAGATTTTAATTCAGCAAATATTCGGTTTTAGTAGTTGTGGCATTTATTATCGGACATGACTACATTGCTGACCCTGCAGTTGCTCTGGCTGGCCCAGTATTGGACAGAAGTGATGTTATCAATGCTATGCGCTGCACTTACCGTACTGAGGAGCACGCCAAGGGACATGACTTCATATCCCTGTCTAGACTGATGGACATGGGGGTGCAGCCTAGAGCTGCAAGAAATAAACTAAGATGACAAGACGTTTTATTAACCAACACAGAACAGGCGTCATCATTCGTTTTACACTTGTTAAGCTTCTGAGGAGATCGGAGCACCTTTGGATCTGTTTGTAGTGCTGTAATGATAATCCTTGCTAATCACTAATCACTAATCAGTTGAGAAAACCTAACAACAATATAACTAGAATATAGATGCACTGGTACCCACAGGGGGCTTAGAAATAAAGGGAAAAAAATTAACACAAACATAAACAAGGCAGCTAGAGAGTGCAGTTAGTCTGGGAGGGCATGGGATGAGTTGAACGCAATAGCTAAAGATATAACGACTTGGCGTGAATTGGTTGAGGGCCTATGCTCCACTGGGGGAGTAGACGGCAGAGGAAGAAAAAAAAAAGAAATATCCATGTCTGTGGCTAGCGCATGCGGTTAACATTCTCATGATCCCCGAGAGCGGTAGTTCGTTGCCTTGAGGTAAAGGGCAACACATACGGCATCGTGGTTTCTGGAGAGCGATACGAGAGTCGCACCTAAGAAGACACCACGCGGCATTTCCAAAGACAGCAGTGGTACATACTAACCAACCTTCATTGTGAGACGGCACAGAATTGTGTGTGTGTGTGCGTGTGTGTGCATACATAAATGACGCTCCACCCCACCAGGACCGCACACTAAGCCACTGCCACCCATTGACGCAAAATGCCACTATTGACATGATCCCCCCACCCCACCCGGCCCACATCCCAAAAACCACATTCAACCATTAGGTTATATTACGGCTCCTGACGACAGCCGGGCTGGGATTTTAAAATTACAAAAATTTCGTCACAAACTGCTGGGACGCAATTATACGAATTTGTATGCATATATATATATATAGGTATATATATATATATAGCTATATATATATATATATATATATATATATATATATATATTATATATATATATATATATATATATATATATATATATTAGGGCTGTACAGAATATTCGCATAGTATTCACTTCGGGGCCGAATAGTGGACCTATTGACTATTCGGTATTCCGCCGAATAGTTGCGGTCGGGCCGAACACAAATAGTAATTACCTTACACCGGCTTCTGCATACACGGCCTTAATACAGACAATATGGAACGATTGGTTTTGTTGAAAGCTAATGCAGCTTTCCTGCATTAACTAAGCTGTCAGTGACAATTTCCAAGTTGAGTTACTTGTTATAATACTTAGGATTCTTTCATTTCTAGTTATTAGTTACCACAGACTGACTGAAGGATGCAAAACATGAAATGTTTTTAAATGTTTACTATTCTGTACGGATACTAACTAGACTTGGAAAAAATTAAAGCTCCGGCCACATTCAAGTCAAATATATAAAAATCAAACGATCTGAAACACATAAGTACTTGGGTGCAAACTTCAACTGCTCCAACATGCTGAGAGAAGAAATACAATCTAGAATACAATCTAAAAATAAAGTATACTATGCCCTTCAACATCTGCTAAAGTCAAAGTGTCTGTCTCGAAACACCAAGATCAAAATAAACAAAACGTAGTTTTTTAAAATTTTTTCAAGCATTGAAACTTGAAGCATAAATAAAAGAGATTAGGCCTTAAGGGATTTTGAAAACAGTCTTACGACAAATCTTTGGACCAATCAAAGATGCAAACAGCGGGGAATGGATAGTGAGAAGCAACAACGTAACGCATAATCTGTTTAAATCATCATTTATCACTGGCATCATGAAAGATAACAGACTAAAATGGTTAGGGCATATTGAAAGAATGTCAGATGACAGAGAAGTAAAAATTGTATACAACCGAGAAAGGAATGAGCGTAGACCACGAGGCAGACAAAAAGTAATTTCGAGAAATAATGGCCAGCCAGACCTGCAAAAACTGGTGTCACAAATTGTGAAGATAAGGCCAGCCAGAGAACGAACGAACGAACGAACGAACAAACAAACTTTATTTTTCAAAGGGTTAAGAATTGGGCACGCAGGCCCGTCTAACATTCTGCCCTTCCACTTCGCTCCTTTCATACAATGCTTCATTTTTACCTCATTTCATAGTTAATAATAATAATAATAATAATAATAATAATAATAAGTGAATGGAGACGAGTGATATCTGCAGCAGTAAACCTCAAGGGCTCAGAATGAGAAGAAGATGACTATTCTGTGCTGCTGTATGTGAAGTAAAAGTTCATCGTACATTTGACATTATGAATGTGTGTGTGTGTGTTTTTTAATAGATATATTTTATACACTATACACTATTCGTAGTCGTATTCCGCCGAATAGTGAAAATCACTATTCGGTACAGCCCTAATATATAACATTCACAAAATGTAGCCACCGACAGGAAAATTGTTTTTTGTTGTTGTTTTGACATTCAGAATCTTTGCAATTTAATCAGTGAAATTGTTTTAGGCGTTTGGGCTTTCCCCTTAACTAATTAAAAACCTGTCATCTAATAACTGTCAGGTTTTTAACAGGATATATATATATATATATATATATATATATATATATATATATATATATATATATATGTGTGTGTGTGTGTGTGTGTGTGTGTGTGTGTGTGTGTGTGTGTGGGTGTGTGCAATCAAGTGCCCCGCAGCCTGACATAGGCGTTCACACCACTCCACAACTTACGGTCTCCACAGCCATGCATCCTTACATCCTGACGTACCTCAAAACACGATTCCAGATTGACAACAATTTTCTCTTTTTTTTCCTTTTACTTGCTCTATTTATTTACATTTTCAAAGTTGTTACATTATTCTACGTCCGAAAAAAAAAAAAATGATATACTTAGAATGATGCCAATGACATTGCCTTCCAGCTTATTCAAGCTACGCGACTGTAGTGAAAAAGCTGGATGTATCGCCATGGGCGTGTTCAGGGAACAGTGAAGTGCAAACAAGACGCATCTTTTGTCTTGGTTATCTCCGAGGTTCATCCATCTGCCAGGGAGACAGCGGGGCGCCCGCCGTGAAAAGGAATGGACGTAAGAGATTTGTTTTCTTAAATTTTTTTTTATTGGCTCTCAGGTCGACCCAGCCTTGAATAGGTACCAGGAACAGTCCTGGGAAGTAGGGGCGGCTTACGTGAAGCTGATCACATCACCTACCCAGTGCCGATGTGTTTATAAAATATATTTGTAGCTCTATATGCTCAATACGCATGAAATGGTAAAAACGTGTTCTTTTTATAGTTAAAAACAAAACAAAAAACAAAACAACAGTTTAACACATTCAGTCAGTCAGTAACATGCCCTTTGCAGAACCTTGCTCCATAACAATCCTCCGGAAAACGTCCCGATCACAAGCAAGATGTCCCGTGTTTGATACACCCATCTGGACTTCATCCGCCAAATCCTGCACCCATCTTGTCTTTGGCTTCCTCTTCCCCTCTTCTCAGGCACATACACCTCCATTATTGTTCTCTCTAAACTAAGTGACCAAAATATTTTAATTTTCTGTGTTTTGTCATTTTTAACAGCAAACCGTCTTTAATATTCCGTTCTTGAAGTATGCATGCATTTGTTCTTTTCTTTGCCCATGAGATTCTTAGAACCCGTCTGTAACATTTGTATTCAAAGGCACTTATAGGCTGTTCAGCTTTTTTAGTAATTGTCCAGGTCTCACAGGCGTATGTAGCAATGGGACGATGCATGCTTTTAGAAATCTAATGTGTGTAGTTCTGCCTGTCCCACTCCATAATTCATGTAGTTGATTTAGTCTTCGAAGAGCATTTGATAGTCGTCATTTAATTTCTTCATTGTGTCACCCTTGTCGGTCACACATGCATAAACATAATGTATGCCATACAAGTGGTCACTCCATAGTTCATATAGTTCTATGCTTGCTAGATGCACCCACAGAATAATCATCATTGTCCCTTGTTGGTCTGTCCCCAGCACTGGGATTCTTCAGCCCCTCTGCGTCAAGCAAAGGCACAAACAAGAATTCAGATTTTGTGGGTTAACAACGTAGCTAGCTGGCTGTTCGAAATCCTTACCAGCACAGTATCACATTATACACTGGGCTGGTGCAGCAGCCGCCCAGGGTTGTCCTCATTAAAAATTCTTTGTAGTTTTAGGGCGGTTGTGGGGTGGTGGGGGTGGGGGGGGGGGGGGGGTCTCTGGGCTTCTCCTGTTGGTCTGCCACTGCCAATGAAATTCTTTTGTCTCGCTGTGTCAAACAGTCAGGTCCCGTTGGTCTGCGACCCAGATTGATATCAGGCTGTATAACATGCAAGCAGGAGCATGAAGGATAAAAACGACACTCAGACACACACACAGAAGTTGTCTGTTTTGAACGACATTAGGATCATCATTTTATCTTAGAAGACCTTATTAGTTAATCGCCCTTCAAACTTCATGGATTAGAGGTTATCCCATACATACTATGTTCCTGTGCCAGGGACATCATCAGCTTCTCCTGGAAGAGGTGAAACCTACCAAGCTAGAATGTTCTTAGCACATGGTGAGACGTGATTCGATTGTCGAAGACTACTTCAAGGAACAGTAGTGGGTAGTCGAAGAAGATGAGGGCAAAGAAGAAAATGGAAGACAACACCAAGAAATGGACAGTACTAAGTAATCATAAACTTGCTTAAGAAGCGGAAGATATAGAAAGATAGAGTTTTTTGTGTATTGCTTCCATCGATACACATCCAACCGCAGTGGCGGGGGCAGGATAGAACTGGAAAAATGCAATAGAAACAACTCTCTGGCATATGCGTCTGAGACAGTAGTGAATGAAACCAAACTACACACGAAGAAAGAACAGTGGATACCTGCCTCCTTAGGAACAAATACCGACATGCTACAAGAATGATATAGACATGAAGAATCACTATCAGTTGAACGTCCTCTGGCAACAAAAGCTTTTTGGACCACAAGAAACGTAACGAGAACAAGAACTCCACAATAAAGATAGCAATTACAAGCAGACAAGCAAAACTGCTTGAACACGATGAAATTTGTATTTTCATTTTCATTTTCATATTTTCATTTCTTTGAAACAACAAGAAGAATACAAAATAAATAGAATAGCATGAATATTATAAAATGAAATATATAAACACATACTGAAAACGAAAACTATATAAATGTTTAGAGTGACTAAAACAGCCCATAGTAAATTGTTTTGTCAAAAGGGAGGTGATGGAGGGGGCGGTAGGGGAGTGGCTCAAGCCCTTTAAAAATTACTCCTTGGAGGCTAACTTTCACCACTCCACAGAAACATGTTTGGGGGCGGTGGTGCTAAAGGTGGGAATGTTGGGAAGGTAAGGAAAAAAAATGTCGAGGGAGATATAATGTATTTCTTCTTCCTCCTCTTCTGGTTACCTCGACCATAGCCACATCGTGCTGTTGTAGAGTTTCTCTGATGTTTTCTTTCCATGTTGTTCTTGGTCTACCTCGGAAAAAAAATTGGGAAGGTGGAAAGAAATAAAATACAGCTAGATTTTGCATTGAATAAATACATTGAGTGGTGGTGCTAAAGGACTAGTGCGGACAGGATAACTGCTGTGTCTCTCGTGTCATTTTCAGGTGTCCATGTTTTGTATGGTATCGTGGCATACGACGGGGGAGAAGGTTGCAATGGACGCACGTTCGTAGCCAATGTATATGAATACAGAAGCTGGATTACTGATACTATCCGGCGATTTAGTTACACCGGGGAGGGAGACATGCCCAGCAGGCAAAACTAAGGACTTAAAAAAAAGCCGAAAAAGCGTAAAGTATATTAGTAAGTGATACAGTATCTTCTTCTTCTTCTTTACTTTCTCATTTACCGCTGTGGGTGTCGAGGGAGATATAAGGTTCTGTTTCTAGCTCTTCTGGCCGCCTCGGCCATATGCACATCGTGCTGTTGTAGAGTTTCTCTGATGTTATCCTTCCAACTTGTTCTTGGTATACCTCGTGCTCTACGTCCTTCTTCTCTTTCCATGTATTGTTTGTATGGTATGGTGTCACAAGGCATTCTCTCTAAGTGGGCAAAACATTTCTTTGTATGTAATTTAGAATTGGTTCTGTGCCGACTTTTTCTCTTATGATCTCATTCCTGATCTTATCTCTTATAGTCACTCCTACAGCCCTTCTCATACATCTCATTTCCATGGTTACTAATTTTCTTTTATGGTTTGTTGTGAGTGACCATGTCTGGCACTGGTAGCACAGAATTGGAATAAATATGCTTTGAATAAGATGCCTCTGTGCTGATTGGGATTGTCTTATACTGTAAGAGGGGTGCTAGCTGTCCCAATACTTAGTTTGCTTTACTGCATCTAATGTTAATTTCTTTATTGAATTTCCCATCTTCGGTAAATGTAGTTCCCAGATATTTACACTCAGATGCCTGTTTAATGCCTTTGCACTCTATTGCTATGTTTAGATCTGTCTTTTTTTTCCTATCGACATTACTTATGTCTTTTCAGTGTTGATTCTCATATCATTTGTTTTACATTCTTCATTCATGGATGTTAGATGTTGTTGCAATTTCATGGCTGTATCTGCTATCAAGGCCTGGTCATCTGCAAAGAGTAATTCGTTGATCTTACTAACATTTTCATTCATGGGCTTGGCATATACTGTCGATGTAGGTGATAAACAACAGTATCAACTACAATAAACAAGCAAAGGGCGCTAAGAAGATTTGATTTCCTCAGCAAAATGACGACCAAAAGCAAAGTATTGCTGATCTGAATGGCTAGAGATTTTAAATTATTCTATCATGTTGTTATTATTACCCTTTTATTTAAATTTAAATTGAATATTTGAATATTCTTTCGTAATTATTTCAGAGTCTGTTTATTCCTTGAGAGATTTGTTTCATGTCGTTGTAACAAAGACACTTGGCTCGTGTCTGCCATCACAGTCTATTGTATCAAATGTCCTCTGATGTCATATGTTGTGCAATTAAACTGTCTCTTACTAAGTAATGAATATAAAATATGACAGTGCAAACAGAAACAAAAAATTGTTCCACTTCTTCTTCTCCTACTCCTGTTCTTCTTTTTCTTTTTCTTTTTCTATTTCCTCTTCTTCTTCTTTTTCTTCTTCTTCTTCTTCTTCTTCTTCTTCTTCTTCTTCTTCTTCTTCTTCTTCTTCTTCTTCTTCTTCTTCTTCTTCTTCTTCTTCTTCTTCTTCTTCTTCTTCTTCTTTTTCTTCTTCTCTTCTTCTTCTTCTTCTTCTTCTTCTTCTTCTTCTTCTTCTTCTTCTTCTTCTTCTTCTTCTTCTTCTTCTTCTTCTTCTTCTTCTTCTTCTTCTTCTTCTTCTTCTTCTCTTTTCTTCTTCTTCTTCTTCTTCTTCTTCTTCTTCTTCTTCTTCTTCTTCTTCTTCTTCTTCTTCTTCTTCTTCTTCTTCTTCTTCTTCTTCTTCTTCTTCTTCTTCTTCTTCTTCTTCTTCTTCTTCTTCTTCTTCTTCTTCTTCTTCTTCTTCTTCTTCTTCTTCTTCTTCTTTTCTTCTTCTTCTTCTTCTTCTTCTTCCTTCTTCTTCTTCTTCTTCTTCTTCTTCTTCTTCTTCTTCTTCTTCTTCTTCTTCTTCTTCTTTCTTCTTCTTCTTCTTCTTCTTCTTCTTCTTCTTCTTCTTCTTCTTCTTCTTCTTCTTCTTCTTCTTCTTCTTCTTTCTTCTTCTTCTTCTTCTTCTTCTTCTTCTTCTTCTTCTTCTTCTTCTTCTTTCTTCTCTTCTTCTTCTTCTTCTTCTTCTTCTTCTTCTTCTTCTTCTTCTTCTTCTTCTCTCTTCTTCTTCTTCTTCTTCTTCTTCTTCTTCTTCTTCTCTTCTTCTTCTTCTTCTTCTTCTTCTTCTTCTTCTTCTTCTTCTTCTTCTTCTTCTTCTTCTTCTTCTTCTTCTTCTTCTTCTTCTTCTTCTTCTTCTTCTTCTTCTTCTTCTTCTTCTTCTTCTTCTTCTTCTTCTTCTTCTTTTTCTTCTTCTTCTTCTTCTTCTTCTTCTTCTTCTTCTTCTTCTTCTTCTTCTTCTTCTTCTTCTTCTTCTCCTTCTTCTTCTTCTTCTTCTCCTTCTTCTTCTTCTTCTTCTTCTTCTACCTCCTCTTTTTTTGGTGACAAAGATAACTTTGGCATCAACTCTCTTTATTTCGTATTCAAACGCAGCTGTTTTAGTTTAAACATTTCCCGCTGCTAGTTCTTAATATATTTCTTGGACAGCCAAGGGAAACTTTAAGAAGAAAATTACTGCCACAAGCTGAAACTGCAAGACTGAACTCTGTTTTATAAACAGAGAGAGTTGCATGCAATGGAACGGACTGGAGAAATTTAATGAGAGTCATATGTAACGGCTACCGGCTCACGAAGTATGATGATGATGCACATACGCTTACATTTGTCGTTGCCTTTTAATATTTTTATGCGAGCTGTGTCATTGGATAAAGCGGATCTTTATGCCACATGAAATAGAGGAACGTTAAGTTAGGTTAAGTCAAGACAAGAACTGACATTACAGCACTCGAGGCATTCCCATGCGTGCTCCATCCTCATCTTCAGCAACCAGTGCAGAGTTCCAGTACTGATTGTACCGGTCACTATCTAGTTATATGTCAGTCTCGCCTTTCCTCTGAGTGTAGCTAGTCGGCCAAATGATCCGGTTACACTCAGGTGCCATGCTCTCTCCGGGCCATAATAATCTTGTTTCTCTACTGAATCCGTTACTTGTTCCCAAAGGGCCTTGACAACATCTGCCCTGTCATGCATCAGTTCACCATCCAGTGGTGCAAATCGAACCAATCGGTCTGTCTGTTTATTACCCACTACGATGGCATAACCAAGAGAAAAGATCACGTCATCTTTCGCGAGCAGCGAAGAGAGAGAGGAACTTTATGCGACGGGAACTTGTGGGGAAAAACGGATTTGCGCTTAAAACTCAAGTCCTAGAACGAAGCAAAAGTCTAAAAGTTGACGAACAACCAGAACTTTCTGCTGGTGTTTACAGACAGTAAACGCGAAAAAAAAAAGAAGACGTTTGCAAATATATACCAACTTACACACACAAACACACATACCAGTGCGTACACACCTACACAGGTAAACATAGATACGCAAGCAGACACGTATCCACCGCAAACACACAGAAAAATACATGTTGTTGTTATCGATCCAGCGGGGCATGAGCTTTCGCCCTTTGGCCCAATGCCATGTAGTGGAATTTGCATGTTTTCACAAGCTGTTCTTTTCCTCCGTACAAGGTGTTCCACTTGTCTGGTCTCGGAGGGAGTAGCGTTCTTCTTGTCTCACTGAGTTTTGGACACTCAAAGAGATGGTGTTCAACAGTTTCGTAGGGGTAGTTACATAGCTGGCACTCTAGGGAGTGTTGTGGCTGTATTCTGTTTAGGTGTCCATTGAAAAATACATATACATGCATACCTTCACACATACACATACACACTCAACCACAAACAAATAAATAAAAACACATCATTAATGGATGGTCAAGACAGTAGAATGAAAATATATAGCAGTTTATTTATAGATGTTATAAACAAAAAATGATTGAAAATACCACACACACTCATATCACTGATCATCAGTCAATCAGGTGCCGTCTCGACAGTGAAAGTTGGCTTCGATAGATCTCCAGCAATTCCTGTCTTTTTTCCTGGCTGTACACTTCCTATACCCCTGCCCGTCACATCTATTGATGGTGTCCTCCCAGTTACACAGTTTTCTACCTCTTGCTCGCTTGTTTTTGACCTCTCGCTCCATAATTTTTTAAAAAGCGTGTTATGTCTTTTAAAGTGGGCAAAGTATTCCAGTTGTCTCACTCTTCTTCTTTTTGAATTTCCTTCGATGATTCTCTTTTTATCTGTAGTCTTTCCAGAAACGGAAATACGATGAATTAAACTGTTTTTATTTCCATGAAATCTGACTTATCATTCTGTATGCCCACATTTCCAGATACTTAACTTTATTTTCTGGCTGCTTGTTCATTGTCCAAGTTTCTGCACCATATAGCAGGAATGTGTTTACATCATATAGAGAATCACGTATCAGAGCTTTCTAAACCGTGGTTCGTGATACATTATTGTGTTGCCCGCAAGGGAAAGTTGTGTCGGGCGTATGTTGATTATGTATACGTGTGTTATATACATGAATAGTTTAATATCTGGTTTGCTAGTCTGGTTTCTGTGTAGCGTGGCATAATGTTTGTTTAAAAGAAGAATTCCCATTTAATAAGTTTGAAAAGCTCTGGACTAAATACACAATTATCTATCAAGTAGAGGGACAAAAGCATCAACATGAAAATCACGCACAGGCATGACTTTTTCCGTGCTAATGCTGTATCGTCTGATGGTAGCGTCAATCCAGTCTCGATATTTGGGAACACTTGAAAATGCCGTGGGATAGTTGGGTTTTCTACAATTTGTCGAGAAGACAGCAATGCCGTATAAGATGAAACTTTCTGCAATATATATATATATATATATATATATATATATATATATATATATATATATATATATATATAAGTCGAGAAGTAAAATGGAAAGTGATAAGCAATCACGTAGTTCATTAACTTAAAATCTTCACAAATTGTTGGCTTCATGAAGTATACAAGACTGCAATGCTTAGGAAATGTATCTTCTTCTTCTTCTTCGCGTTCGCCATCTGTAAATTATGTTTACAGTTCTGGTTGTTCGTCTACTTCTGGACTGTAGTCCTTTTCCAGAACCTTAGTGTAGCGTGTACATCCATTTTATATATCTGACTCATTTCTATGCAGACTGTTGGCTTATTGTATCTCAGGCCGATGCACTCCGACATAGAAGGAATTTCCCAATTAGTCTACTTTTATGACATGCTTTTGGGTAGACAGTGGGTCTATTCTTGTTTGTCCGTACAATCGGGCCCCGGATCCCACACGAGGAAAATACAGAGTCATAAACTATATACACAAAAGCGTTGATTTAGAGTGTAGCACGTAGCATACCGAGCCCGATTTTTTTTTTAAATGGCCTTGGCTCGCAGATCTAACCAGCCTTGAGTGGGTACCGGGTGTAGTCCCAAGAAGTAAAGGCGGCTGGCGTAATGCTGGCCACATTACCCATCTTGTGCCAATTAGTCTAAAATATAAATGTCTAGCCCTATATGCCATATAGGCCTAAAGGCGTCGATAATAGTCCTTTACAATTTTTTGTGTGGAAACATAGCATACCAAGAAAATTGTGGATAGATTATATATTCAGAAAAACTCCAACAGACAGTTAACGCACAGAATGAGTAAAAATGTTTTCGGAAGTTGCAGTTAACTACCATCACATGGATCTACACACGTGGGCATGCAGAGTAGAAGGTACTGAAAGAGCCGATCAGCTGGTATGTAATGCACCAAAGCAAACATGAAAAAGCAAGGACAGAACTGATAATATTAACGGTGTACGGACAAGGTTAGGGAACAATGTGGAATCGCTGACGCTAACACGATTCCGTGCTCTGGGAGTAAAGCCTGGTAAAGTACGTCTATGCTGTGTTTAAGATCAAGACATTCGGCAGTATAGCTGACTTCTCAGGGCAACAGTAAACAGAGGCACCATACAGTGGCTCCTATATCAGATGACTAACTATCATGGGAATGTCCGATGTGGAGTGACGTAGATTGTGATAACACAACAGTTAATACTCATGTTTAGAAACACTTGGGGTCACCGACTGGAGAGAGACGATCAGTTACAGAGATGGATGGAGGCAGGTGATATCTGCAGCAATAAGCCTCAGACCCTTGGAAAGATAAAGAAGACGAAGAAGGATGGGGACGATGAGGCGGAGGTTGAGGAGATGGAGGAGGAGGAGGTGAAGAATAAGAAGAAGACGAAGAAGAAGAAGAAGAAGAAGAAGAAGAAGAAGAAGAAGAAGAAGAAGAAGAAGAAGAAGAAGAAGAAGAAGAAGAAGAAGAAGAAGAAGAAGAATGAAGAAGAAGAAGAAGAAGAAGAAGAAGAAGAAGAAGAAGAAGAAGAAGAAGAAGAAGAAGAAGAAGAAGAAAAGAAAAAGAATAAAGAGGAGAATAATAATATTATTAATAATAAAATAATAATAATAATAATAATAATAATAATAATAATAATAATAATAATAATAATAATTCGAACAGTCGTAACAGTACCATTAAAGAAATGGAGCCTCACAACAAAGCATTCCCAAAGACAAATGTGGGTGTCCTGGAGCCAACCTTCATTGTCGACGAAGTCTGTTATACTGTAATTTATGTTTTTATTGTCTGTTACGTTGTTAATTTATATTTCTGCGTGTGTGTGTGTGTGTGTGTGTGTGTGTGTGTGTGTGTGTGTTCTGCGTGCGCGCTACATTGCTAATTCATATTTGTTTTTTTATGTCATGATGTTAATTTACATTTGCTCCTCTAGTCTGTTGTGTTTTAAACTTATGTTTCTTTCGTCTTGTCTGTGGTGATGTTAATTTATATTTCTTTCTTTTTTCTGTTATGTTGTTAACTTTTTTTCTCTTGTCTATTATGTTTTGAATTTATTCTTCTTCTTGTCTGTTATGCTAATTCATATCTTCTTTTTGTCTGTTATGTTGGTAGTTTATATTTCTAATTTATGTTCTCTTCATGTCTGTTATGTTGTTTATTTATATTTATTCTTGTAGTTATGATGTTAATGTATACGATTTGCTTATCTGTTATATTGTTAAATCAAATCTCTTTGAAAAAAAAAAATGTTTTTGTCCTTTTTTTATCTTCTCATTTGTGTTTCTTCTTGTCTGTTTTATTTTCAGTTATGTTTCTTCTTGTCTGTTATATTATCATGTATGTTTCTTCTTGTTTATTATTTTGTCACTTATGTTTCATTTTGTCTGTTATTTTGTCATTTATGTTTCTTCTTGTTTGTTATGCTGTCATGTCTGTTTCTTCTTGTCAGTTGTATTGTTTTTTTTAAATGTTTCTTCTTGTCAGCTGTATTGTTTTTTTTTTTGTATGTTTCTTCTTGTCTGTTATATTGCCATTTATGTTTCTTTTTGTCTGTTATCATTTATGTTTCGTTTTGTTTGTTATATTGTCATTTATGTTTTTTCTTGTCTGTTATAATATCATTTATGTTTCGTTTTGTCTGTCTTATATGTTTTTTCTTGGTTTCTTCTTGTCAGTTATATTGTCAGTTATGTTTCTTCATGTCTCTTATATTGTCATTTATGCTTCTTTTTGTTTGTTTTATTGTCATTTATGTTTCTTGTTGTTTGTTTTATTGTCATATATGTTTCTTCTTGTTTGTAAAATCGTCATTTATGTTTCTTTTTGTCTGTTATATTGTCATTTATGTTCCTTTTTCTGTTACATTGGTATTTATGTTTATTCTTGTTTGTAACAGATGTCGTCTGTTATGAAACGGCTAGGCTAATGGATAGTGCGACAGTCAAGCATACAAACTGACGGGTAGTGCGACAGTCAAGCATACAAAATGACAGGTAGTGTGACAGTCAAGCATACAAACTGACGGGTA
Organism: Candidula unifasciata; assembly: GCA_905116865.2. Taxonomy (NCBI): domain Eukaryota; kingdom Metazoa; phylum Mollusca; class Gastropoda; order Stylommatophora; family Geomitridae; genus Candidula; species Candidula unifasciata. The sequence continues at coordinate 286,638 of CAJHNH020004458.1, forward strand.
GTGCGACAGTCAAGCATACAAACTGACGGGTAGTGCGACAGTCAAGAATACAAACTGACGGGTAGTGCGACAGTCAAGCATACAAACTGACGGGTAGTGCGACAGTCAAGCATACAAACTGACGGGTAGTGCGACAGTCAAGAATACAAACTGACGGGTAGTGCGACAGTCAAGCATACAAACTGACGGGTAGTGCGACAGTCAAGCATACAAACTGACGGGTAGTGCGACAGTCAAGCAGACAAACTGACGGGTAGTGCGACAGTCAAGCAGACAAACTGACGGGTAGTGCGACAGTCAAGCATACAAACTGACGGGTAGTGCGACAGTCAAGCATACAAACTGACGGGTAGTGCGACAGTCAAGCATACAAACTGACGGGTAGTGCGACAGTCAAGCATACAAACTGACGGGTAGTGCGACAGTCAAGCATACAGAGATAAACTGTCAGATAGACTATATATAGCCAAAATCTAGCTGCAGTGTGAATCTTCCTTTCACTTAAAAAAAAAAAAAAATAATTCCACTAGGTGTTATGACAATCGTCCAAGGCTAGAAACGATATACTCAGGCATCCATGTTTTGTATGTGTGAGCTAGCACACCCGATCTGTTGTAACAGCTGCTTCCTTGCTCAATAAACTGACAGTGAGAAGCAAAAAACAAAAACAAGATGATGTAATTAAAATTTTGTTTTTGATAAGTTGACCACTGTGGACATTTTGTAGAGACTAAAAATTGGATTGTTTTCTTTTTTTTTTTAAGCCAATTTCGTGGACTGAGAGTTCGTAGATTCTCAGAAAAAGTCCAATATAATATTAGGGGAGGGGGTGTTGGGGTTAGTGCTAGTCGGTGCTCACACCCTAACACCCCTATACTCTTGGACTATTCAGAGTCCCTAGGATAACGTGAAATAAAGTTAAAAATCCCACGTTGTTGAGAACCTTGGTCTACCATAATTTCTTCACCCAAATACTCTTTGGACTCTTGGACTATCAACATTTCAGCTACGTAAAGAAAGGGCCTCCTTACCGCCATCTCTGTAAACGGCTGGTCCCCCACTGTCACCTCGACATAGATCATTATCTCCGTTCACATATCCAGCACAAAACACTCGGGGCGAGGCCGCAGTCGGCAATAGGTGCCTGCATCTGTCGTCACTGATGACTGGTAGGATGACATTCTTTAACATCAACGATTTCCCGCTGTCTGTAAATTATTTATTGTAAGCAAAATATATTTTTTTATAATGTGTTGAATTGGGTGTTGAACTGGGTATATGTTCTTAGTCGAAATGTCAACGCCACCGCTATCGGGTCACCCCATACTTTCTCCCTTTCTGTGACAGTTGAAATTAAACGGATCACCCTCCTCCAGCCCCTCCCCTCACCAACGCGAAAAAAAGTAAAGACAGTGATGTGCGAACAATTAGTCCCGGTATATTCCAGAAATATGCGCAGCAGTAAATGTATACTGCAGTTGCAAGAGGCGCCAAAGCCAACAGTGTGCACCAGTGATGCAGTTTTTCATTTCTCGAAGTAGTCGGGGACGATAAGTTAGCTAAACACACGTAGAATAGTTAAATAGGGTATTATTTTTAAAAATGGGGAATGCCTTAAATTTGTGCAGCGGTTGAGTCGTGGTATTCAATCTGGTAATGACCAGATTACCAGATTGAACACCACGACTCAACCACTGCACAAATTTAAGGCATTCCACATGTAAAAAGAAACACACACACACACACACACACACACACACAGCTCACAGGGCAGCACCAAGCACTAAACTCAGTAGCTCAGGGAGTGAAGCTGCAGACTACCGTCCATATGTAGAAACTGCATTAGCAAAGCGCCGTAGGAAGCAAAAATAACGTCAATGCCTAACATTCTGCCGTGTCTACACCTCCTTTTATACAGGGTGTTCTGGGTATATGGTGTCAACTTCTATCAATCGACACTGATGGGTGATATGGCCAAAAACCAAAGATGCCAGGAAACCTCACTGGGGGTATTTTATGCTGAATCGACCTGGTGTATCCGATCAACTGTCATAAAACTTTTATTACTGCCTGTGTTTACCTCTGCTGCGATGTAGGCATGGAGGCTCTTTGAGCCTAATGATTTATGGACGCGTGGCTAGTGATTTTGCACGAAATGTGCGGGTTAGGGTTTTAGTTCTGATCCTACAATGGTCGCCAAAATATTTGTAAAATCTTGCCAATAGGCTGCTTACATCCACTAACAGGCTGGGTCATGTTATAATTCTAGATAAATTGCTGGAAGTTTATAGAAGCCAAGGTAAATGTTACCATGGGTTTGTTGACATGTAACCATTGCTGCGTTGTCTTGGTACAGCTGAATTATGGGAAAGCTTCTAGAAGTAAGGGTGCAGTTTGATTTCGGCTTGCTGATTTATTATGTATTCATTTATACCCAGTTAACATGGTGTTCCGGAGGAGGGGAAGCGGGGGGTGTTTGGAAAGAACAGTAGGAGAGGGCCTTGTACCGGCTATGGGGGGGGGGGGGGGTGGGGGCTGACCTGACCAGTACCAGCGTGGGCACCAGCCATAAGAGACACCTTGTGCACAAACGCTGCTTCAGTTGGGGAGCCGGTTCAGCCTCGAGTTGTCTTCGCTATGAGCGGTGACTATTACTACTATTTTGAGTGTTTTGTCCTGAGGCTTGAGCCATGGCAGTTTTTTGCTAGGCTTGGCTTCGCAGCCCAATCAGCAGGTGGCATTCAAGTTTACTCAAATGCGAACCATAGTCATGCATAACCTGCTCGACTTTTTCAAATATATTCTGGCTTGTTGCACTGGAATGCATATGGATTCGTATAATGCGTTTTTTCTAATAATTACATTCACTGTTAGAAGTCTAGAGGAAAACGCAAGCTGTATATCTTTCGTAAGATCGGTTGTTTTTTTGTTTCTTCTTCTTTTGCGTTCAACATCAGTCATGCTAAACATTGAGTCCCGTCTGAGTCACAAAGAGGATTGTGCATTTAAGGTCGCCACCGGTCCCCCATAGCTTCTCTTGCAATGTGGATCCCTTGGGCCAGATCCAGTCTTTGCTGGGAGAAGTTAGGGCAGTAATGCATTATGTTCTCAGAGGTCTTTATGCTCCACAATCACAGGCAGCAGATTCTTTTATGCCTCTCCTGTACAAGTGTGCTCAAAGACCACAGTGTCAAGTCCGAAGTCTAAAAATTGATGTTTGTTCTTTCCTGTTGAGTTTGTTCATGCTGTCACTCTCTGGTTTGTAATCTCCGTTCTGCCTTCTCCACTCCCGCTTGAAAGACTGCTTTATCGCTGTTTTGGTTTCTTTGTAGCTGTGTGGTGGATGAGGTTGTGGAAGATTACTCCTAGCTTTTGCCAACTCATCTGCTCTCTCATTTCCTTTAATACCACAGTGGGCTGGTATCCACTGCAAGACCAGTTCTGCTTCCTTGGAGAGTAAGCCAATGTTGGTCCTTAGATCTGCAATTAGTTTGTCTTGTTTTTTTTTTTTTTTTTTTTTTTTTTTTATAGTGCTGGAAGAACAGACAATGAGTCACTAAGTATAACAATTTGGTGCCTTCTGTGTTTTTGAGTGATCGGTGGTTTGTTTCATAATGTCTTTTTCTGGATGTGCAGTAGTGCGCGAAATTGAAAGATGTTTTCACGAAGACCACATTTCAACGAATGTTGACAGAAGACACGAGACAGGATAAAAATATCACGTTTACGAATGTGTGAATGAGGTATTAGGAGTGGAACTGGCAAGGAAGGGAGAACAACATGTATATGAGAGAAGGAGACCAAGATGTATATGATCAGTATATTTTAGGAACAGTTAGCATCTACAACTTAAGACATTTGCTGCGGGAGACGGAGCATCTATGAGTATTACCGATGTGCTATGATGTCGATTCTTTTATCAGTAATCAGCTGTAATGTTTTTTCAAGATGTTCACTTTTTGCATAGAAATGCTTATGGAAATAAAACAATGCATCTTTCTATTCACCGTTGTGAACAAAACTGTCAAACACCATTGTTCTTGAGGCACTCGCCCCCTCTTCGTCCAGTTTCGCCATTCTCTAAACTGGAGTACCACTGTTCATTTCAAAGTTGATATGGAATATGAAAAATAAACACAATTAAAACTACAATCCCCAGTAACAAACAAAAGAAATGAAACGAAACTTTAGCCAGTTTTGTACGGACAGTAGATGCGCTGGCAAAGGACTGCAAGCAGACATGCTGCTTTAAGGGCCTTGTTACCTTCTGATGATTATAAATATTTGACAATATGGTAAATGTGTTGTTTAATATATTGTGTTTCTCTGTGTTTCCTTAGTGTTTCTTTATTTCTTTATTTCTTCTATTCATTCATTCTTTCGTTCGTTCTGTCTCTCTATCTTACTTTCTTTTTACTTACTTTATTTCTTTGTTTTTACTTTCTTTCTTTCTCTCTTTCTTTCTTTCTTTCTTTCTTTCTTTCTTTCTTTCTTTCTTTCTTTCTTTCTTTCTTTCTTTCTTTCTTTCTTTCTTTCTTTCTTTCTTTTTCTTTTTTTCTTTCTTTCTTTCTTTCTTTCTTTCTTTCTTTCTTTCTTTCTTTCTTTCTTTCTTTCTTTCTTTTTCTTTCTTTCTTTCTTTCTTTCTTTCTTTCTTTCTTTCTTTCTTTCTTTCTTTCTTTCTTTCTTTCTTTCTTTCTTTCTTTCTTTCTTTCTTTCTTTCTTTCTTTCTTTCTTTCTTTCTTTCTTTCTTTCTTTCTTTCTTTCTTTCTTTCTTTCTTTCTTTCTTTCTTTTTTTCTTCCCTTCTTTCTTTCTTTCTTTCTTTTTCGAACTTTTATGAAACAGCATTAACCACACAGACAGAGAATTCTTACCTACGGATGTCCACCCCCATCCTGAAAATATCAATGGCGAACCCAGTGGAGGGTTTTCGGCAGAATCAGCTAGACAAATGGGCTGAACATAAGTGTTGAACATAATTCCACGACCATTACTTCCTGCTTTAATCTTGACCAGTGCAATGTCAAAATCGTACTGCTTTGCTGCCAATCATCCGAAGTTATTAACACAGTAATTATCTTCAAAAATACAAACAGCGAAAAAACAACGTGTGAAAAAAACACAACTATACCTGAAATGGGTCTCTGCAAGGCCACTAACAACACAAGAAGAGACAGGGTTACGAATACCAGCATTAGACAGAAAGTCGAAATAAGAACATGTCTGTATTATACCTACAGGCAAAGAATGGAATGGTTCAGCCATCTAGTAAGAATGGAACCAGACCATTTTGTGAATTTTTATAGCAGGAAATCTAAGAGGAAGGCATTAGGAAAACCAGGAAAGAGATGGATAAATGGTGTAGCAGAAACGTGTAAGAAGATGTTCAGATCCATCATCCATGCCACCTAAGAAGCGCAAGGCAAATACAGAAAACAACGACACTGGGATACAATCTGGTAACAGTGAGACGGCAAGAAAAGAAAATACAAGCAACAAAGAATAGAGAGTGCGAGTCGTAGTAATTGCAGATTTTTACCCTACTAGGACATCACAGAAGCGATAAACACCCGATGACACAGAGTGCCACCATGTGGATGACGATCACCGTCGAGAGGTCCCAGAAACAGTGTTCAGCAATTAGACCATATTTATGGTCGGGCTATATTGCAGCTCCTGAAAAGTGCCAGATTAGGACTTCAGATGACGAAAAATTGCATCTCACAAGAAGATGACGAGAATAATGGGTAGAGAGTGCGAAACTACATAGTAAGGCATTTGTGTTGAGCATCGCTAAATTACGGGTGTCACGAAAGGTTAATATATTGAATAATTGAGGCTTTTAGAGAAAATACTAGTTAACAGTGAGACAACAACAGAGTAGACAACGAAATCACTGAAAAAGGACCACAAGATATACCAATAAAATGGTGGAGAGGTAGTATAAGACAGACCTTCAAACAAGAGCTGGATCTGATTTATGACAAGCTAGATGTTGTAATGGCCCTTTGGGAGCGAGTGAACAGTACCTAGGCACAAATAGATCATTACGGTCTGAGGAGTAGGGCGCTGCGGGAAGTTACCATAGGGGTGTGACCGACGCTCAAAACTAAAACAAAAGGCGAGGCAGATGTACAGTCAGAGAGTTACTGGTATCATTGGAAATTGAACTCTTCGCTTGCTGCTGAAGATGGGGACGAAGCGCTTATGGAAGTGTCCTGAGTGCTATGATGTGGATTTCTAATTCAACATTCAACATCAGCTGGAAAAAAAAAAGGCCAATGGAATAGGCAACTTGAAGCTCAAGGCCTCAGATAGTTAAAGAGGAGGGTACATACCAATCAGAGATGGTATCAAATGCAGTTGTTTGTCAATTTTCACAAACTTATCCGGTGTTATAATATGACGCGTTTTTAATTAGTTGACAGGAAAGCCCGTGCGCCTAAACACTGTCGATGATTCATATGCAAAAGAACTGTCAACTGATTGGTTAAACCGTAAGGATTCTATGTAATTTGAACAATTTCAGTCATTACACTCATTTTAACTGTCAAAATTTTGTTTCTTTCAGTAGCTGTTTCTTTAAATAAATTTTTATATGTGTGTAGTAGTCAAGAGAAATTGGATGCGTCAGTATGCGATTACATATCACAGATAAAAAATCAAAAGGCGCCTACAAAATTCTAATAATCGACTTGCAACGCCAAAATAGAATACAAATCATTATCTGTATGCGAGCAATTAAAATGTTAAACCAAAAAATACTAATTAAATATATTTTTTGGTCCCGCGTGGTTTCGAGGCATGGTGTCCGCCCCGAGTGCTAGAGGTTCCGGGTTAAATCCCTGGTAAGGGCTGGGATTTTGTCACGTGAACTTGGACTTCTAGTAGTTCCCCCCCCCCCCCCACGAGTAATCCGTAAGTGCTCCATTCTTCTTCTATGTCAACTCTGAGTCTAAAAAACTCAGCACATTGAAAAGGCTATGTAGCACCAGCGAGGATCGTAAAATACTTTGGTAGATTTTTAACTCCAAATTTTGCCCGGGCAGCGCCGTTAGGCTACTCTTTTCGATTTCCAACGGCCGAGGGACTATTTTTTTTCCCACTTGTGCAACAATGCACACCGGTGTCCGATCTCACTACCCAGAGACCAGGGGCAATTACTAGAAGTCCAAGTCCAAGTAAAAAAATCCGAGACCTTACCGGGGATTTAACCCGGAACCTCTAGCACTCGAGGCGAGCACCATACCTCAAGACAACGCAGCCCCCTATCCTAAAACCATTACCCTAATGAAGGGAAAGAACTTACAGCGATACTGTTCATGGTTGATGATAGTTTTCACTTCATAGATTTTTTCATTTGCGTCCTCATACCACATGCGGTGGTCACCTACTGCAACTGTGTACGTTTCGTAGTTATAGCCACTGAAATGCGCGAACATTCATTGAGGCTTCATTAGTGCGAAAGTAAATCTTATGTTATGTTATCAAGGTCGACGTCTCTACACATTGGGTATTCTCTGCGTGCTCAGTCTTCCGATGCAGAAGCCACTCAACGGTACTACTACTTTTCGTTCCCATACCTTTATTTTCGTCCCAGAGAATGTAGCGGTTGTTGGTAGTGAAAGAGCTGATAAGCTGGCAGGTGCTGATTTAATTTAAGATGACCGGTCCATGGATCATGCAGACATTGTCATTGCCCTTGAAGAGATAGGAGGTTCTGAGGATTTTAGAAGCTACGCCTCCACATCACTGCTAAGAATACGAGAATTGGGAGTCAAGATCGCACAGCCAAGCATGTGAAGTACACCGAACGCACAAGAAGTCGTGTAAACCCACATAGGACTTGCCCTATTAACCGCGCGACGCTGATAAATATGCTGAGAGGGGAATTTTAGCCCTAATGGATGTGTCCGGAGTGCTGTAAAGATTATCTAACTCATAACTCAAAACTATATGTTTCCATGAGAAGTTGGTTATGATGTCTCCTCTCTCGGCCTCAAAGGCGGCATAGACGTGCTTCACCATGTCTCATGTCATCGTGTTAGTGTCAGAGAATCCTGTGTGACTCAAACTTGTGCATATGATGTTAATCACACATTGTTATAAATCATTCGACACTCAGTGTGTTTGACTCATTCGCCTTTATTTCTCATGACATTTCCTGTTAAATAGTTTAGACTAAGCCAACTAAAGATCCCATACTACTTTTGTGAAAATATGCATCCAACCATGACGATTAGACAATGTAATTTTTCACTGGACAGGAATACTTAGAGAAGGTTACTAAAGAAGCTGTTCTCATATTGGCATGAATTATAATGAAGGTATTTTCTTTCTTTCTTTCTTTCTTTCTTTCTTTCTTTCTTTCTTTCTTTCTTTCTTTCTTTCTTTCTTTCTTTCTTTCTTTCTTTCTTTCTTTCTTTCTTTCTTTCTTTCTTTCTTTCTTTCTTTCTTTCTTTCTTTCTTTCTTTCTTTCTTTCTTTCTTTCTTTCTTTCTTTCTTTCTTTCTTTTCTTTCTTTCTTTCTTTCTTTCTTTCTTTCTTTCTTTCTTTCTTTCTTTCTTTCTTTCTTTCTTTCTTTCTTTCTTTCTTTCTTTCTTTCTTTCTTTCTTTCTTTCTTTCTTTCTTTCTTTTCTTTCTTTCTTTCTTTCTTTTCTTCTTTCTTTCTTTCTTTCTTTCTTTCTTTCTTTCTTTCTTTTTTCTTTCATTCTTTCTTTCTTCTTTTTCTTTCTTTCTTATTGTCTAGGCCACAGGCTCCTTCGGCATATTATACTATATTAACATTTGTATAGACCAGTGGTTCTCAAACTGTTTGTCGCGACCCTTTTTTTTGGGGGGGGGGGGGGGGGGGGGGGGGGTGGCAGTCGAACAACGATTTCCCAGGGGTCGCCTTAGACCATGAGAAAACATATATACATTGAAGTTTCAAAGGCAAATAATTTAGTATGGGTCGCTACAACATAAGGAAACTGTATTAAGGGGTCGCGGCATTAGAAAGGTTGAGAGCCACTGGTCTAGAGCACTGAGACCTCTGTGGGTGATTGTCACATCTAACCGCCGCCTTTTTTGTCAAATTTTGTATGTGTACGTATCATTAGTCACCAGTACGCATTTAGTTGGTGTGGGCAGAACAATTTCGTTCGCAGACAATATTCTTGTTTATCGATAGTTAACAATAGGGATGACATTACAACAACGCTACAGCATAAATTGGGAAGTCCCCGTGGCGGAGCAGCTAGGCGCTCGCCGCGGATCGGAAGGCATGGGTTCGCTTCCTGGAGGAGCCGGACTTTTTCAAAAATCACCTTGGCTGCCAGGTGGACCAAGCCTTGAGCAGGTACCGGATGCAGTCCCGCTGACCACATCACTTTTATTATTTGAAGTTATTTCACCGGCTGTAAACTGTAAACTGAGGTGGCGGGGGTAGAGTGGGGGTGGGGGTATTCTGGTTGTTCGTCCCCTTCTAGACTTTAATCTTATTTCAGAACTTGCGTTTTGCGTGCACATTCGTTTTACTGATCTGGCGTGTCTGTATACAGATGGTTCTTTTCTTCATCGCAGGACATTGCACTTCGACTTCAGTTTAAACACCCACATGTTAACTGTTAAAAAAGATCGTTTTTTGTACTTACTAAAAACAATGAGCAGCGCTGATTACCCAGAACTCACTTATAATGGCGCCTCCACACGTATGTTGATTATTATCCAGAACTGCGGCCATCCAGGGGAATTGCCCGTAAGTGGCGTAATTCCCTCCTAAAATTTTGTTCAGAAGTGAGGCCTCATTGGTTTGTTCATCTGTATCGTATTGATTGTCGTTGTTTCGGTTTGTTCCACGTTTAACGTTCGTCACAATGACTTGTCTGCGGCCACATACGGGTCTTACTGTACGTATATGCAAAATCTGTCTGATAAGGTTTTCTCATAGTTGGATAACATATTCACAAAATGCAATGAAATGAGTTAACATTTTACCGTTATATTACCTTTTAAAATATTCTTTTAGATTACTTTATAGACCAGCATTATCATTATTATTATTATTATTATAATTATTATTATTATTAATTATTTTCAAATTAAGCGCACCTAAGTTAAAGACTGACTTCTTCAAATTTGGCCCTCTTTGCTTTGCGCTGAAATGAATGAGGTTTGAGGTTTGAACAACAGATCCACATCATGGCACACGGGCAGTAACCCATAACTGCTACCTTCTTTTTCCTACTCAAGTCTGAGTCCGAAGAAGCTCAGCACAGTGCACAGGTTCTGTAGCACCGGCGAGGATCCTGAAATGATTTCGGTAGATTTGTAAGGCCAAATTTTGATCGGGCAGCACCGTTATGCTACTCTTTTCGATTTCCAAGTGCCAAGGTATTTTTTACGTGCGCAGCAAGGTACACGGGCGTCAGATCTCACTACCCAGAGACGAATGGGAATTACCAGAAGTCCAAGTCAAGGTGAAAAAAAATCCCAGCCCTTACCAGGGATTAAACCCGGAACCTCTAGCACTCGAGGCGAACACTATGCCTGGATACCATCCACCCCCCACCCCCAACAACAACAAAAAACGAACAATACAGATGGAAATGGCTAGGGGCTCTTTGCGCCACCGGAGTCTCAGAGGGAAGGCACGACAGGTACCATCAATATGGAAACTCTACACTGTCTGTTGAGGATGGAGAAGGGAACAAAAGTTGGCTTGCCCTGACAGCTGTGATGTCGAATGTTTACCTACGTGAACCCATATTGTTAAGGCGGGAGTATACACTGAAAGCTTTTATCATTTGCTGTTATTGCAGTGTGGATACTAGCGGGGTCTTTCATGACCGAGCAGTTCGGATTTGGGATCAAGAGTATCATTTTAATTTTGAACCTAATTACATATTAATACCTGCAACTACTTTCCCATGTATACATTTGTTCAGTCAACGTTGTTGATTGTATTTCATTATAGTTTGTTATGACGCTGAAAATCGTTTCTTTTGAATATAAATGCTACTTTGAATCCCACGGACTAGGCATGGGGAAAAAAAAAAAAAAGGGGGGGGGGGGGAAAGGAAACTTTGACTTTCTAAAAGATCTATACACCGAGGAAGTCTGGTTTGTAGAAACATCTTCTATAGTATGTCCTTTGATTTATAAAGCCCGTGTAGTTGACAAAGACAATGTCTTCTTACTTATTTCGTTTTGTATTATATCCTTGATATTTATACTTCTCCCTTAATTAGTACTTTTTTGGTTTAATATGGACCTTTTTTCTGTGCTGTCTTGCCTGTTGAGTTGTATAGTCACAGTTTGTGCTGTTTTTAGTACTGCATTGATAAAGCTCTTGGTCGAAACGTTCGTTTGTGTTAGTGTGCCACTTTTATATTTCCTCCGTTGGGCTTTCTAATCGCGTTTGGTGTTGTATTTAGCATTTATTGCAATCAGCTCGAATTCAGTCATCTCCTATTTACATCAACGTAAACTTGCCTGGTAAAACTACAAACAACAGGGGGGGGGGGGGGAATGTAAATTATATGCAGCTAACATCTAAACGACATAACATTATAAGTAGAGATTCTCTCAAAAAAGTTTTCACAACTAAGCTAAGTGAAATGTTCTGTTATACCTTTTGGAGATTGGGTCCATTTGTTTTTTTCTCATGAAGATTTACTTTTTGTGTGTGGTACTTTTCAGTTCTCATATAGATTTTTTTTTTTTCAATTCTTGTGTCGATTAACTTTCATTTTTCAGTTCTCATATAGATACAAAAAAATGTTGGTCAATTCACTCATACATTTTTTTTTCCACTTAGCAGATTGATCTCGTTTTTTTTTCTTTTCAAATATGACTGACAGACAGGATTTGAAAAATATTAGAAGTCCACCGATCTTGTTTTAAATGTCTTAGAAGGAAAGTCGTTGGTGGGCGGCAGTGAGAGAGGGGGTAGGAGGGGGGGGGGGTGTAGTGTCATGACGCCCACTTGACGATCTGACGGCCGTGGGATCAAATTTTTCCAATAGTCTGATCTTGTTTTTTACACAAGAGGTTGGTCCATTGTAGACCTGGCCTCACATTGGTACCAGTAGGTGGTCATATCTATCCACATATCTCAGCTTCTGAATATGTGATTATCTCTAAAGATGGCTCTGTGTTGAGGGGCAGGCGATGTGCACGAGAGTTCATAGCAGAAGCGAATGGATGTCACTTAGTGCAAACTAGTCTTGCATATGATATTTTAACGTCTAGTATGAGACTGGAGATAGAGGCAGTCACTGCTGCCTTCCGCTGGCTTGAGAATTACATGCAGTGATTGTAACTGACTCACAGAGCATGTTGAGAAAGGTGAAGACAGGCATGCTCCCTTTGGCATGGCAAGCATCACTTTAGAGGTACCGGGCAGTTAGCATCCTTTTAATATTGTCTCCAGGTTATGCAGTTGTGTTAATAAATGCGCAGGCAGGTCGATTCTGCCACATTTGGTAGTGAACTGATGTATGACAAGCTAGATGTTGTGACGGCCTTTTGGAAGCGGGTGAACAATGTTGGAGACACAGACAAATCATTACGGTCTGACCAGAATCTCCCTTCGTAGAGTTACCAGGCTATCTGACCGATGCTCACCACTCACGGGAAGGCGAGACGCATTTACAATCAGCCCGTTATTGGTGTCATCGGAATTGAAACTCTTCGCATGCTTCTGAAGATGGGGACTGAGCGCTTGTGGGAGTGTCCAGAGTGCTATGATGTCGATTTTTAATTCAACATTCTGCCTTCGGTATTCTGAACCAGTCCAAATTTATTTCTCTACGCCATCGCTTCAGAGAGTTAAGTATCACTACTCTTGGTCTGCCTCTGCCTCCTTTAGCTTTGATTGTTTAAGCCATCAGGGGATTCTCTAGCTCCTCTCCTCTCATAAAGAGAAATCATTGACTACATCTTGCTCATAGTTGCAACTAGTTTTCTATTGTATATGCCTCTATTTTAATTTTGACTCGTTGTGACGGGTCGGAAGGTCTTGGGGTCGTGCCCTGGCGGAGCCGGTCATTTTCTTTTAAAATGACTTTGACTGCCAGGTTCACCCAGTCTTTAATGGGTGCCAGGTGCAGTCAAGGAAAGTAAAGGTGGCTGGCGTGAGGCTGATCACATCACCCACCAAGTGCTGATTGGTCTATAAAAATATAGGTCTATTCGGCGAGAAAAAGAGACCTTTCCTTACATTTTATTTTTGTCATTAGCTTTCATTATCGGCCCTAGCTATTCGCATTAGACGGGCACTATTAGAATTCTGTGTACTGCTAATGTATTCTTCTCCTTCTTCTTCACTTAATCTGTTACCGCTATGGGTGTCGAGGGAGATATAAGGTTCTGTCCCTAGCTCTTCTGGCCGCCTTGACCATAGGCCCATCGTGCTGTTGTAGAGTTTCTCTGATGTTATCCTTCTATGTTGTTCTTGGTCTACCTCGTGCTCTACTTCCTTCTTCTCTTTATATGTATGCTTTGTATGGTATGGTGTCACAAGGCATTATCTCTAAGTAGGCAAACCTGCTGTATGCTAATGTACTCACTTTCGGTATAATTTGTGTCCATGGACGTTTCCATTCCATTCACATAGTTTAAAATGTTTTTAAAGAATTTAGGTTTTCCATTTTCCTGAAATATAAAATATTTAATTAAACATGTATACATATGATTTATGCCATGATATTATTATTACTAAGCTGAGTTGAGTCAAGAATTGACATCACAGTACATCCAGCAGCCAGCGCGAAGTTCTACTACTAGTGGTATCGGTTGTAATCAGGTTATATGTCCGTCTTGCTTTTCCTTTGAGTGTAGTTGGCATTATAATTAGTGAGCAATTAGGATGACATATTTTATAATTTGTATAATTATTCCTTTTTTCTTTCTGTCTCTCTTTCTACCGTCCTTTCTTCTTCTTCTTCTTCTTCTTCTTCTTCTTCTTCTTCTTCTTCTTCTTCTTCTTCTTCTTCTTCTTCTTCTTCTTCTTCTTCTTCTTCTTCTTCTTCTTCTTCTTCTTCTTCTTCTTCTTCTTCTTCTTTTTCTTCTTCTTCTTCTTTTCTTCTTCTTCTTCTTCTTCTTCTTCTTCTTCTTCTTCTTCTTCTTCTTCTTCTTCTTCTTCTTCTTCTTCTTCTTCTTCTTCTTCTTCTTCTTCTTCTTCTTCTTCTTCTTCTTTTTTCTTTTTCTTTTTTCTTTTTTTCCCTCTTCTACTTCTTCTTTTTCTTTGTCTTCTTCTTAAATTAGATGTCATCGCAGTGAAAGGGAAAAGAGGTGTGCTCTGATGATTAAACTAATTATAACCATAACTAATAATTTTACTATAGAATTTAATACATTTTTAATTACTACTGCTGTTATGTGTGGAAATGACAGCTACATCCAATGACAAATTCAACAAATGGAACACTAAACATTAGAGCTTACATCATAATACAATGTCATATGGTATCAACTTTGATGTAATCAAGTCTAGATTTTCACTTTCTAAACACCTTTTTTTTTAAATGTGTAAACTTTCATAACGTTATAAATTATGGTAGTTTGTGGAAGAGATGCGAATATAAAAAAAGAACAGCTTATAATTCATGGATAAAAACAATTAAAATACAAAGTTTCTAGAAGATGGGAAGACATTTTGAAATGAATGCCACATGAAAATGGCACTCTTTCAAAACCTATTCAAGGTGGGGAAATGAAAGAGGTATTACATCGATACAAGTGGAGAGACATTATGAAAATATAGACGAATAACTGTTTGAGAAAGTGTACAACCAGGACAGAGAGTGTTGGGAATTCACTGAAACCTGAATGAGATTATAGGGCTCTGCTGGCTTTTTCTATCTGTATTACCTCCTTTCAAGCCAAACAGCAAATGATTAATAGCACGTTTATCCCTACTTTATGTTGTCAGTGCCTAACATGGACAATCAATGGGGCACTACAGCAGAAAAAAAAAAAAAAAACCACAAGGGAATTGCGCTGTCTCCGCGAGGTCACTAACACCACAGGAAGAGACCGGGTTACAATAGAGAGAAAGTTGGAATAAGACTACGTCTGGTTTATATTGACAAATAATTAAATGGTTCGACCATGCCTAGCTGCTTTTTATGGCAGAATGTCTGGGAGGAAAGCGAAAGGAAGACCAAGAAACGGATAAATAGTGCAGCTGAAACCTGCAATAAGATGAACAAATCCATCACCCAAGCCACCCGAGAAGCGCAAGAAAAATACAGAAAACCACGACACTGGGTTAAAATCTGATATCTCGGGAAAAACAAAAAGAAGAAGAACATCTATTTGTACAACAGAATCTGCATACCGTTGAAAAATACAGTGTTCAGTGATTAGTGATTAGTGAGAGCTATCAGCACAACACTCCGAACAGATCCATAGATGCTCTGCACTCCTCATGTGTAGCTCTACAAGAGTAAAACGTCTGAACACGCCGTTCTGTATTGATTAATCAGACACCTTGTGTCCTTGTTAAAATGTTGTAGTCTGGCTACTCCGTGTTCTACCCCAGTGTCCACCAAACTGGACAAAGAAACTGAGTCGCGCTTGTTGTCGTGATATTCTTTCTGTTAGGCAGCTCGCATGGCATTAAAACATCAGTCCTGGTCGGTACTGGGCCCGTCGTGGTAGCCCGCCATGTCTGCTATACATGCATTGACTTGAACACCCACATACCAGGCAAAAATATAGAATTTAATACGGATATAAACAATACACTGCGCAATATAATGCCGGGCATATTTCGCTGCATCTTGTCAGGTGCGTTACCACATGTATATCAATACATAATGAATCATAAAAATGAACGAACTCAGACGATCCTTTATGGTCAAATCGCCCGAAGTTCACGACAGCCACATCACTTACCAGGGTAACTTCAAATAATAGTTAACTTTTTTCTGCCTAGATAAGAAAGGATTATCGAAACAGACAATTTTGTATTGCTGTTGAGTTTATTCATTTTTTATACTTCATTATAAATTGATACAACTGCAGTAACGCACCAGATGAGATGCAGCAACATATTCCAGGCAATAAAGTGTTCACTGTTTTGTTCAGATCCGCATTATTTAAATTTATTACGGAAAAGCACTGTTTGAAACAATGGTAAACGTTAGGCGAGTTTTTCGTGACGCACTAAATAAGAGAATCCACTGCTTAATGTTGAGACCGGATTTTCTTAAGCATATGCATCTGCCAATTACTGTCTTATTACACTACTTTTGCGGTGTATGCAGTGGATCTGAGGATTTACGGTAGTATAGCTAGTGCTGTCGCCACAACCAGTGCAGGTGAGGATTTTTTTTTGTTCCCGGGAGAAAAAATTTCCAGCCTTACCAAGGATTCGAACACGGGTCTCCCTCGTGATAGCCCAGCGTTCAAACAGTCGGGTTAGCCGCTCCTTAAAAATAATCATCGAGTTGCCTAATATGCCCTCAAGGTGTTGATTCAAGAGTACGCAGTCATGCCAATACCATTGTTGTAGCCTTTGTCTCCATTTGCTGCTGGCTGTAAAAGCAAAGGCACCACTAAACTCTCTCTCTCTCTCTCTCTCTCTCTCTCTCTCTCTCTCTCTCTCTCTCTCTCTCTCTCCCTATCCCGTTTCTTTGCGCTCATAACGTCCAGTAACAGTAAAGAATTACTTACCATCAAATCATCATTGCTAACCAGAGGAACATAATACATCAGCAACACTTGAGTTAGCAAAGAGAACATCCACATACTGATCACTTTCAAACATGCAAGGCATAAATAAAATATTCCCGTCGGTCAATATCCACTGCTATCTGTATAACCTAACTTCTCTAACACACAATATAAAATATCACTCTACTACTGTTTTATTGCAGGTAGTACTTGATAATTACCAATAAATACATCTGACCGCATATTATGTAGTAGATGTGTCATATATTTTTCTCCCCCTCTTTAGTGGAGTAGGCAGGTGAATTTCACATGGGTCGATAAAAGATGTGCCCAGGCGGGGGATGAATTGTGCAGAGATAGTCAGAGGGATCTGGATGCCAGACGGTATGTCGTCCGCTTCGAGTGATATATTCAAGGGTTCGTGCCCATGTGAAGGCTGTGATTATTTTTACATAGACTTCAGTAATTCCCCCTAGTCTCTCGGTAGTGAGATCGAACGCATGCGTGTATTGCTGCGCACGTAAAAAATCAGTTGGCAGTTGAAAATCGAAAAGAGTAGCCTAACGGCGCTTCGGGGCTAAATTTTGAGTTTAAAATCTACCTAAAGTATTTCAGGATCCTCGCCAATAAACCAAACCAATTTTTGCTTTATTTTATAATAATGTAAGTAAAAGTAAAAAGTAAAGGACCCTCTTCCAGTTCTTTGGGCGTATAGGATGGACCTATATTTTTTATAGACCAATCGGTACAAGATGGAGTGATGTGGTCAGCATCATGCCAGCCACCTTTACTTCCCGGGACTCCACCCGGTACCCACTAAAGGCTGGATCGACCTCGGAGCCAAGGTCATTTAATAAAAAAAAAGTCTGGCCTCTCCAGCGAGCGATCCCACGCTGACTGTTGTACGCATGTGCAAATCTACCAAAGATAAGCAGCACACGTTGTTGTTGTTCGTCCATCAAAAGTGATAAAGACTTCTTTTCACCCACAGTAGTAATGCTCAATGAATATGAGTGCAAAGGTGGCTGATTAGTCCAATATGAGCCGGGAAAGTTCCTAAGCAGAACGGATGCCGCAATATGTGTGGGATTAGCGATACGGTTCTTTCTAGTCTGCCTCCCTACCTCTGCCTGTTCACCATGTCTGAGGGACGTACGCCTTGCACAACGGTCCTGTGCAGCAGTCCTATCTATTCATGTAAAAAAAAACACTGTTGCAAATGCCCACGCCTCTCTTCCCCCCCCCCCCTCCCACAGCAAGCAAAAGAAAACGACTATACTATTTCTGAATCAGTTTCCCAGCCTCTGATAATCGCCAAGGCGCATGACAATGATAAAAAAATCACAGCTAGAATCTTAGCAGAGTCAATAAGGTTGATTTAGGTTTGTGCCCATGTCACTTATAGTAAATTAAAACAGGCGGGTATAATGAACGTCTTGAAAAGCTTGAGCGCGTTTTGTCGAGATCCTCCCCCCCCCCTCCCCCACCAAAAAAGAGGCGGGGGGGGGGAGAGGGGTCAATACTAGAGGTTAAAAGTTTGGATTACCAGCTTCCGTAAACAACAATCTACCTGTTATTATTATTTCATATCAGTCAGGTCTCCAAATTCAACAACAATCTACCCGTTATTAGAATTTCATGTCAGTTGGGTCTCCAAATTCATTGCAGTGGGAACATCCCATAATTGAACTGTTCATGAACCATAAAAAAAAAAAAAAAATAACCCACACACACATACACATCACTAAACTATCGAAAAGTCAAACACAGAGCAGTCCTGGCAAAATCCAACTGCTCCCACATGTATCGATGCATAAGGTAGCTACCAGATGGACCAGCTACCAACAGCCTGTCACTAGAACTGACATTACATTTTTTTTTTTTAGCAGCAGTCACAACCTAAAAGTAGGCGCACGTGTATTAGGTAAACTGGATAAGGCAAACTTCGGTCTTCGCGTATCCGTTCTCTGATTCTGGCGATGCGTATACTATTACGAACAGAAACTGGTCGTCCCAGCCCAGCTTCATCTTCAATTTTCTAAAGAGTTTTGAAGCGGGGATACGATATAATCTTTTATCCCCATAAAGAATGTTATCCTTTCGACTGTCTGATAGCATTTTCCCGAGTCAAGTACATAATTTCCTTACTACTGGCTCAATGCTGCATACGAAACGACGCTGATTACTCGTCATCTGGTGCTTCCACACGGCTATACTTTTTCCACGTCGTAGGTCAATGGTGCCTATTTAAATGACATACTTTGCTTTATAGGTGGGTTTTTTTTTTTTCGTTTTAGCCAATAACAACCTCTGTCTCACTATTTAACTGTCAGACTATTTATTATTGTCCAGTGAGCGATGTGATATAAAAATTTTAAAAAGCAGCGACTCTAGTAGTCTATAAGTGTGCAATGTTGACATCAATAGACATGACTTGGAGGTAGGGATGATGTCACATGACGCTAGTTTCTCTTCGTCTGCTTTCGCCCTACACTGTGCAGTGGTTAACAGCTGGGCTGTAGCATCTGCGCCTCTCGTCCCCAACACATCTGATTTCAGAAATTCGACACCTAAATACAGACTCAAACACATACACACAAACACACACACACATACACACACATACAGAGGCGCGAACAAAGTAAACACACACAGTTTCAGCAAAGAGAAAATCTACACGCTAGGAAATTTAATTGTTTCGCTGTTTATTTTGATATTTTTAGACATTTAGAACAAACATTAATTAAAACACTTGGATAATTAGTGGCGGGGGGTGTAGTTTTGTAGATGAAAGACCAAAAAAAAAAAATGCATTGGACACATCAAAAGAGTAATGAAGACGTACTGACAGAAAATGATTCACAAAAAGCAATCATCGCCTGCATCGGGAGGAGACAATCTACATACTTTGGTCACGTCACGACAAAAAAGCAATTAAAGAACATCATGACAGTGGAAAGTTGAAGAGAAAAAAAGTGAGAGTTCTAGACGGGAGAATTAGATATGAGACTACCAATACGATACGGCATTGACCCTACGAACTAGAAGAGGGATTAATATTTCTAAAAAACAAAAATTTGAATTTAAAGACAAAAAAGCAATGGACCTTTTCCCACGACTCCAGGCGTATTTGGTATATAGGGCTAGCCCTATATTTTATAGGTCAGTCGACATTTGGTGGATGATGGGGTCATCATCACCCCAAAGGAAAATGTTAACTGAGGGTTAATTACACGATGCTGTATGATGGCCCATAGCTAACATCATAATTACGGGTTGGCATGATTTTCTCTGAGCTGTTACTGTAACTATTGATAGTGGAATCAATCCAGTTTCGATATCTGGGGATGCTTGAAAATACTACGGGGTAGTTAGGCTCACCACATCCTGTTCCGAACGACGCAACACCATATATGACCCAAACGGCTGCAACAAATAAGTACGTATGTGAGTATTTTGTGTGTGTATGTATGCATGCATGTATGTATGTATGTATGTATGCATGCATGCATGCATGTATGCATGTATGTATGTATGTATGTATGTATGTATGTATGTATGTATGTATGTATGTATGTATGTATGTATGTATGTATGTATGTATGTATGTATGTATGTATGTATGTATGTATGTATGTATGTATGTATGTATGTATGTATGTATGTATGTATGTATGTATGTATGTATGTATGTATGTATGTATGTATGTATGTATGTATGTATGTATGTATGTATGTATGTATGTATGTATGTATGTATGTATGTATGTATGTATGTATGTATGTATGTATGTATGTATGTATGTATGTATGTATGTATGTATGTATGTATGTATGTATGTATGTATGTATGTATGTATGTATGTATGTATGTATGTATGTATGTATGTATGTATGTATGTATGTATGTGTGTATGTATGTATGTATGTATGTATGTATGTATGTATGTATGTATGTATGTATGTATGTATGTATGTATGTATGTATGTATGTATGTATGTATGTATGTATGTATGTATGTATGTATGTATGTATGTATGTGTGTATGTATGTATGTATGTATGTATGTATGTATGTATGTATGTATGTATGTATGTATGTATGTATGTATGTATGTATGTGTAGTGAGTCATTTTCTCCCCATTAGGTTATGCCCGATGGATGACGTCAGTAATAAATGTGGGGCGAGTGTTTGACTGACTGAGATAACACGAGATTTATGTCTTGAGTTTCATGAGAGACATCTGAAAGTCAGGTTTTGTGTGGGACATGATTGTTCACGTGAACCGTGGGGGTTGACTGGCGGAATTTGTGTGGGATGCGAGTTGTCACGGGCCAGACACGACTTTCTACGGGGAATTCGTGAGAATGGAATTATCCAGAATATTCGAGAACAGGACAGATCAGAGGGCTATATAATAGCGAAGAAAAGGTTTGTGAGCAGTCTCGTTTTGGACCTAGGAACAGTGTGCATGGACAGCGGTGGATGATGTGTGGATTCAGCAGATGTTTTCGTGAGTGAATTTGTTCCAGTCCAACTTGGCGAAAAAAGCTGGCCAGTAATATGTCTGCGGGTCGTCTGAGTTTGTCTGTCAGGACAGCTGCTGTGTTTCGTTCAAGATGTTAGTGTGATTGTGATTTCTGCTTGAAGGTAATATTTGACACTTGCATTATAATGTGTGCCTGGACAGTTGTCAAGTTCATGTGCCGGCTGTGTAAGCCGCGAGTGGAAGATTAAAGTACTGGAACAGTATCGTGTTGTTTTTCCAGTCGTCCATTTTTCTGCTCGTCGTGTGATGTCGGTTTTGTGAGATGGCAGCGAGCGTGCGATGAGGCGAGCCAGTAGAAGATAAAAGAAAGTCATCGCAAGATGGGGAACTCGTCCAAACATTTGAGGATAGGAAAGTTGTTTCGTACAGAAAAATCTGAGACATCGAAAGGTGTTTAGTTATCAACCTGACGTCAGGTAGTACCAGTTCAACATAAGAACGTAAGCGGGGAAGATCGATGGCGACATAACAACAACCCATATTCGATAGTTCACAGATTGAACAACGTTCGGACAAATTCCAGGCTTTGAATACTGATAGACAAGTCCACGTTTTAAGTTTCGACCAAGTAATCAACAATCAACAAAGTTGCAAAGGAAAGATTGCAGACAGTGACAGTGTCAAGGAGCGATCATCAATGTTAGCAAAGGAATGCAACAGTAAGTCTACACAGAGATGATGTGAGACTAGGGCTGCCCCTCTGCAAAACTTCCGAAGCCTTGTTGTTTGATCAAATTTTGCTGCCGACTAAAGTGTGGTAAAGTGTAGTGGGAAATCTACACTGAACAACACAGACAAGCGTCGACACCAGATCCTGTTTTTTCGGATCTGTTTTTTTTTTTTTCAAAACATAGAAAGACAGTGAAACACCGGGTAGAGTGTTAACTGTATGGAAATCAAAAGAACCACAGCTCTGACACTGGGTATTTGTGTCGCAGCTATACATTTTCAGCCGTGGCAAACCATTTAATAGGAAACTACAGTATGAGAAGCCTACAATACCTCAAGATCAGCACTCATTGATGTCTCGTGATCAATAATGCTTCAAGTTCATCGTATAATCGCACATATCACAAGAAAGCGATAACAATAAAGGTTTAAACATTTCCCGCTGCTAGTTCTTAATATATTTCTTGGACAGCTAAGGGAAACTTTAAGAAGAAAATTACTGCCACAAACTGAAACTGCAAGACTGAACTCTGTTTTATAAACAGAGAGAGTTGCATGCAATGGAACGGACTGGAGAAATTTAATGAGAGTCATATGTAACGGCTACCGGCTCACGAAGTATAATGATGATGCACATACGCTTACATTTGTCGTTGCCTTTTAATATTTTTATGCGAGCTGTGTCATTGGATAAAGCGGATCTTTATGCCACATGAAATAGAGGAACGTTAAGTTAGGTTAAGTCAAGTCAAGAACTAACATCACAGCACTCGAAGCATTCCCATGCGTGCTCCATCCTCATCTTCAGCAACCAGTGCAGAGTTCCAGTACTGATGGTGGTCACTATCTAGTTATATGTCTGTCTCGCCTTTCCTCTGAGTGTAGCTAGTCAGCCAAACACTCCGGTTACACTCAGGTGCCTCGCTCTCTCCAGGCCATAATAATCTTGCTTCTCTACTAAATCCGTTACTTGTTCTCAATGGGCCTTGACAACATCTGCCCTGTCATGCATCAGTTTACCATCCAGTGGTGCAAATCCAGCCAATCTGTCTGTTCATTACCCACTATGCTGGCATGACCAGGAGAAATGATCACGTCATCTTTCGCCAGCCGCGAAGAGAGAGGAACGTTTTGCGACGGGAACTTGTGGAAAAACGGAATAGCGCTTAAAACTTAAGTCCTAGAACGAAGCAAAAGTCTAAAAGTTGACGAACAACCTGAACTTTCCGCTGGTGTTTACAGACAGTAAACGCGAAAAAAAGAAGACGTTTGCAAATATATACCAACTTACACACACATAAACACACATACCAGTGCGTACACACCTACACAGGTAAACATAGATACGAAAGCAGACACGTATCCACCGCAAACACACAGAAAAATATATATTCATGCACACCTTCACACATACACACGCAACCACAAACAAATAAATAAAAACACATCATTAATGGATGGTCAAGACAGTAGAATGAAAATATATAGCAGTTTATTTATAGATGTTATAAACAAAAAATGATTGAAAATACCACACACACTCATATCACTGATCATCAGTCAATCAGGTGCCGTCTCGACAGTGAAAGTTGGCTTCAATAGATCTCCAGCAATCCCTGTCTTTTTTCCTGACTGTACACTTTCTATACCCCTGCCCGTCACATCTATTGATGGTGTCCTCCCAGTTACACAGTTTTCTTCCTCTTGCTCGCTTGTTTTTGACCTCTCGCTCCATAAATTTTTAAAAAGCGTGTTATGTCTTTTAAAGTGGGCAACGTATTCCAGTTGTCTCACTCTTCTTCTTTTTAAATTTCCTTCAATGATTCTCTTTTCATGTGTGGTCTTTCCAGAAACAGAAATATTTTTAACTGAACTGTTTTTATTTCCATGAAATTTGACTTATTATTTGGTATGCCCACATTTCTAGAGACATTATTTTATTTTCTGGCTGTTAAATCCTTGTCCAAGTTTCTGCACCATATAGCAGGAATGTGTTTACATCATATCCCCGAGAGAATCACGTATCAGAGTTTTCAAAACTGTGGTTTGCGATACATTATTGTTGCCTGCAATAGGAAGGTGTTTCGGGCGTATGCTATGTATGTATACGTTTGTTATACATGAATAGTTTAATCTCTGCTTTGCTAGTCTGGTTTCTGTGTAGCGTGGCATAATGTTTGTTTAAAAGAAGCGTCCCCATTTAATAAGTTTGAAAAGCTCTGGACTAAATACACAATTATCTATCAAGTAGAGGGACAAAAGCATCAACATGAAAATCACGCACAGGCATGACTTTTTCCGCGCTATTGCTGTAGCGTCTGATGGTAGCGTCAATCCAGACTCGATATTTGGGAACACTTGAAAATGCCGTGGGATAGTTGGGTTTTCTACAATTTGTCGAGAAGACAGCAATGCCGTTTAAGATGAAACTTTCTGCAATATATATATATATATAAAAAGAAGCGTCTGAATTTAAAAAGTTTGAAAAGCTAGTGCTTATATATATAAGCCGAGAAATAAATAGGACTGTAGTCCTTTTCCAGAACCTTAGTGTAGCGTGTACATCCATTTTATTTATTTGACTCAAGGAAGAGGAAGAGGAAGAGGAAGAGGAAGAGGAAGAGGAAGAGGAAGAGGAAGAGGAAGAGGAAGAGGAGGAAGAGGAAGAGGAAGAGGAAGAGGAAGAGGAAGAGGAAGAGGAAGAGGAAGAGGAGGAGGAGGAGGAGGAGGAGGAGGAGAGGAGGAGGAGGAGGAGGAGGAGAAGAGGAAGAGGAAGAGGAAGAGGAAGAGGAAGAGGAGGAGGAAGAGGAGGAGGAAGAGGAGGAGGAAGAGGAGGAGGAAGAGGAGGAGGAGGAGGAGGAGGAGGAGGAGGAGGAGGAGGAGGAGGAGGAGGAGGAGGAGGAGGAGAGGAAGAGGAAGAGGAAGAGGAAGAGGAAGAGGAAGAGGAAGAAGAAGAAGAAGAAGAAGAAGAAGAAGAAGAAGATAATGTTATGCTAAGCGCTGTTTATTTTCTCGATGTGACAACTACTAAGACACAGAACTTACGGCCATATCTGTCTGGGATGAGGAGCATATCTGCTTGATATTTAGTTTCATGCGCCTCACGGTTCATTAAACTATAATCACCAACTATGACTCTGAATTTCGATTGAAACCGATCGCTGCGATCCACAACTGTGTGTTTAGAAGTGGACTAACAACCATTACTTTCCGTCATAGTTTACAACCTGGGAACGATAAGAAGAAGAAAAAGGCTAACTGGGCAGTATTGATGTATGGCGTCACCTCCTTTGACATAAAGTTCTTGTAGTCTTTTCAAGGTTGCCAATTTACCATCATCTGGTAATCTCCTGAATGATCTACTCGCCGTTTTATTGAGGTATTGAGAACATCGGTCTGACCCATTTCTTTTCATTTCCCTTGGCGCTGCCCGCTAGCCAACCCGCTCATTCATTTCCTCTTTCCAAAGTTGGTACTAACACACACACACACACACGAATGAAACCGGTACCTTTTAGACTAGAGTTCTACAGAGACATATTCCATGGTATTTAAAACCTCCTGTCTAGGTGTTCTTGATCTTGAAGTCAGTTAAACACCAGTCATGGGAAAAATAACTTCCATAGTCACACTTATTCCTGTCAAGACAAAAGCACCACTGCAGTCGTTTACACTTCTCCCAGCCAGAACTGCGAAAACTCATGGCCTGTGTACATGTCGAACGAGGTATCCATCGTTGTCATTAACTGTACCACCATCTAGAAAATTCTTAAGAATCAAGGCTTGAAATAGTGCATCCGCCATGAACATGTTTAGTTATCTGCAGCTTGGTTACGCGAACAGCAGTACTACCCTTCACACCTAGATTTCCTAAACAACTGAAATCCCTCATACAGTACGAGAAAGAGAACACTGAAATGCCGAGATATCATCAAGCCATAAGACATTTGTCATAACGTAAGGATACACATCAAACTATAACAGTCATCAACGTTAATAATTACTCCAAATCAAAATTTACATGTTAATAAAATGTCGAAATGTCGTTAGCATTGTTTAAAAATACAAGTCGTTATGTTTTAATGTAATGTCCATCCTATATATAAACTTACTAGACACAATGAGCTGCACTTATCACCCAGAAAGCATTTATAATGGCACCTCCACAGTGAGTCATACCATCGTACTGTAAATTTACCATCCAAGGAAATTCCCCATAACCGGCCACAGTGCCACCTAGTATTTTGTCCAGATGTGAGTCATCATCGATATCCTCCTGAGAGTCATTTTCGTCATTTTTGTCGCGTCTCAAATTCTTCAGACGGACCATAACTCGACCACAACTATTTCCTCCTGTAAACGAAACAGGTAAAAAAAAGTTGTAAAAGTAAGTCAAAGCGTCCGAATGTTAGACACAAATTTTGTTGTTGTTTTTAAGCTAAACCCTGGCTGTTGCCGGTGGTCTTAATACAACCCAACCTTTGAATTGATTTGGGGTTTTGGGACCTATCCCCGGGTGATCCTCATCTAAATGGTGGCATTTCGTGTCACCTTGTGTTTATCGCTCGGTGTGATGTCCTTGTGGGGTTAAACGTCGTCATCAACAAGAAAGTTGCATGCAAGATTATAATTTAGAAACGTTCATTATTCTTATTCTTTTATATGGTCCATCCCTTTTGCGTTGACAGTCATGTCAATCTGTAAGCAACCCTATGTCTCGTGTCCTTTCAGTCATTTTCGAGACACATGATCTTAGATGCCTTTATGACAAACTGTCATGAGTCTTCTCTCTCGGTCACCCTATGCCGCTTATCTGCTCCAGATTTCCCAGCATAGAAATGTACTCCAGTTGTATCACTCTCATATCATGACAATGTCGGCCCTGTGGCTAACGTTCCGTTATGCCTATATGCCAAGTTTGATCCTAGCTGCGGTCCATGCGCCTTGCGCTGGTTTCGACAGTGGTATCAAGAAAGTCGACAGTCAAGAAAGCAATGGCAAACTACTGGACGTAAATTTGCCTAGAAGAACGAGGGGCTGTTGGAGTTGGTTCTGCAACGTCATGACCATATAATATAGAATGTCTCCTTCTGATGCTGGCAACCAGTTCTCTTTGTGAGTCGATTTCTTTCAAGACATCTTCACTATTCTTGTATCTGTCCACGGTATTCTCATCATTCGTTTATAAAACCAGATATCCATGTGACAGAGTTAAGACTGTCAGATAGTATTTCACTATGTGAAGTTGTACCTACCATCTCCCATGCTCTAATTATATGATTCAGTAGAAGCTATAAAAAATAGTAATCAAACCCTCGCTCCTGAAAAGGGATGCCGCGAATCTACCAGAAGCTACATTAGACAGATGTTACGAGAATTACCTAGTTGTTTAATTTCGTCAGATATTATTTTAACCAAACGGGCAGACAAGCAGAGTAAATGGTAAACATGCTAGCAGTATTTTCTTAGCCTACAACAGGATAATTGTGCCAGTACAAAGTTTGAAGTTTGTAGCTTGAACAACGGATCAACATCATGGCACACGGATAGTAACCTATAAGTGCTCCGTTCTTTCTTGTAACTCAAGTCTGAGTCCGAAGAAGCTCAGCACTGTGCACAGGCTCTGTAGCACCGGCGTGAATCATGAAATACTTCGAGTAGATTTTTAACTCCAAAATATCGCACGGGTAGTGCCGTTAGGCTAATCTTTTTCATTTCCAACTGCCAAGGATATTTTTTTACGTGCGCAACAATGCACACCGGCGTCCGATCTTACTACCCAGAGACCAGGGGAAATACTGGAAATCCAAGTCCACGTGAAACAATCGCAGGCCTCACCGGGAATTGAACCCGGAACCTGTTGCGATCTGGGTGGACACCATGCCTCTTGAGACCATGCAGCCCCCTTTTCCGTATAAAAAGCGGAAAGATACCGGCCTGTTTATGAAATATCTTCCCAGGTGTAATGCAATTACCACGGATATGTTAGGTCTAGTTAATGGTTGATTGTCACAGGTGCACTTACAAAATAGGTAGATAACGAAATGGACTGGAGTGTAATGAAGTAATTACCAAGACAATAGAACTGATTAACACTGCCAGACACGAAGACTGCCTACGGTAAGACAAGCTATCTAGATAAAATCAAATCTATGTATGTTTTCAAAAATACAGATACAGTTGAAGTTACCATTGTCTATTGATTGAATAAACAGTTAATTTTCGTTATGTTTTTCCAGACACAAGGTAAACATCGAAACTGAAATGACCCGTGAAATTAGTTAGCCTAATATGGAATTCATGTTGTTATAATATTGATTGTACTAGGATATAGGATCTAATGTTGTCTGTGTTGAAATGCAACAGTGAATCAGTTACACGTGATGACACAGGACAGTCGGCAAGCCTCCAGCCTTTGTGAGTGTTCGGACGCTGTAAGCGGCCAGTCGTAGTTCGCATGAGAATAATGCAGACAGGCTGGTTTTAAGATGTAGTTTAGCTAACAGTTAGCGACTTAGCTCGAGCATTCTAATTGGCTGATGGGAATACAGGTAAGTTCGCCCTCCAGATTATTACGGTTGATCCAGTTTGTATTTATGCTTGTTTTATTTGAAGATCATCTTTCCATCATGGCTGATCATGCCATTTTGCTTTATTCTTGCCTTAAAACGGATTCAGCTTGATTTAATTTTTAAGCAATCTTGTTTTTTGTTTATAAGAGTTGAAGTAGACATACATTTCCTACTTGGTGATATCTTTCATAGATTAACATATCATTTTTGGTTTTTTTTTAATGAGCGCAGTTAGTGACGGCAGAATGACAATAGCAAAAGTAAAGGACCATTTCTGCACCTTAAGGCGTATTGGGCATACCTATATTTATAGACATTGTTGATGATGTGGTCAGCATCACACAGGCCGCATTTACTACCCAGGACTTGTACCTAGTACCAATTCAAGGCTGGGTCGACCTGGGAGCCAAAGGTGACATTTTGAAGAAGAAAAAAGGCCGACTCCTTTGAGATGCGAACACTCGACTTTCCAACCCGCGAATGACAATAGTGATGTCTCTAAGCGTAAGTTAGTATGTACTCACTCTCCACGTACGCTCTTTTATTAACCAAATCCCTCCCACGAAGCGAGTTGACTGCAGTATTCATGGATAATTCTGCACCCGATTTTCCAACCTGAAAATCATATAAAAACAAATCATACAACAGCATGAACGTTGTTACAACTTCAGTAAACCCTCTGTAACGATCTATTTTTCTCATCGCTGGAAGATCACTAGGCACAGATTACTGAAGACACAAATACAGACAACAGTTCTGATATCCGATGCTATAATTCGGGAAGACTTTTCTTAACGCGGCGGGTCTTGCAAGTCATACTCGCCATCGCCATGGTGTGTGGGTTCAATGCATCCTCATGGGATAATATCTCACTATTCTCTGGAATTGTTATTTGTTAAGAAGATACAACATTCAGGACCTGAACTTCACTGTTGATATATTTTTTCCTATCCCAAATCACAGTTGATCACTGGCATCATAGGAGCTAGTAGACTGAGATAGCTGCGGCATATTGAGACAATGTCAGCTGACCGAGTTGTAAAAAGCTATATACACGAGGAATCTGAATGGTCGTAGATCACGAATTATACCAAGAAGACGATGGAGAGATAAAGTCTGGACATATCTGCAAACACTTGCTGTCACCAACTGGAAATACAAGAAGCGTTTGCATAGTACTAGACAATTTTTGGAGCTCAAAAAAAAAAAAAAAAAAAAAGTTAAGACTGATACTAAACATAACATTTTAATTGCAACGTGAAATCAGTACTGCTGTATAGTGCAGAAACAGGGGGGGGGGGGGGGGGGGGGGGGGGGGGAGGGGGGGGGGAATAAAACAGTTACTAATTAACTACGAACTTTCATTAACTGGTACCTGCGCAGAATTGAGGGAATACAATTTTTACATACAATTACTATTGGCGAGCTTTGGGAAAGAACTAAAAAAAATTATAGTGAATCTGGAGGTGAACAAACGACGCCAGTAATGAACTGGAGACACGTTGAGAAAACCTGAGAACAAATACGAGCGTAATTAAAATGTCGTTGAACGGCGCGAAGAAATCATGAACGATAAGGAGAATGTGTGGTGCGTTGTGTAAGCAACAAGCAGATACCAGGAATAGTAAAGTGAATCATATCAGAACCATTTTTTTTTGGCAACAGTATTCTATCAGTGCCAAACGTGGACACTTACATCCTCCAATGAACGTAAAATTGAGACAGCAGAGATGAAAAGCCCTAGAAGAGCTGCAGTAGTTTCAATGAAAGACAGAATACGAAATCACGAAATCATACAAATGCTAGGAATAAAGACAGTCTTACAAAATCATCAAAAAACATCATATGAAGTAGTTTGGACACCCAACAAGAATGCCCTGGTACTATCTACCACAGCGAGCCACACTAAAACGTTACAACAGGTATAGAGCGAGTGGAAGACCTCGGAAAACATTGAGTGATGTCATTAAGAACAGCGTTACAGGAATGAACATGAGTTAACTGTGCTCTTGACAGAGCTCATCAACGAATGTTTCATCTCCCCCTAACACTTCGCTGAGGTACAAGGTGAAAGAGAAGAAGAAGAAGAAGAAGAAGAAGAAGAAGAAGAAGAAGAAGAAGAAGAAGAAGAAGAAGAAGAAGAAGAAGAAGAAGAAGAAGAAGAAGAAGAAGAAGAAGAAGAAGAAGAAGAAGAAGAAGAAGAAGAAGAAGAAGAAGAAAAAGAAAAAGAATTTGTGTATAGCAAAGCATAAAACGACCAGGCATAGCCGAGGGCCTATGCTCCGCTGGGGGATAGTGACCAGAAGAAGAATATAAATAATTATTACACGACGGATGGCGACCACCGCGGCATCTAAAACAATTACTTTGTTTAAACAGGTGATTTTCTAGAATAGGCCAGAAGGGAGCCATATCACTCTCATTTCCCATATAGACAGAATAAATATGTTAAACGGGAGACACTTCAAACCAGACTGGTGCTAAATACATTCTGTAAAAAGGGATAATGACGATGATGATGAGAATACTATTGAAAAACACTATGATGCATTTGACCAGAGTAGCTTATTTATTACTAAATCTATGTAAAACGTCGGTGTCTGGGGCTCAGGGGTTGCGAAAGCGCTTCTTAATGCCGGGGTGCCGGGTTCGATCTCAGCTGCGGAGGATTCGTCTTGCGTTGGTTTTGATAGTGGAATCGAAAGCTGACCTTTCAGAGAGCAATGGCAAACTACTAGACGTAAGTTTGCCTTAAAAAAACACAACAGCCAAAAAAATGATGGTGTTGGTTCTGCAACGTCCTTGTCACGAGACGACCTCAGTGGTTCCAGAAGTTGAGTACTTGTAATAGTTCTTCTGATTATTGAGAGACAAGAGACTATGCCCTTAATCCAAATTTTACTTTAAACGGCGCGGATTTAATTGTTACCAGTCCTTCTCCGAGACAAAGCCACTGCGCTTTGTTTAAAATTACATAACACTACGTAATACAGCCCGCTGGTTCAGACTAGGGATGTTAGGATTGATTCTCATGCCAGTGTCAGAATGTTATCTCCTGACCACAGACTGTAGAGGCTAGTAAACGGGGAACTTAGTATCACACCTGAGATTAGCTTCCCTGAGCTGGACCGTAGGTCGTAAAGGTTACCTAACAGACTGAGTGGGGCTTCTTTTGATAAGACTAGATCAAGGGAATTGAGTGGACTGGTAGATGTTGTGGCGACGAGAGGTTGAAGTTTAACACGTCAGTGAAATTCTCAAGAGAACAGGTGTTTGCCAATTAAGTTGTCCAAGCACTGGTCAAGGCCGTTCACCTTGAGTGACAGGCCACTTGTTAGCTAATTTGATCTGATAGGTACTTCAGAGGCGTGGCTTAAGTCATCGTCTTGAGGGTTGGGTTGAACCGAGTAAAGGGATGAGTTTAATCTTTTAGACAGATAGATAGTATACTTCGAGCCTTTGGTATTCCCGTCACATCGCAGCTAGCAAGCAACAAACACAGGTCGACTTAAAGGTAATTTTACGGTCGGATTCTGAGTTTGGACTGGGGGAAATGATGCCAAAATATGCGCAGGGTATTAATAGCTCACCATGTGCTCACTGGAAAGACAATATTTTAGACACCATGCACCTATCAAATGGTTGTAGTTTCAGCGCATAACCTGCTTCACGCGTTGACGTAAAAACAATGTTTGGAAGTCTGAGTGAAGACGGACAACAGACTTAGAAAGTCAACTATCATAAGATAGCATGAGAGGGAAGTCAGGATATGTGACGTCCATGTAAGACAAAAGACCTTCACACTAGACTGGAGATAATGTGGAATATGAGGAGTGATGGGATATATTTTGTTATTATGTGTTATATTCATTGATATATGTATTCTTAGTGTAAGTCAAGATACTACACGTATGTGTTTGTTGCATGATTACAGCGCCCATGTGACGATCAGTCCATGAAGGAGACTACATTGTGTTAGACTCGGCCAGCTGGGAACGATGTGGAGAACGAGGTGGGGATGAAGTGGAGAAGAAGCTGAAACAGGCAGAAAACAGGCAAGGAAGAGTTGGACAAGCTTGACAGTGCCTCACGGCTGTCAGAGGCTTATAAGTTAAGTTAATATTTTTTGCGTTAACATATCACCATCATCACACCACTCTAAACCCCGGAGCTGTTTTCTCGCTGAAGCTTATCACTATCATCACGTTAACCAGTCACTGTTTGTGTAAATCAACAAACTGGGAATTTCATTGTTAGTAAATAAAGCTGTATGTCAAGTTTTATACTACATCGTTTGTTAAATTCCAAGTGTATTCAGTCTTACCTGTTTAACTAAACTGATAGATATAATTATATTTAGTGGGGGCTCAATTAATATGATAATAATTCTTTAATTATTCATAATAACACCGGGAGAAGGTAGAAGACGGAGGAATCATTTGCCCTGTCTAATAATTCATTAAGTATAATGCTGTAGATATCTAAAATTCCTTTCCTTCTCTTGTGGGTACCAAGTTCAGCTAATGTTAATGTACTTAACGAGCCAATATGGCTGTTTTCTTGGGTATCCAGGACTTTGTCTGAGAGTAAACATAGCTCAGATTTTAGTCAGTTAATCTGGTGGAGGGAATGTGTTGAGGGGAAAATCCCTACTCAACGTATAAAACATTAAATCCCACGCGTCACGTCACATTGGCGAGCTCGCCGAGATTTGGACTGGGCTAATTACTCCTAGACTAATGAAAGTAAATTTATTAAATTTAACTTTAACTCTTCTGCCAGTATAGTCTAAATTAAAATTAGTAATTTATACATGGGGAGAGATTACAGAGTAATGAATAACTTTTTACTAAAATAAATAAATTGATAGTATCATGTCTTATCATTGATCACTTCATAACAATTGATTATTGTTTATTCAGTAAATTTTAAAGTTGATGATTATTATATCTGCTTGCATGTTCCATCATTTGATATAGATTGTAGAGCATTATATGTTGACATCATATCATTGATAGTATGCTTAGTGACTGAATGTAAGATCACTTCATTACCGGCGTATCCTCTGTGCTGCTAAAATATTCTAGAAACTGTCAGTCTGGTAGGCAACTTTCATTTATTTACATCTTTGTGCGGCTGTCATAGGCTACTCTTTTGCCCAGTTTACCTTGCTCTGACATATTCTTTTAATCCGGGATCGGGGTAGTATTTTATTTATCTGTAGATAGATCTAACAAGATATAATGGACTTACGCACCGAGTTTCAAAAAGATGTAAGGAAGTGCGGGATAGCTGATGGCAGGGTAGGAGCACAGTTAGAATCATTTGTTAAAGGCCATATGGATACTTTCGATTACATGAGTGCCCGTAATGCTGCAAAGAAGAAGCGCCAGTGGAGAAAGAAGAATATGACTCGATGCTTGCCCGTCATGCAGCGGAGAGGCAAGAAGAAGAGAGAATGCGGCAACTTGAAGAAGAAGAAGATGCTAGACAGTTGCAACTCCAAGAGGAGGCAGCTAGTGAAAGAATGCGGCTTTTTAAAGAAAAGCTGCATAACTATAGGCTAAGGCAGACGAAGAGAGAACTGCAGTTAGACACAGGGGACGGTGAGAACACTATCAGGGCAGTTGAGGGAACTGACAACTTCCATACTGACACTCTGGTAGACAGTGCTGGGACTCACTCTCTCAATGGAGAGGTGTGTACTATTTCGCCAAACGGTACCTTATCGAGGGATGAAGTAATAGACCACCCAAGACCTTGCCTCACCCCTCTTATTCTTAATAGGAAAAGAGCTGACATTAAGAACTCTTCTGTAGGGATGACCGGATCTACATTGCTGGCCCCCTTTACTTCCATTCTTAAGCCTAAAAGAAAAAGATGGAGTAGGAAGCAGAAATCTTCAAAAGGGACCGGATCAACATTGCTGGAACCCCTTACTCCCATTACCTCAGATGAGATATATAAGAGCACACCCTGCAGTATTCAAAAGCGTGATAACTGTTCTAACCGTCGACATACTGGTTCTGCTGGCACACCAGCCATTAATGAGGACGAGGGCAAATACTTACCCAACTCCCATAATCCCTTTGGTCCCTTTAAACAAGAAGAGGAAGTAAAGCAGACTAATGTAGGGAATAACACTAAACCTGTTTCCCCTATTTCCCTTGATGCGATTGCATACAAAATAGAAATAGTTAGTTCTGACTTTTCGCCCAAAGTAATTGACTGTGATGGCCACAACAAATCCCCTTATTTGCGTTCACTGGACTTGGCATGTGAAAGCCAGACCAGGGCGGATATAACAGATAAGGAGGATAGTTCTCTTAAGTTCTTGACGACCTTAGAGACAATGAGTAAACAAGACATTGCTGCAAGTCCTGTGCACTCTGATAATGGACAGTCAGAAATGTTTGCCATTGATGATGAAGGTACTTCTTGTGAGCAGGGAGACAACTTTTCTCTATCCTGTACAGCTGGGGCGACAGGGATACTTCTGATGAAGGACCCTGAAGCGGAACAAGCCATGAGTAGTAGGGAACCCCAACATTCTGGTCTTGTATTACTCTTCGCTTCGAAGGAAGTGACAGGGGTATCTCAGCTGATAGTGGAAACTTCATTGCGAAGAAAGGCCACTTTACAGTCTACAGGAAACCCTGAGTTTCCTAATGATTTGACTGTACCTCCTGACTTGATTTTGTGCCCTGATTCGAGAGGGAACTCTAGGAAAGAGACTTCCACCTGGACAATTTGTGAAGGGGAAGACAGGATGCACTGATGAGGAAACAAGTGGACACTCCTTCAAGAAATCGTCAGTGGTCAGTTGCACTCAATGCATGCTGTCATGATGAGTGAATATATCCCTCAATTTAAGGGGCGATTTGTGACAGATTTTTTCAGGATCTGCGGATGTAGGGAAAGAGAGTCCAACCTGAATACAACTTATCCTTTTCGGAGAGCACTTCAGGCCCTCCCTATGCAAATAGGGCGTGGCGAAGTGAGGAAATGGACAGCGACTGTCAGTCAACGGCGTCGAGGAATCCCCTTGATGAAGCGGAGGTCATTTCTTATCCTGTGGGAGAAGAAACCTGCAGATAAACGGATATTACTGAGCAGCTGCTCGGAATACCCGCATGATTCTAGGACTAAGGACTTAGTCTGGAATGAGGGACAATTGGTGACTGTATATTGATGCAGGACATCACGATTCCACAAGGAATACTGGAACAATACTGGAGATGACAGGTTGTACTAACATTCTTGGGAATCACTGAGTGTCGAAACATTGGCCTTAGCTGGCTACGACCAACTTCAACGGGGGGCCTGTCACGAGACGACCTAAGTTCTTCTGGTTATTGAGAGACAAGAGACTATGAACTTAACCCAAATTTTACTTTAAACCGCACGAATTTAATTGTTACCAGTCCTTCTCCGAGACAAAGCCACTGCGCTTTGTTTAAAATTACATAACACTACGTAATACAGCCCGCTGGTTCAGACTAGGGATGTTAGGTTTTATTCTCGTGCCAGTGTCAGAATGTTATCTCCTGACCACAGACTGTAGAGGCTAGTAAACGGGGAACTTAGTATCACACCTGAGATTAGCTTCCCTGAGCTGGACCGTAGGTTGTAAAGGTTACCTAACAGACTGAGTGGGGCTTCTTTTGATAAGACTAGATCAGGGGAATTGAGTGGACTGGTAGACGTTGTGGCGACGAGAGGTTAAAGTTTAACACGTCAGTGAAATTCTCAAGAGAACAGGTGTTTGCCAATTAAGTTGTCCAAGCACTGGTCAACGCTGTTCACCTTGAGTGACAGGCCACTTGTTAGCTAATTTGATCTGATAGGTACTTCAGAGGCGTGGCTTAAGTCATCGTCTTGAGGGTTGGGTTGAACCGATTAAAGGGATGAGTTTAACCTTTTAGACAGATAGATAGTATAATTCGAGCCTTTGGTATTCCCGTCACATCGCAGCTAGCAAGCAACAAACACAGGTCGACTTAAAGGTAATTTTACAGTCGGATTCTGAGTTTGGACTGGGGGAAATGATGCCAAAATATGCGCAGGGTATTAATAGCTCACCATGTGCTCACTGGAAAGACAATATTTTAGACACCATGCACCTATCAAATGGTTGTAGTTTCAGCGCATAACCTGCTCCACGTGTTGATGTAAAAACAATGTTTGGAAGTCTGAGTGAAGACGGACAACAGACTTAGAAAGTCAACTATCATGACATAGCATGAGAGGGAAGTCAGGATATGTGACGTCCATGTAAGATAAAAGACCTTCAGACTAGACTGGAGATAATGTGGAATATGAGGAGTGATGGGATATATTTTGTTATTATCTGTTATATTCATTGATATATGTATTCTTAGTGTAAGTCAAGATACTACACGTATGTGTTTGTTTCCATGATTACAGCGCCCATGTGACGATCAGTCCATGAAGGAGACTACATTGTGTTAGACTCGGCCAGCTGGGAACGATGTGGAGAACGAGGTGGGGATGAAGTGGAGAAGAAGCTGAAACAGTCAGAAAACAGGCAAGGAAGAGTTGGACAAGCTTGACAGTGCCTCACGGCTGTCAGAGGCTTATAAGTTAAGTTAACATCTTTTGCGTTAACATATCACCATCATCACACCACTCTAAACCCCGGAGCTGTTTTCTCGCTGAAGCTTATCATTATCATCACGTTAACCAGTCACTGTTTGTGTAAATCAACAAACTGGGAATTTCATTGTTAGTAAATAAAGCTGTATGTCAAGTTTTTACTACATAGTTTGTTAAATTCCAAGTGTATTCAGTCTTACCTGTTTAACTAAACTGATAGATAGAATTACATTTGGTGGGAGCTCAATTAATATGATAATAATTCTTTAATTATTCATTATAACACTCGGAGAAGGTAGAAGACGGCGGAATCATTTGCCCTGTCTAATAATTCATTAAGTATAATGCTGTAGACATCTAAAATTCATTTCCTTCTCTTGTGGGTACCAAGTTCAGCTAATGTTTTTGTACTTGACGAGCCAATATGGCTGTTTTCTTGGGTATCCAGGACTTTGTCTGAGAGCAAACATAGCTCAGATTTTAGTCAGTTAATCTGGTGGAGGGAATGTGTTGAGGGGAAAATCCCTACTCAACGTATAAAACATTAAATCCCACGCGTCACGTCACAGTCCTGCAAAGAATACGCAACTAACTTTTAAAAAAAAAACCCATATATCATAGTGATGAAGTGAATAAAGCGCCGATGCGATGCTTTGTTCAAGAACATCAGAATTGTCACGTTAGCCAGCATCCCTGAAGGGGGAGCTTTAGGCTATAATTGTGACTAGGTTATGTACTCCATATGCAGTGGCTTAGCATTGCACGCCATCAAAAGCCATGAAAAGGACTCTCTCAAATGTTAATGTATCAAAGGAGACACACGCAAATACTGTCCTGACCAGCGATGAAGTCGTCTACCATAGAGCTAATAGGCGATCCGCTGGCTGATGATGAATAAAGAAAGCACCAGGTACCATTTTATTTTCAGCTGTACCACTAATGTTAGCCCAGAAACTTAAACGGACTCCGTTATATTTAACGACGAATTCGGGATGATCGACTTCATTGTACCCTGTCTTTTTTCATACGGTTCGGTTTACCCCAACAGAACAGGTTGGGGTTTTCTGGGACGGTCGCATAAACCACGAACTCTGTAGCACGGTGTCGAACCCCAAAGATCCCCCCCCCCCCAAAAAAAAAAAATGTGCACATGTGAACCGAGCGTCCTGGCCAAAAAACAAGGGCAATAAATTCTTAGCGCAAGGCAAACGGCTTGACTGCTTCTCCTTTCATAACAGAGACAAGAAACATAAACACACTTACTGTCCTGTTGTCAATGAAACGGGCACATCCAAGACATGCTATTAACAAAAATAAAAGCAAGATCTGGAAAGCAACCATCATTTTGATACCGTCGGCGCAGAAAATATGCACAATATTCACAACTGCACAACATGAGTTTAAACATCTTATTGTAAACGTCAGAACTAGGATATCGATCTGAATCCGACCATGTAAACATATAATTTATGACACTAATTACCCATACGTGTAATTGCGTTATATATGCATTAAAATGCGATCAATATTTTGAAAGGTATCAATTATGAAAATACTTTAAAACTGCACATGGATATTGTTGTTCCACGCAGAATGGCATTTGCTGTCTCCAAATGATGAAAGTCCTTCCATGAATAAACGGATGCATTTTACCAGATGAACATTCCACAATATCATGCACTATATGATAACCTTAGTTGACTATGTATGGTTCGCCACAAATTTTACATAATCTAATAAAGTTGAGACCGGTAAACAAAGTGACCTAAAGTTGATATACATTTGAAAAAAAAAATTCTGAGGAAAGGAAAAAGTATTCAATAAATAATATAAGATGAGCTCAAGAAAGGTGAAAAAAAGTATGTGAAATTCTTCAGAAACAGTTAAAAGACAGAAGATAGTGCTGGACTAGACTAATTCTGATAAGACACGGTAGAGAGTCACTAGACAGGCACAAAAATAGAAAAACAGGAATTGATAAAACGCTAGCAGATCTATCTTGTTTTGTTCTCACATCGTTTTTTAAAGTGTGGTATATCTATAGGTATGACGCATTCTAAAGTGCAGTGTGAATAAAAGAAGGCCAAGTGCCGGAGAAAATGCTCTCTCTGGTATGCGGCAGTGAAACTAGAAGAAAGGAGTCCTACCTATAGCTGCGGAACCGTATAGGGTTCTAGCGCAACATTGATTCAGATTGTGTTCAATCTAGTTTCCATAGTGCATCCTCGCGCGGAGAATTACTATTGTAGGTTGCCTGGAAGTGAAGGCGAACGCTTATCTTTGTTAGATATTTATTAGCACATGGTCTGCTCCAAAACGTTATTGATTGTTAATGCAGGCTATTTGTTTATTTTTTTTAAGGAAAGTAAACAGATTTTAAATGTGCTGATTAAATTCCAATGTTCGATTCATACTGGGACTTGTAGTTCATGCACGTGGTCTTACTAGGTGCTGCCTATGTTGTTAGGTGTCGTTATTGTTGTGTAGCTCATTATTCACATATTTATCGCCTGAGCCATGAGTAACATATCAAGCTCCCTGCACAAGAAGAACAATTGTTTTTTCTTCTCTTATCCTATATTTTTTTAGTTCAGCAGATATCTACCTAACGTCTTACCCATATTTCTTTCCTTGTCTCCTTCAGTATCATAACACAACGCCACACAACAGCAACACAACAGAATACAATAAGACAACACTACGCAATAAATGAAATCTCACTATAGGGCCTACATCAGTGTGGTGAAATGATATTTAAACACGCTAAGGAACAATATAGAAACTGAAGGCAGTAAACCGTGTGGGCTTGACGAGCTAATGCACTTACAATGGGGAAATACTCGACAAGTGGAGTTGTCTTATATGAGCCTGCAGAGCTGTTGAAGGGAGATATGTCAACTAACGTGTGTGTGCGATGGTGTGTGTGTCTGTGTGTGTTTGTGTGTGTGAGAGATTTATGTATGGGTGTAATAATTGCCCTCCCATTCCCCCCGCCCCCCCCCCCCCCAAACAAAAGGTATTAATTCATTTCTTCTTTCGAAAAAAAAAAAAAAAAACTTTAATATTTATGTGTCAGTTTTGAAAACAAAGGAAATGCTTTGATTTTTGATTTTTTTTTTCCTGTTAGTGTTAAATCCAGCACAGAATTAAAGAGGAACAACATCCAAATCTGTAGAAACTCATGCTGTTTTATTCACGGTCTGCTCGGGAGCACGCTTTCCTTCGAGCTATCACTGTTTGACTGTAACGTAGATTTGATCCATGGAAGCAGGTAGTAGACGTTAGCAAACCCTTCTGGCCCGTTGCAATGTTCGAAACCAAATGATGTGGCTCCAGCTAGTGTGTAAACACCTGCAATAAATTATAACGATTTTAAGTTTCGAATTTTCCTAGTCTGCTTCAAAGGCTCAATTGCGTGGGGAAAGAGTAGATTCACGGACCCTAACAGAATCAAGTGAATAAAGGCCTGAGTGGTATCGAGGCATGGTGTCCGATGGCCCCTGGTACTCCACAGGGGCTATTTATTCCCCCATCCCACGAATGTAGGCATTCTGCTGAGAAACCACCTATCCGGCTGCTTCGAGATACAAGCTAAGTAATTTTGTGTATTTGTGTAGTATTGTTTGATTTGTATGCGCTGATGAAGGCTCCACAGTGCAAAGTTCACGTTTTGTTTGTATCTTTTATGTTGTTGAGCTTAATAATATAGTTTTTGTTCGGTTTTATGTCTTTTTTAACAGAAGCGTGTCGTAGGAGGCTACTAATTAGAAGTGTTTCCACAGATGTGGAAGCACATCTATCTAAAA
This sequence comes from Candidula unifasciata, assembly GCA_905116865.2. Lineage (NCBI taxonomy): Eukaryota > Metazoa > Mollusca > Gastropoda > Stylommatophora > Geomitridae > Candidula > Candidula unifasciata. Next base: position 327,514 of record CAJHNH020004458.1, read on the forward strand.
GGTGAGGAATCAGTCGTCTATATATACATAGAATGGTAAAATGGATGTGAATGCAAAACATAAGTTCAAAAACAAAACCCAAGTTATAAAGTGGATAAACAACCAGTACCTCTAGCCGGAACCTGGGGTATTAAAAAATATGTGTAAATTAGGTTATAAATGCAATAGCGAATTATCCAAAACAGCTGTATATGCAAATCTTAACAAAAGTAATACTTTTTTTGTGTCATTAGCAAAAAGCAGTTTAATGTCAGTATGAAATTATCACTAGGCCTCGAAATAATCGCCCGAGTAAGGAACTGGTATCGAAGCATGGCGTTCGCCTCGAGTGCTAGAGGTTCCGGGTTCAATCCCTGGTAAGGGCTGGGTTTTTTTCACGTTTGCTTGGACTTCTAGTAATTCCTCCTGGTCTCTGGGTAGTGAGATCGGACGCCCGTGTTCATTGCTGTGCACGAGAAATTCAGTGCAGCTGGAAATCGAAAAAGGTAACCTAACGGCGCTGCCCTGGCGAAATTTGGAGCTAGAAATCTATTAAAATTATTTTAAGATCCTCGCCGGTGCTACAGAGCATGTGCCATGTATTGAGCTTATTTTGCTAGTGACACTCGCCATCGTCGTGGACTGTGAATCCCACAACTCCCCATAGAACAAATAACACTTTCGTGTGAAAAGACCGAAAAAGCAATCAATCGTGTAATGTAAAGTTTTTACATTCATTTAAATGAATGTTTAATTAGCTGATAAAACATCTAAGTACGACCATCTGTAAGCAACATTTCTAAAATAAGAAAGTGATGAGATATTTAAACTAT
>CAJHNH020004458.1:333325-335825 GCA_905116865.2 Candidula unifasciata
CCAGTCGATAGGAGTCTCGATTTTAAATCCCCTTGCGGCCAGCAGTCGGTATTCGAAACCGGGCTGTTCCCAGGGTTCACCCAGCCTCTACGAAATGGGTACTAGAGTTGACACTTTTGGGTAAATAAAGGAACGTCGCTGTAGCTACGGAGTTTTGTGCGGACGGCGACACAGACAGAAAGTTTCTTATCCGCTATCCGTACTGGTGGCAGAGCACTTATGGTTTATAACCGTGTGCAATGATGCTGGCTCACATCTCCCGACTTTACTTTTTTGATAAAGAAAATAATTTTAATGGTTTGACTGCTTGGTCAGAATAGTACAAATCAGTCATCAGCTTGAAGGCACTAAGTAAGAATTAGTGGACTACAAGACAAGAGGCTGACAAAGAAAGAGATAGTTGGAGGGGGTAAAAATATATATGAAATTAATTGACAGCCGAAAAAAAAAGAGTAAATTACACATAAAAATATTAGATTTATTGTAAGTTTTGTATTCTCATTTCAACTGTATTGTGTAGACGCCTGCCTGGAAAATGCACGTATTAGAAAATACATCTGTGTCGCCTGAGATGTGGATAAACAAGATGTGGATAAACAAGATGTGGATAAACAAGATGTGGATAAACAAGATGTGGATAAACAAGATGTGGATAAACTAGATGTGGATAAACAAGATGTGGATAAACAAGATTTGGATAATCAAGATGTGGATAAACAAGATGTGGATAAACAAGATGTGGATAAACAAGATGTGGATAAACAAGATGTGGATAAACAAGGTGCGGATAAACAGATAATTAATTGTTTTCGTATATCATGGAAAACTACTGGACGTACATTTGCCTAGAAAAACCATACAACAGCCAGGGGCTGTTTTGGTTGGTTCTGCAACGTCCCGCAAAGGATACGCTAATAACCTATGTCATGGAAACAATATCAGCAAAATACTGAGGTTTTAAATATGTTATAAATGAACAGATCTTTGCTGAAATAAATAAATGATCAGACAACGAAAATTTTCTGGCCACACTGAGCGATATAGTACTCTTGTAAAAATGCTAGGGGAAGAGGCAATCAAAGGTGCGATAGAAAGAAGTAGACAAAGGGTGATAAGGTAGGAAAGTTAAGTTGTACCCCACCAGGACATCACACAAGCGATAAAACCCGCGGTGACACAAAGTGCCACCACGTGGATGAGGATCACCCGTGGAGAGGTTCCGGCAGCCATGTTAAGCTGTTTAGGCCATATTGATGGCCCGGCTATATTTAGGGTCCCCGGCAAAAGCCATGGTGGGGCTTCAAAATAACTAAAAATTGCCTCCCACAAGTGGATGACGAAGAACATAAGGATGATAAGTAGAATGATAATATTAGGAGATCGACAAACAGATGTCTGAGAGAGCGTGCAACTAAGACAGAACACATAAAGTGTTGGAGTTCTATTCCAGCCAACCATCATCGTGGAGACGATACCTGAGTGACTGCATAATTCAGCAATTGAAACTATAATAGATGTGAGTTACCAAAACTTCAATGTAATGAGATTACATGCTTATGAGTAATTATGAAGTGAGAAGCAATAAAAAAAGGAAATTCATTATCTCTTTACATCGCCATTAGTCACTGGCATCGTGAGAGCTAATAAGACTGAAATGGCTGTGGCATATTGAGATAATATCTAATGACAGTAAGGTAAAAACAGAATACACAAGGCAGTTGTATGGTCGTAGACCATAAAGCAGGCCGAGAACATCATGGACAAATAAAGTCCAGACAGACCGATAAGCAGTTTGTGCCACCAAATTTAAAAAACAAGGCCACACAGAGAGATGAATGGAGGCGAGTTGTAGCTGTAGCAATGAACCCCAAGGGCTCTGAATAAAGAGGACGAGGAGGAAGAGGAAGAAGAGGAAGAAGCAGAAGAAGAAGAAGAAGAAGGAGGAGGAGGAGGAGAAGAAGAAGAAGAAGAAGAAGAAGAAGAAGAAGAAGAAGAAGAAGAAGAAGAAGAAGAAGAAGAAGAAGAAGAAGAAGAAGAAGAAGAAGAAGAAGAAGAAGAAGATGAAGGAGGAGGAGGAGGAGGAGTAGGAGGAGAAGAAGAAGAAGGAGGAGGAGGAGGAGAAGAAGAAGAAGAAGAAGAAGAAGAAGAAGAAGAAGAAGAAGAAGAAGAAGAAGAAGAAGAAGAAGAAGAAGAAGAAGAAGAAGAAGAAGAAGAAGAAGAAGAAGAAGAAGAAGAAGAAAAGAAAAAGAAGAAGAAGAAGAAGAAGAAGAAGAAGAAGAAGAAGAAGAAGAAGAAGAAGAAGAAGAAGAAGAAGAAGAAGAAGAAGAAGAAGAAGAAGAAGAAGAAGAAGAAGAAGAAGAAGAAGAAGAAGAAGAAGATGGAGGAGGAAAAGAAGAAGAAGAAGAAGAAGAAGAAGAAGAAGAAGAAGAAGAAGAAGAAGAAGAAGAAGAAGAAGAAGAAGAAGAAGAAGAAGAAGAAGAAGAAGAAGAAGAAGAAGAAG
>CAJHNH020004458.1:340825-420825 GCA_905116865.2 Candidula unifasciata
ATTATGATAAACGACACTATATTACGTTTTGATAGCTGAACAGTAATGTTTTTGACGTTGTCACATGGTATAAGTGATTCCTTAGATATGAAAGTGCAAGAGACAGGACAGCTGACAGCGGAGATATAGATTCTTTTAGGCAGACAGTGATGGGATCTGTGAATGACCTGCCACATGATGATGATGGCATGTTTTTTAGCAGGTTAAAAGTTAGTTGCGTATCCTTTACAGGACGTTGCAGAACTGGTTCCAGCATTTATTGGCTTCTGTGTTTGTTATAGGCCAATTTTACGTTTAGTCATCTGCCATAGCTGCTAAACGATCAGCTGTCGGCAACAGTGTTGAAACTAGCGCAAGACCATCGTCCAGATAAGAATAAGAAGAACTCCACAGGGGAGCATGTACAGCAGGAGTCTACCAATCATCAGTAGAAGAGATCCCTCGTCCACAATTGTTTCGGCCCTCCATCTCCTAGACAATTTCAGAGGGTGGGCCCACCTGAGTTCATGAAGCTCAGGCTTGATCTGCTCCTGTCGGACGTATTACCGGATGTTCTCGGACAGAGAAAAGACGAAATTGGTGACTATGCAACAGGTACTGTGAGATTCGAAGTTTATTTGTAATTAGCAAGTTAGCACAGCCGGCATACCTTAACGACCAAGTGACAAGCTTACGGTTGGTTTATCGGACACATGTTAGACTTTGTTAGCAATGGCAGAGGGAAACCGGCAGACAATTCAGACACAATGGACTTTTAGGGATGAGAATTTCTTTTCGATCAGAACAGGTATCGAACCTGGTACCCCGGCATTACGAAACGCGTTCGCATAGCTTACATTTTAAAAGGTACCACATGATAATTAGTTGAAGCTGCTCCAAAGTCGCTTATGTATCCATTTCTTGTTCTAAAGAAATCGCCTTTTCACATACAGATCACATAAATATCTAATAAAATAAAAAGACGAGGAAGGAGGTGGTTGTATGTTATCCTTTGCCCTACTCACTGATGGTCACAGAAAAGAATCTGAAGTATTTCATACACATCGCCCATAATGACTCGCGCACCTCCTTAACTATAAATTTGTGCGTGTCATATGTGTACCAGGGTGTCTGTGTGGTGGGGTGCGCGTGTATGTAACTAGGTTTGAGTATGTATATGTGTGTGTATTGTGTGTTTGTGTATGTATGTGTGTCGATATGTGTATGTGCGCATGAGCTTTGTGTGTCTGTATATGTGTGCTCTTGTGTGTTCTGGAGTTACTGACCTGTTTCTGACCTCACATTTCTGACCAATTCTACCTCTAGGTGCTTGTCCTGAAAAAACAACAGTTTCTATAGCATTGAATAAGTTATCCCCACATATAATAACTACTACTGCCACCACCGCCACCAATAGTACTGCTACTAATATCAGTATTATATGTTATCTGTACTATATACATACATACACACACACACCAGTTCTGTGTCACATGAAGTGATGCTAGAGCCTCTGAGGCGTGTCTTCCGTATTTAAATGTACACTTCTTTATCGCAAACAATTTGTCAGTCAAGCATAAGTTAGTGGCGTATCCATTACAGGACCTTGCATAATAAAACCCAGCATTTTTTGGCTGTTGTGTTTTTTCTAGACAATTTAGATCCAGTAGTTTGCAATTGCTTTCAAGACGGTCGGCTTCTTGATACCACTGTCGAAACCAACTCAAGGCGCAGGGCCTGCAGCTGGGATGGAACCCGGAATCCTGTTATCACGAAGTGCGTTTGCAACGCCTAAGCGACAGACGCCCACTATAGTCAAGCATACTGTAGAATATTTATCTTCTAGACAGATGACACTGTGTTGAGAGGCAGAAGATGTGCATACGGGTGCATAGCTAATGTGAATGGTCTGACTGACTTTCTACCCCACTAGGACATCACACAAGCGATAAACACCCGATGACACAAAGTGCCACCATGCGGATGAGGATCGCCGTGGAGAGGTCCCAGAAACCGCGTTCAGACATTTGGCCATATGTATGGTCTGCCTATATTGCGGCCCCTGGCAAAAGCCAGAGTAGGGCTTCAAATGACAAAAAATTTCGTCCTGAAAAGGACGAAACTGGATATTAATCTATGTGAATGGTCGGTGCTCAGGCAACAAAGCCTGGCATATGATGGATCTAGTTTGAGAATATTGGTTGAGGAAGTCAGATAAGCTTTTCATTGGCTTGGGAAGCAGTACACCCACATGTTGTGATTAACATTGACTCATAGAATATGTTAAAAAAAGTGAAGAATCATAAGCTTCAAGCAGAGGGGCAACCATTGCTTCAGGAGTTCCTGGTAGTTAGCTTTCTTTATGTTGGAAAACGAACAGCCAGACACACGCTGGCTCAGCACAACTTGATGGTAAATTGATACGTGGTACGCTGGATGTTATAAGGACCCTTTGGAAGTGAGTAAACAGTACAGTGAGTATAGAAATGGATCACCACGATCTGAAAAGAATAAAAGTGCAGTGAGTGGTGAGCAGACCTGGCTGACGCTTGAAACTCAGGGGAAAAGCGAAACTGACATAAAACTCAGACTATTACTTGGAATATAAGGATCTGAACTGACCACTTGCTGCTGAGCATGAGCCGGTTTGTTTACAAGAATATCCTGAGCTTTATGGCGTCGGTTCTCAACTCATTCTTACACATAAATATCATTCAGTCAAACACGGCGCACTGAGTGGAGCATAAAGAGCTAAGCTGAAATCCAAATACAATATTTTCCTACCCATGACTCGTCAATACTCCTACCAAAGACCGTGGGCATCAGAAACACTACTACAATCAGTAAAAGCAGACTCATTTTTTAGAGAGAGATCTGCCCTCTTATTGTGAGGGAAGTGAGTGTGCGAACCATACAACAAAACATGAAGGCTGCTTTCAACGGCGTATGTGCTGCGTAATCTGACTAGTACTTAGATGATATTTTATTGAGTGTCAGCACCAAACTGCTTGTCGTATATTCTCGCAATAAATGACAATCCCATTTAACGGCGTCAATTTACCAGCAGACAAATATTGCAAAGAAACACTTGCACAAATGACTAGTCATCAGGTGTTGCTGTGATTTAGTTCTAAACGAAAATAAAAACTAATTGCACAAGTCAAATTAGTAGCAACAACAAAAAAGAACATATAGGTGCAAAATTGTTATTTTCTAATAGAGAAAGACGATTACAATACACGTATCATAAATTATCTGCCTGTAAAGTTGGTCTGTTTGTGAATATATTAGACAGCTGACAAATTAAATGTTAGATTTAGTCAAAGAATAGTTGTCAAGTTGACATCACAGACCATAGTTACGTCGAATTTATATGCTGATTTATTTTCTTCATGTGCAACGTTTGATTCTTCGTTAGCATGCACGCCAAAATGCACATATACTTGCTGCTGTTCGATAAACATTGAATCTCAACATGCACACCGGATTATTTACTACGTTTGCCTTGTAGGCAAGGGGATCTTTGAGCCTGGGGATTCAGGACCGCATGGCTTGCGATGTCCCCACGGAAAATGCATGTTAGGATATTACTTTTTTCCCTGGCCTCACACACACACAAATCTTCATACCCTAACAAGACTTCAAACACGGCGGATTATTTATCTGAAGCAGGCTGTGGCCTCGAACAGGGGTGTCCAGCATGAGATCTCTGTCTTCTTAACCGTGCCGCTCCACTCCGTGTCATTATCGTCTATGAAAAAATATGTTACCTGTTTCATACACACATATTTGCTACCATGCAGACAACTGTACAACTTTCCCTTGATGCCACTTCAATTTGTTTTTATGGAAGATGTGAATTTATGAAAAGTATTCAGATATAATGAGCAAGTAATGACTAGTTTCACACATAATATTATACCGTAATTATTTGGGGAAATTCATAATCTGTTTAAATCACCATAGATCATTGGCATCATGAGAACTAATAGGTTGAAATGGATGGACATATTGAGAGAATGTCAGATGACAAAGAAGTAAAAACTGTATACACAAGGGAAAACAACGGTCGTAGACCATGAGGCAGACCAAGAGGAAGACGGAGAAATTATGTCCAGAGAGATTAAATTGCGTGAGAGTTTTGAGAAAGGTCACTCTGGTCACCCTACGAAGGAAAACCCCAACTCCTGTTAAACGTGAAAATATATTAAAAGCACTGCGATGTGATCAGCGCAGCTGTGGGGACCGAGATTTTACCCAGATTAGTGGATATTTCTGGGTTCCCTTCGCTGTTAGCAAGTGTATCACAGAGCAGGGCACCCACATGTCCTAGTAGGCTAAAAGATTGCTGAAAACTGAGGACACAGTCTTAAGCCGAGTGGGTGTTAAAAACGCAAGCAAACTATTATAGGTAAGGTAGTTAAGTATTTCATCTATACCATGTGTTCACTGATTTAAAAAAAAAGGCATTTGATAGAGTATGGCATGCAGCACTCTAGGACACTGTGAAAAAGTACAATATGGGTAAAACGTTAATTCATTCTATAGAACATCTCTATGCCAAGACCAGCAGTGCTGTCACACTGAACGGACTAAAAGGAATCTGGTTCCGAACAACAGTGGGTGTCCGGTATGGCTGCCTCTTCTCTCCAACACTGGGAGTTGAGTTGAGTTGAGTTGAGTTGAGTTGAGTCAAGAATTAACATCACAGTTTTCGGAAGAGTTGAAAAGGAAGAAAACCACAGGGGCTGACGCCAATACAAACAAATTTATCTCTCATCTTGGACCTGCTGCCAAAAAGTTTCTCCTCTGGATTTACAACCAGAGCTGGCAAAAAGGTGTAGTACCGTCAGCCTGGAAGAAAGACCTCATCCAGCCTATCCTTAAAAAGGGTGGAGAGAGAAGAGACCCACAAAGCTACAGACCCATCAGGTTTCTTAGTCGTGCAGGAAAATTGATGGAGAACTTGGTAATCACCACCACACAGACAGGATACAGACAGCACAGAAACACAGAGGACCAGTTGACATATCTGGCACAGAAAATTGAGAATGCCTTCCAGGAAAAAAAAGAAAGTTCTTGCTGACTTCTTTGACCTCTCTCGTGCTTTCGATACAGTTTGGAAAGAAGGCCTAAAACTGCTACAGGCAGGAGTTGTGCACAACATGTACAAGTGGATCAAAGACTTTCTTTTCCAACGCAGAGCCAGATTTAGAATTGATGGACACATCGGCAAACTGGCAAAACTAAGAGAAGGAGTTCCCCAGGACGGTGCAATAGCACCAACTCTGTTCCTAGTTTACATAAATAATATCACAGCAACCTGCTACCATCACGTTCCTAATACCCTACATGCCGATGACTTTGCGGTTTGGACAGCCTCCGAATACACTACCACAGCCTCATATATGTTACAGAAAACTGTGGACAATTTAAAAGCCTGGATCGAAAAGTGGGGTCTAAAGCTAAATAAACCAAAAAACACGGCATCACTTTTCTCTCTCTCTCCCCAAAAAAGAAAAAGAAATGTGGAATACAAAACCTATCTCATTCCACAGACTGGCACTCCTACTTTTCATGGCGTTACACTTGATTCGCGACTAACCTGGAAGTCACACGTAGAAGCAGTACAGGGAAAAGCATTTAAGAAGCTTGCAGTGATGAAAAAAATTAGCGGGTAACACATGGGGCGCAAACTCCAGAATCCTGAAATAAGTATATACTGGGGCAGTCAGCCCAGTCATGGAATATGCCTCCACTGCATGTGCTGCATCAGCCAAGACAATAATTGGAAAACTGGACAAGGTTCCTAATATGGGATTAGGGATTGTTCTCGGAGCCATGAAAACCACCCCCCATTAGAGAGATAGAGAGGATAGCAGATACTGGACCACTCGAACTCAGAAGACAATAAAAAATTAAAACTCTTTTACAGTATAACTTCAAAGATTTCAAAGTCAACCATAGTATTTTAAATTTCAAGAGAGAACAAAAAACCGACTGAAGCGTCAGAGCCTCAACAACCTTGCTAAAGAGCTGTACAGACAGCACCAAGATCTGCTTAATAGAGATGTTGCACTTTACGAAAAACTTAGACCAGAACCATGGACAAGCAAGCCAAAGAAGTCAAATGTACTCCTAAAGGTACCAGAGATCACTTCAAAAGACGGAGACACGAGAACCCTGGCTCTTGCTATGCTTGATGTGAGATATCACAACACCACTTGGACCCAGGTTTTCACCGACGGCTCTGCCACAGATGCAGTCAGAAAAGGGGGAGGGGTGGCTGTGGAATATACATTAAACTCCCTAGCAGTAGAGCAGAAACTCTCTCTCTCTATCAGCAGGTGACATCTGCACTAACTTCAGAGCTGAGGCATCTGCCCTCCTTTCTGCAGTCCAACATCTCATCACTCAAGAACACAGAGGGCACAAAATTGTTATACTTAGTGACTCATTATCTGTTCTCCAAGCACTGTCAAGCAAAAAACAAGACAAATTAATTGCAGATCTAACATTGGCTTACTCTCTAAGGAAGCAGAACTGGTCTTGCAGTGGATACCAGCCCACTGTGATATTCAAGGAAATGAGAGAGCAAATGAGTTAGCAAAAGCTGGGAGTAATCTTCCACAACCTCATCCACCACACAGCTACAAGGAAACCAAAACAGCGCTAAAGCAGTCTTTAAAGCGGGAGTGGAGAAGGCAGAACGGAGATTACAAACCAGAGAGTGACAGCATAAACAAACTCAACAGGAAAGAACAAACATCAATTTTTAGACTTCAGACAAGACACTATTGTCTTCGAGCACACCTGTACAGGATAGGACTAAAAGAATCTGCTGCCTTTGATTATGAAGCAGAAAGACAGACCCCTGAGCACATACTGCAGCACTGCCCTAACCTCTCCCAGCAAAGACTGTGGATGTGGCTCAAGGGAGCCATATTGCAAGAGCAGCTATGGGGGACCGGTGGCGACCTTAAACGCCCAATCCCATTTGTGACCCAGACCGTAATTAATTTTTAGCATGACTGACGTCGAACACAGAAGAAGAAGAAGAAGAAGAAGAAGAAGAACAGCCTAGGGGCATTCCCATGCATGCTTCGTCCTCATCTTCAGCAGCCAGCTCAGGACGCAATCTTCATTGACTTTGATTATGGTCCTAACAATCGTAAGCTTTTTTTTTTTTTTTGCACTCTTGTTGTGAGGTTGGAAAGCACCGCAGAAGCCTTTCTTATTAGTCTGTTTAGCTCTACATCTGTGGAAAGATCGTCTGCAATACGAGAACATAGCTGCTCAAACTCATGTACAACCAACAGGTCATGGTCATAAACGCTTATGCATGGTGGGTTTACCATAGTCCACATTTACTACACTACTCCATTTCCACCGTATTTATGACAAGCGTACAAAGCGGGTGAACCGACAAGGGACCAATTTGAGAAAATAGGAACCGGTAATACAAACGTTAGTTTCTCTCCCCTTTCCCCACTGATCACCCATAAAAACACTAGATCATTTCCAATTGGTCAACCTTCAGTCTAGCTCATTTCTGATTGGTCGACCGTTAGCCACTTGGCCTTAGCACTAGGTTAAAGATGATTCCCCAACACTGTTGAAATCGCGTCTTCGGTTAATAATACGTTGGTCTTCCTATTTACACAACTGTACACATTAGTTTGCTTCTGATTGCTCGACCTATAGCCTACCTCACCTCTGATAGGTCGGCCTCGAACGATCAACTTTCGCACAAGATCACGGGGCTATTCGCACTGGCGCTGATATCTCGTGTTTTATATTTCACCATGCTAGAGCTTTTAACATTACAAAAACATTTAGATACTGGGTCTAACACACAACTCAATGAAGAGTGGTAAAACCTATGTCACAGGCCGTCTCGTTCTCGGAGTAAAAACAAAATGTAAGACAACAACTGACCGCGACACCCATAACCTCGACCACAGTAGACTAGACAAACTTATCAATGTAGTTGACCTACATTCGATGAGGAGACTAACTTATTAGGAACCGAGTCTTCTATATATCAGCATTCCAGCGCCTTTAACACTAAAAAAAAAAAAAAAAAAACATCGAGAAACTGGGTCTAACACAACCCCTTTAGAAAGTAATGACACCTTTTTTCACAGGCATTCTTTTTCTTAGGATAAAAAAGTAAATGCAAGACATCACAGAAAGCAAACAACACAGCTATAAAGTCCAGCAGGTTAGACCAATCCAAGAAAGTTATCAATTGGACGTGACCTACTTTCCGTGGGAAGACTGATGTTTGTTTGACCAAACAACGGTATGCAAAGGGCCTGTTACGTGATTGATTAAGTGTCAACCGTGTGTTGCACACGTCACCGTATAACAGAGAATAGCACCTGCATACCATGTTTATGTGAGGGCACTTAAAAGACTTGTATGTTTTGAATGACCTACAATATTGTATAATGATCTAACACATCATATATTTACTGTTTGTGTGTTTGAATCGAAAAAGCCCACCATCGAAATGGCAAGCGATTTGTGTTTTATCACATCAAGTATCCGATTTAAATATGGCCCTATGAATTTACATAGTGATCGGAATCAACACAAGTTGTCAGCAGGTGAGAATTGGAAGGAACTAAATGGGTAACACAAGTGGAATTTTGATCAAAACCTGCAACAGGCACGGTTTGAGAGGGTATGCACCTTCTGTTGTGCAGTTCTTACCTTCACATCCGTTGTTTCACGAGTGCACGTATCTCCTCAACAATGAATTGTCTGTTGCTCCTGGATGTTATCCTTGTGATGTTGACAGTTTTTGTTCAGAGCAAGAACATCTGGGTAAGAAGCCATTTTACTTAGATAATACTTCCCGGTCTGTGAAAACTACATAATTTTAACATAGTCATATAATCAAATAAATCAGAAAGCTACAAAAAACCGGCAAAAGACGATTACCATTTTATAGACAGACCAGAGCAAGGTATTAATCTACGCCTTAGAACAGGACACAATCGACTTCGAAGCCATTTGTACACAACGTTTAAAATCGGCGAATCAGCCAAGTGCACATGTGGATTGGCACCTGAGACAACAGATCATGTCCTCCAAGACTGTCCCAAATACAACATATCAAGGCATAACTTTCGGTCAAGAGAAACACCGGTGCAAGTCAAACTTCACGGGTCGCTGAGTGAATTACAAAAGACATTGGTGTTTATAATAGAGACAACACTGCAGATATAGATAATTCATTTCAAGCGAACGAAAGAGGAAGAAGAAGAAGAATATGGTCATCCTCATCCTGATCCTTATTATCATCATCTTCGGCATCACCAGCACTACCACCAACAACACCACCATAGTGATCATTATCATCATCAAAATCCCTTGTGGTTTCCAAGACCACATGTTTGGGGAAAACTAGAAAAGACACATTTACATATAATGCGGATCTTACCGGAGGCGACTGATCACGTTTTTGGTGTACTTTCAATGTATCAGACTGGAAGACGCAGATAGCACAGCTTATCCGTAAAACTTGGCATCAGGAGCCAACCGTCTGTTCATGGTTAAATTACTTAACGTTGAAAGCGCACCAGCCATTCTAATACATAAGATATTTGCTTGCTTGCTTGCTTTGCTCGAAGAATAAAAAAAAATACAAAATGGAAATAAACAAAAAATCGTAACGTTCGTCCAGCCTCCCCGAAGGGGCAGCTTAAAGTTATAATTCTGACTAGGTTATTTGTGTCAAATATGTGTGTTATTGTTTGTAACCAAGGGCCCTGAAAAGCACTCCTGCAGTGTTGATGCAATCAGAGAAAACAGACGTTATCACTGTCTCGACCGGCGACGAAGTCGTCTACCAGCGAGCTAGTGGGCGACCCGGTCGAGGATACAGGTATTTACTAAACGTGATGTCGTTTCTGATATATTTCTATGCTTTTTTTTTTTTCAGGAAAGAGCAGACAGTTCAGGAGTAGATGTGCAAACAGGTAACAAGGAATAAATAAGGATCGTGGATTTAATTTAGGACTCGATTGATGTGTAGATTATTCACTAGATATATGGGTTATGAGTCGATTAGAAGGAGTTGGGGGAGGGGTAGAGTGGCGCTCTTGTGAATAGGTGAGGGCGGGGTGAGTGTGTGAGTTAATATGTTGAAGAACGGATGTAGCGATAGCCTCTGATTTGCTAAGAGGCACAGAAGAGTTCATTTATGTTAGAGTAGCGTGAAAGATAATTGTTTTCTAAAGATTGAGGATTGTTGTTTGCTTGTAATTTATTTTAAGGACCTAATAATTTTTTTTCCAGGACCATCAGCAAGGAAATACTGAATTATTAGATGGATGGATATGTTGATGGGCATATCTAGATACATAGAAGTATAAATGAGTGTCAGTGTGTAATTAGTTATTAGAAAGAAATATCATTACAGCACTCCGATCAGATCCATAGGTGCTCCGATCTCCTCCTCAAAAGCTCCACGAGTATAAAACGACTGATAACAGCTGTTCTGTGTTGGTTAATGAAACGTCTTGTCCTCTTAGTGAAGTGTTCATTTCTTGCAGCTCCAGGCTGCTTCCCCATGTCCATCAGTCTAGACAGGGATATGGGGTCATGTCCTTTGGCGTGCTCCTCAGTACGGTAAGTGCAGCGCATGGCATTGTTAACATCACTTCTGTGTAATACTGGGCCAGCCATATCAATTGCAGTGTCAGCAAGAAAGTCTGCACGCTCGTTCCCTTGAACACCCGCATGACCTGGCACAAAGATGAAGTGTCAGTATGTGTTTCACAGAAATCAATAAATCGCATGGCGTTTACAATATAAAATAGTTACAGAAGTGATTCACAGAATGGTGACAGAACATTGGAGTCCAAACCCTCGACAACCAAGTATAGACATTCCATTCCAATGATTTGTTAATGCATTTTAAATTATTTCAAATACATTATTAGATGTTTATGTCATTTGGTAATTAATGAAATAAACAGAAAGAATAATAAAGACTAGGACTGTACCGAATAGTGATTTTCACTATTCGGCCGAATACGAATAGAGCGACCAACTATTCGGCCGAATACGAATACGAATAGTATATTATCATCATCAGGTGCCTTGCCGACTGGCATGAGCGATTATGCCCCGTCACAATCTGTGATCTCTTGCAGCATGTATTAGTTCGTGTGCTGACACACCTCAATGCCATGCAAAAAAGACTCAAGAATCTTCTATCGTTGTCTTGCTCTATCCCTCCTTCCACATATCTTTCCAGTGGTCACCACTCCCACCTCTTTCAAAACCATCGTTCGCTCCGCCGCTCGTTCGATGTAATTTAAACTAGGGCTGTACTTAATAGTGATTTTGTATACGAGACCAACTATTCCGCCGAATTCGAATAGTGTATAGTGAATAAAGTATATCTATTAAAAAAAAAAAAAAAAAAAAAAGACATTCACGCTGAACTTTTACTTCACATAAAGTAGCACAGAATAGTCATCTTCTTCTTTAGCATTCTGAGCCCTAGAGGTTTACTGCTGCAGATATCACTCGTCTCCATTCATCTCTCTGTCTGGCCTTCTCTTCACAATTTGTGACACCAGTTGTTTGCAGGTCTGGCTGGACATTATCTCTCGAACTTTTTTTGTCTGCCTCGTGGTCCATGCCCATTCCTCTCTCAGGTGTATACAGTTTTTACTTCTCTGTCATCTGACATTCTTTCAATATGCCCCAACCATTTTAGTCTGTTAGCTCTCATGATGCCAGTGATCAATGGTAATTTAAACATATTATGTGTTACGTTGTTGCTTCTCACTCTCCATTTTCTGCTGTTAGCATCTTCCAAAGATTTGTCGTAGGACTGTTTTCGAAAACCTGTAATAAGGCCTCATCTCTTTTATTTCTGATTCGTTTCACAGCCATATAAAACGACTGGTCTTATCAACGTTTAATTTATTTTGATCTTGGTGTTTGCCAGACAGACGCTTTGACTTTAGCAGATGTTGAAGGGCGTAGTATACTTTATTTCTAGATTGTATTCTAGATTGTATTTCTTCTCTCAGCATGTTGAAGCAGTTGAAGTTTGCACCCAAGTACTTATATGTTTCCGTTCGTTTGATTTTCATATTATCAACTTGGATGTGGCCAGAGTTTATATTCTTTTCATGTCTAATTAGTATTCATACAGAATAGTAAACATTTAAAAAACATTTTATGTTTTGCATCCTTCAGTCTGTGGTAACTAATAACTAGGAATGAAAGAACACTAAGTATTATAACAAGTAACTAAACTTCGAAATTGTCACTGACAGCTTAGTTAATGCAGGAGAGATGCATTAGCTTTAAACAAAACCAATCGTGCCATGTTGTCAGCATTAAGGCAATGTATGCAGAAGCGGGTGTAAGGTAACTAATATTCGTAATCGGCCCGACCGCAACTATTCGGCCTAATACCGATTAGTCAATAGGTTCACTTTTCGGCCCCGAAGTGAATACGAAGCGAATATTCGGTTCAGCCCTAATAAAGACAGTAAAGTAAAGTGAATTAAAGATCCCTTAAGCACATCGGTCATATGGGAAGAGCACCCATATTTTCACAGACCAATCGGTACTAGGTGGGTAATGTGGTCAGCATTACGCTGGCCTCTTTACTTCCCCGGGACATCCTGCTACCCATTTTAGGCTGGGTCGACCAGCCTCGCCCCATACCATGATTAAAAATCAACACAGCCATCTCAAGGAATAAAAAAAAAGTAATGTTAAATAAAATAATATTAATTAATTTTTATTTAGACAAGGCATAAGCCATTTAAGCCACCTCGAATTTATAGGGCAAGCTGACACCCCCCCCCCCCCCCGAGACCCTTCCTTCTGCAGTATTTTTGTGTGTATCAGTGCTCTTGATGATGAACATTGTAATTATCCCTAATAATTATAATAATAACGTCACGTTGTTTTATTATTGAGCAATTAAACAAAGCTTTATTCATTTGTGGACCTGATACAATTATTTTGGGAATGAGACTAAGCTTCCTATACCCCTTTGCAACTCACACATCCGCCCCCCCCCCCCCTTCCCCCTCGCTCCATCTTTGTTTTCCCCCAGTGTTTTCTCTGTCTCCGTGTCCTTGATTCCCAATAATTGTAACTGAATAGTGAGTTATCATCCACAGTGCCGAAGGAGAGTAAGGATTTACAAGACCAGGAGCAAGCCTTTGACAACCGTGTCTTTTCCAACCAGACAAAGTCAGACACTGATAATCAAGACGACCTGGATACTGAGCCAGATATACATGACAAAATTGTGGGCGGACAGTTTGCATACCATGGAGAGTTTCCTTGGCAGGCTAGCATAGATATATACATTAAAGGGGAACATTTCTTTTGTGGAGCCACGATACTTAACGAGTATTGGTTACTTAGCGCGGCCCATTGTTTCCGGTAAGTTTTCCGTTTGTGATATCACCAAAAGTATCATATATGGTTTAAAAAAAAGTCGGGAGATGTGAACCATCGTCATTGCACACGGTTATAAAATATAAGTGCTCTGCCACCAGTACAGACAGCTAATAAGAAACTGCCCGCCTGTGTCGCCGTCCGCGCGTAACTTCGTAGCTACAGCGACGTCCCTCCATTTACCAGGAGTGTCAAATCTGGTACCCATTTCCTAGAGGCTAGGTGAACCCCGGGAACAGCCCAGTTTCGAACACTGACCATGGCTGCAGCTAGTCGCAACTGAATTTGAAATCGAGCCTCCTATTGACTACGCTAACGCGGCTCCCTAACGTAATTAGCGCAAAATCAGATCGGAGATTTATAAGTAGACACATAATCAAATAGTTTGACCATGTAATAAGATCGGCATCTGACAGGGCACCAAAGAGAGCAATATTATAGATATACAACGGCAACAGACCCTGAGGTTGACAACGCAGAACAGGGATTGATCAAATATCAGAGACACTCAACAAATAAATATATATGAAGCGAACAGAAGGGACATTTCAAAAGATCTCTTCAAGCCCTGATACCGCGAGGCAATCCAGGTGGAGAAAGAATAAAAAGAAGAGATAGATGAGCTGATGTAGTAGGAATAAAGAGTTAATGACGGTTGTGTATCCTTTACATGACGCTGTAGAACAATCCTTACCATTTTTGTTGTTGTTGCTTTTTGTGATTTCATAAGCGAAGTTTATGTTCAGTAGTTTGCCACTGCTCTTTGAACCGTCAGTGCTCGATACCACTATGGAAACTATTGCCATGCTGTCTCTTCTGCCAAATCGCCCGCACTGCAGCTGAAAAAGAGGAGACAAAAGTAAAGAACACATTGACGAATCTTTGGACCCACCAAGGATGCAAACAGTTGAATACACAAGGAAGATGAATGTTCTTAGACCACGAGGCAGACCAAGAAGACGATGAAGAGACTAAGTCCGGGCAGACCTGCAAACCCTTGGTGCCACCAACTGGAAAGAGAAGGCCGAAGAGAGATGAATGCAGGCGGGTGATATCTGCAACAATGAACCCAAAGGGCTTGGAATGCTCAAAAGCAATAAGATATATATATATTTGACTGGAATGCACTAGTTCAAACTGTCACAGAGAGCCACACTGGAGATACATACTGGACGCAGAGGCTGGTTTGGCGATACGACAACTATGATAATTACTATTGGAAACAAGCGACCAACAGTGAACATCCTGGTAAAAGTAAAGATGCTAGGACAAGTAACTCGTTTCGCCTATAGTGGGCACATAATAACAAATTATCGTAATAAACAGACATTAAAAAGTGTATGGTTAATATTGCCTTCGATAAGATTTTATAACATCTCATTGGACATCTAGAGAGATGAACAAGCTAAAAAAACTGAAAATCTTCAAGTATAAACATCATAGCACAACAGTTGTAACCCATAATTGCCCCATTCTACCTCTAACTCAAGCCTAAGTCTGAAGAATCTCAGCGCAGTGCACTAACTCTGTAGCACTGACGAGGATCCAAATACTTCGAGTAGAATTTTAACTCTAAATCTTGCCTGTTACGCTACTCTCTTTGATTTCCAAATGCCAATGCATTTTTAAGTGCTTAATAATACACACGGGCGTCCGATCTTACCAGAGACCAGAGAAAATTACTAGAGGTTCACGTAAAAAAATCCCAGCCTTCACCGCGGCCTGAACCTAGGACCTCCAGCACCCGGGGCGGACGCCATGCCTCCAGACCGCTCAGCGGCATAAAAAATATTATGTATACTCAGCCATATTGCATGGTGTAGAAACCTGGACACCAAACAAGCAACTACAAAACTGAACTAAGTCTCTGGAACTCTGGACACAGAAGAATAGATCGTATCTCATGGACACAAAAGTAACCAAATACAGAGGTTCTGATGAGACTGCTTATGAAAAGATGGCTACTGAAATATAAAAGAGACAACTGACATATTTTTTATTGCATTATATCATACTGGAAGAAAACGTGGAAGTCAAGAGAGCAAGAGGTTATCAATGGTACAAACGGGAGAATAAATTCTAGAGATAGACAACAGCAGGCAGAGAAAGTGTATTACTTACCAAGACGGAAGACAGTGTGTTGAAGACTCAATAAAGCAAGTCTTCATTGTAAAGACGGCACTTGATTGACTGATGTAGGGTGTGCTTTAATTGTTACTGAAAGATTGAAAGAAAGTGAAGTTTATGACAGCATAATGTGAACTGCGACATTGTCAGTGAGTGATGACCAACCCCATCAGGACTGTAAAACGAGGGATAAACACCTTGTGACACAAAGTGCCATTATTTCGATGACAATCGCTCGGAGCAAGTCACATAAACCCCATTCAACCTTTAGGCTGCATTAGGTCCCCCGACGAAAGCCACGATGGGGCTTTCAATCCCCACCCCACCCACGCCAACAAACAAACAAAACAACGCGCCCCATATTAGGAACAGAGTCGTGTAAGATTTTATTAGATCAATCTAACTCTGGCTAACGCGTGCTGCCCTGCGATCACACCCCTCAATACCTTTTAGGGATAACTTTTTATTATATTATAACAATTTAAATTGTACAATGTTGCCGTGCTTTGTCCCAGGTATGTTTGGTTTACATTTAGAGCAAAGTTGCAACAAGGAGAAGACTTGGTTTAAATAAATACTTGCGGAAAATAAAATTACTAGATATAGTTTTACAGGCTGAAAATTAGAGACATATTTATATGTGTGTGTATGTATGTATGTATATGTATATATACGTATATATATATATATATATATATATATATATATATATATATATATATATATATATGTGTGTGTGTGTGTATGTGTGTATACATATATACACACACACATATATTTAATTCTCTTTGTGTGTGTAAATATTTACACACATACACACACACACATATATACATATATATATATATATATATATATATATATATATATATATATATATATATATATATATATATATATATATATATATATATATATATAATTATGTGTATGTGTGAATGTGTGAGTGCAAAACTAGATTTTACTGAGTCATTTTTTGGTAGACATCCTAGCGATGTTAATGAACGGTGTGGACTCTCAAGAAAACGAAAATACATTTTATTTCCGCCTCACGGATTACCAGAGTCACATGGCAAGGACTATAAGAAGAGAAAAATTCTGATGTATAATATATATAT
Organism: Candidula unifasciata; assembly: GCA_905116865.2. Taxonomy (NCBI): domain Eukaryota; kingdom Metazoa; phylum Mollusca; class Gastropoda; order Stylommatophora; family Geomitridae; genus Candidula; species Candidula unifasciata. The sequence continues at coordinate 357,502 of CAJHNH020004458.1, forward strand.
ATATATATATATATATATATATATATATATATATATATAGAGAGAGAGAGAGAGAGAGAGAGAGAGATAAAGCTGGATACACAGTAATTAGTCATGTTCTTACAGCCTACTGCAGAAACCTTTCAAGAGATCATCATCATCAAGTGCCTTGCCGACAGGCATGGGTGATTATGCCTTTCAACAATCTGAGACCCGCAGCTACGTGTATCAGTAATTGTGTTAACATACGTCCATGCCATGACGAAAGGCGGCCAAGAATCTTCTCTAGTTGTCTTTCTCTGTCTCTCTTTCCATTAATTTTTCCATTGGCCACAACTTGCTCCACTAAAGTTAGTTGCGCATCCTTTACAGGACATTGCAAAACCAACCTCAGCATTTTTCGACTGTTGTGGTTTTTGTAGGTGCATTTACGCCCAGTAGTTTGCCATTGCTGTATGGACGGTGGCTTCTCGAAACCACTGACGAAACTAACACCAGGCGCAAGGACCGCAGCTGGGATCGAACCCGGCATCATGGAAATACGAAGCGCGTTCGCAACACCTAAGCCACAGACGCTGACTCTATTCTAGGACACTCCATTTTAGGAGTAGCAGTGTGATACATAACATAATACATTTTATGTAAAAGTAAGTAAGAAGAACAGCCAAGAGGTTTTGAAAGGGGCTGAGCCTGAAGACAACTTGTCACAGACATCAGAAGGAGACAGTCATCATTTTTCTGCCCTGTTATGAGAAGAGGGAAAATAGAACATGTTGTGACCACTGGAAAGATCTGTGGAAGGAGGGATAGAGAAAGACAACGAGAGAAGATTCTTGATAGTCTTGTTGCATGGCATGGAGGTGTGTCGGCATACGAACTGATACATGCTGCAGGAGATCGCAGATTGTGGCGAGGGATGATCGCCCACGCTAGTCGGCAAGGCAGCTGATGATGATGATGGTGGTAACAGTTCCAAACGTCTACATATCTGCAGGAATTCGGCCAGCTACAGGGTGACTGTCGGCAACCACCATCAGACACAGCAGGACCAGGGGGAGCAGCCATTTGATATACAGAGCATCTTCAGGCATGAAATGTATGCAGGTAGGTAAATTCATTCTTTCTTGCTTTCTTGAATGTTTCTCCAACAGTCTGCATCGGCTGCAGTTATGTTATGTTATCACAATCGATGGCACAGCACATTGGGCATTCCCATGTGTGCTCAGTCCTCTGATGCAACTGCCACTCCAATGTACTTCTACTAATTGTTTCGATGATAAGTTGGTTATATTGTTTTCTATCTCGGCCTCGAAGACGGAATTGAGGTACTTCACCAAGGTTTACTCCGCAATTGACGTACTTTACCAAGGTTTACTCCCATCTTATGCGATCGTGTTAGTGTCAGGGATTCCTCATTATCCACTAGCCTAGTCCGTATCTGCTTTGTTCACGCCTTAGTGCAGTGCTTGCTAGTTGGTCCACTCGCTCATTTCCCTTTGCGCCCGCATGACTAGGTATGTAGATTCACCGCTGCAGTCGACTCATTGGGTCGCTAGACTCTGTACCTTACCCGGTTGTAAACAATCTTTCACAGAAGACACACCGTTTAAAACTTCGAACTCCACATATATTTGCATCACCAATATGCATCACTTGCGAGTAAATTTCTATAGGTCTTTCCTTCTGCTCAAAACGCTGCTCCTTTTTAGTGCATGTCAAAAGTGCAGTGGCCATCTTTCAATTGATATTATAATGTCACCTGTTCGTCTGTTGCTACGTGCTTAACACTCGTAATATCCTTAACAACATTATTGACAGGTTACAAGACGATTCAATTGTTATTGTTATATCAATCACACTTTTAAATTTGTCTTTTAAAATTCCTCGTTACAAAAAACACACATGGATAAGGCAGCTTTTCAGAAACAATTACACAAATCAAACAATAGACATGGTCGACAGAACTACAACATGAAACAAAGCACAAATCACAAAGACGAACGGGCTCTGACAATACAACATTGTGGTATTTAAATATAGTGTGAAGTAAATATTGCAAAATAACATTGATAAAGTAATAAAATGTTATACATTATGTGATTCTTATCATGATCGTTTCTAGTTGGCAAAAATTTTTTTTGTAAATGTTGTCAATTAATAATATTAGTTGGTTAGACAGTATTTCTTTCCTCTTGAGCCTAATGCGGCGCATCGGGTAGAAATCATAGCTCTCAATGTCTATTGGTTCGTTGCCACCTATTTTAGTTCGTGGATGTTTGTTAACCCTATGGTGGAGCCTTGACTGATGGTGGTCCTATTCAGAGTCTCTCTTGACCTCCTTCTTTTTCTTTTCCTGTCGATATCTGTATGAGGACTTAGTAGGGGAGAATTAATATAATTAGCTTGTGATAAACTATACAGAAAATGTGTCTAATGATGATTATGTCCTTTCCCGTCTCCCTTATTCTCACTGATAGGGCAACAGTTGGATTATGATAACGACATTGCATTAGTGAAGATTCAACCTGCAGCAAATGGTCGAGGAATTCAGTTTAATCAGTACGTCCGAGCAGCTTCCCTGCCAGAAATTGGTGGATCACTTCCAGAAGGCGCCAGATGTTCGGTTTCTGGGTGGGGTAAAATTAGGAACGGTAAGTTTCGATACCCTAATATCAGTATCACTATCACTGTCTTCTAATAGGCTCAATTTGGATTGGTTACAGTGTGTATATTACACAGAGTAATAAAACTAATCGATTTATATGGCTCTGAAACTTGAAGCACAATAAAAAGAGATGAAGCCTTTTACAGGTTTTCTTACAACGAATCTTTGGACCCATCAAAGATGCAAACAGTGGGGAATGGAGAGTGAGAAGCAACAACGAAATTCATAATATGTTTTATTCACCACTGATCACCACTGGCCTCATGAGAGCTAATAGACTAAAATGGTTGGGGCATTTTGAAAACATGTCCGATGAAAGAGAAGTAAAAACTGTATACATGAGGGAGATAAATGGTCGTAGACCACGAGGCAGGCCAAGAAGAGAACTGAGAGATGATGTCCAGACAGACCTGCAAACAGTTGGTGTCACCAACTGGAAAGATAAGAGCCAAAATGAGAGATGAATGGAGGTGGGTGATGTCTGCAGCAATGAACCTCAAGGGCTTGAAATGCTGAAAGAGAAGAAGACTATAACTAATAGGCCATCAAAGAGACCATTACCATCTGAAGTGAATGGCGCTGAAAGGAAGTTACCAGGGAACCTGGCCTACGCTCAACACATAAGAAAAGGCGAGACGGATGTACAATCAGACAATTACTGGTACTATCGGAATTGGAACTCTTTGCTTGGGTCTGAAGAAGAATGAAAGAAAGACAGAAAAGAAAGAAAGAAAGAAAGAAAGAAAGAAAGAAAGAAAGAAAGAAAGAAAGAAAGAAAGAAAGAAAGAAAGAAAGAGAAAGAAAGAAAGAAAGAAAGAAAGAAAGAAAGAAAGAAAGAAAGAAAGAAAGAAAGAAAGAAAGAAAGAAAGAAAGAAAGAAAGAAAAAGAAAGAAGAGAAAGAAAGAAAGAAAGAAAGAAAGAAAGAAAGAAAGAAAGAAAGAAAGAAAGAAAGAAAGAAAGAAAGAAAGAAAGAAAGAAAGAAAGAAAGAAAGAAAGAAAGAAAGAAAGAAATGGAAGAAAGAAAGAAAGAAAATACAATTGAAAAGATCAGGGCGAAAAAGGTGCTTGAAAATCTAGTTATTATAAAAAGTTGTGCAATTATCACTTGTAAAAATCTAGTTCTTGAGAAAATAATGCGTTCGATTAGTAACTGTAACTGAATGAGACAACTGTAACATACTGGGATATATTTGTACACATTTTTTTTAACAACTATAAATGTATTCATATTGAATGTTTCCCAAGATGCAAAGAGATTGGAAGACGTTCTAAAAAAAGTCGAGGTACCGCTGGTCAACCAGCCAGTCTGTCAGCAACTGTATGTTCACCACCCGATCCGATATGTGCCCCAACATATGTTCTGTGCCGGTTATCCACAGGGAGGAAGTGGTTCTTGCCAAGGTGACAGCGGAGGTGGCGTCTTCTGCAACTATGGAGGTGATTTTGTTTTAAAATCTTATTCAGTCAGGTATTGTTGGCAATGAAAGAGTTGATGGACTGGCAGGTTCTGCCTTAATTTCGGATGGCCGGCTCATGTATCACTCTGTCATTATCAATTCTCTTAGAGAGATCGGTCGTTCCGAGGATTCTGGAAGCAGCATATCCACATCACTGCTAAGAATTCGAGAATTTCGAGTAAAGAACAGCACAGCCGCAAAAATCACACGGGACGCAGACGAAGTCGTGTCAACCAACATAGGTCTGGCACTAATAACCGCGCTGATGAATGTGTTGAAAATGCAATCTGAGCACCTATGAATGTGTCCGGAGGGTTGTGAAGATAATGCAACCCATATGTTCTGTGCTAGTTATAAACAGGTAGTAAGAAGCTCCTGCCAAGGGGACCGCAGAGTTAGTTTTCAGCGACTGTAAAGGTGATATTGTTATACAGTCTGATCAGTTTATTGAACTAAACTGTAGGAGTGTGATACTGGGCACTATTTTACAAAGTAAAAGAAATCAGTAGATCCACTGCTTTCTAGCAAGCATGACGTAATCGGCAACTAATTGTGAGGCTGGCCAAATTAAATGTGTCGTGTGGAAAGAAGCAGTTATCGCAGTGCAGCTGTAAACCACAAGACAACGTGCCCTTATCTGATTCGTGCAGGAGAGGCCAGCATATGATACCACATAATTGTCTCAGGTGTCAATCCATATGCGAGTGATCCGTCAATCTTTTATTGTGTGTACATGTGGCTGCGAGGTCGGCTGTGCCCTGTACTAAGGCGTAGAAAAATAACAGCCTCTCAGGCAGATGCACTCTGACTTCGAAATCACATTACGAAATAGTCGCCTTCTATGACATGCTTGTTGGGAGTATGTGGAAGGAAGGGCAAAAAAAAGGGGGGGGGGGGGGGAAACAATAGTTCTGTTTTTTTTTCTCTTCCCAACAATTTTCTTTTTTTTCTCTGGAATCCACAGGGGGCTGATCTAACTAACAGATAAACGCATCACTCGTTTTTACATAGCGGCTTACAAGATAACGAGTTTTCTCGTTCGCTGTATTTCACTCATACGCGATCTGTAACACGATGCGATATTTTTGTGATGTGATCCAAACAATGATGTGTTTTTTAAATGCATTTATTTTTAGTTATGTTATCTTCTAGAGTCTTTTCTAAATCCCTCCCCCGACCTTGCATTTTTTTTTTTTTAAATAATTATTATGTTAAAAAATTTAGTACTTTATTAATATTCTACTTCCTAAATGACATCATATGACAGTCTAACATTTTATATGGTGGTAAGACCCTAAAACATCTGGAACTGACCACTACGCCAACCCACCTACATCCAACGAGAGAGTGCAGCTTAGGTCCCACTACTGCGTGCAGCCTTGGTCCTACGATTGCATGCAGCTTATCTACCACTCCCTGAAAAATTAGACTGTACCGTGACCTGTGGATTTTCCCTGTTTGGGATAGGATATTAATAAAGCACACAAAGAATTGATTTCATCTCGCATTCTGTATTCATTGTTCATGTCTGTACATCAGCCAGCAGTTCTTCTTCTTCTTCTTTTTTTTCTTCTTCTTCTTCTTCTTCTTCTTCTTCTTCTTCTTCTTCTTCTTCTTCTTTTTCTTCATCTTCTTCGTTGTTGAAAGCATCCAATATATTAAAACACATGTATCCTCCTAGATACTGAAACAATAAAAACAAAACAAAACAAAGACATTTTAAATAACCAAGACATATATTTCCAGGGGTAAACATACTCTACGGAATTGTGTCTTGGGGTACCAACTGTGAGCAGCCTGGCTTTCCTGGTGTTTACACACTTGTCCCTGCCTACGTGTCATGGATCAGGGCAACCATGGAGGCCAACACATCAAGAACCGCAAAGGAATCTTTGTTAAGCAGTCAAACTACGAGACCTTTAGTCAATATGATGTTGAGGAAAACACATTTGCGGACTTCCTTATGTGCTGCTTTGACTGACTGACTATTCTGACATCGATATGATGGTGACATTAACTTTTGCTGATGTGTGTATTTCACACGTTCTGTTAGGTAATGAACATTGTGTGCTACAAACAAGTACGATTTGATTAAAATACCACGCGGTTCACATAAGTGTTTTGTCTTTATAAATATCACCATCATAAATCATCGTTATCTTTATCAAAGAATCTTGTCGTCTGGCGAAGACGATCGCGCGCGTCTACAGCTTGGAGACTCCAACTGCATTTATCAGTTCGTATACTGACACGTGGTGTAACGTCTAGACACTAGCCTGTGGGTCGGAAGGGCGGGAGTTCAGGTTCTGACGGATCGGGCTTTCTTCAAAAAAGGACATTTGCTCCCAGGTCGACCTAACCTTGAGTTGCACTAGTTTCAGTCCTGTGAACTAAAGATGACCACCCTGATGTTGACCATATTACCTACATGGTAGCGATTGGTCTAAAACAAAAAGGCCTGGCCCTAGATGCCCAAAACGTCTAAAGTAGTGGAGAAGGGTCCTTTACTTTAATTTGCATCTAGATTGACCACCATCTGTCAATACTATTCTATCTTAAGTGAAGCTTAACTCACCAAAATTCAATATATGCAAAATGAACACTGTCGTTCCGACGCTAGCTCTCTAAGAAATTAGGAACCATGTAATCGCAGCAATTGGATTATTATTCTGACCTTCAAAACTCTATAACTATTTTACAGTGCCGTACATCCAGCAGAGAGTTTGTCATTTAAGAAAAATATCTAAATAAATACCTTAGATAAATCTAGCAGAAACGATGATTCGGCAACTTCGTACAATAATGAATAATTGCTGCATACACAGACACGACGATGAACGTCCCAGCACAACGAGACTGTTATCTACTGAGATATCTAGAGGCAATCCATCTTCTAGTGTCCACAGTACTCGGACTCACATCTCCAACTGCTTCGACTGCTTTTTCTGCGAATAATCATTTAAGCAAATCTCCTAACAACATGTACGTTTTTTATTGGGCAAATTGTTGTTCGTCCATCAGGACTGATGGAGACAACTTTTATCCAAAGTAGGGATGCTCAATGATTATGAGTAAGAAGTTGGCTGGTTAGTTCAAAATGATACCGGAAAGTTCTTGAGCAGTACGGACAAGTGAAAGCCCAAGTAAGTGTGGGAAAAGCGATATGGTTCTTTCTAGTCTGCCTCTGTTTTTTTGTTTTTTTTTTGTTGGTCGCCTGTGCAGCCGCCGCTGCCTGTCAGGCTTATGCACAAACTTGGGGATGTACGCCATTCAGAACGGTCTTCTGCAGCAGCCTCCCATGCTGTTATGTTGATGCCAAAAGAGATGAGAGCATTTACTAAGTGTCCTTGTAGCGCTTTTTATGTCCTTCCTGTGACCATATCCATCGATGGAGCTCTCTATAAAATACTCTCTTTGGGAGGCGATATTCTGGCTTGCGGGTTGGGTGACCCAAGTAAAAAAAAAAAAAAAAGATCCCTTTTCACGCTTTTAGGCGCATCGGGCATATGGGAAGAGCACCCATATTTTTACAGACTAATCGACACTAAGTGGGTAATGTGGTCAGCATTACGCCGGCTGTCTCTACTTCCCCAGGACAGCCATCCTGGTACCCTTTTGATTCTGGATCGACCTGCGACGTCCCATACCACTGATAAATCTTCAGTATCCTGTGGATGCTAGAGAGTTTTGCCTTATTAAGAACAACATTATTGGGTATCATTTCTTGATATTTGATTTTCAGCGGCTTTCTGAAACAATTTATTTGAAACTGATTCACTTTTTTAGCACGGCGCTGATATACACACTGTCCATGTTTCGCAAGAGTAAAGCAGCACTGGAAGATTACATCTCTGTAGACATTGAGCTTGGTCAGTAGGGAGAAACCACTTCTATTCCAAAAGCTGGTATAAAGTCTGCCAAGACTGCTGTTTGCCTTTGAGATTACAGCGTTGATATCTTCGTCGATTTGACAACACACTACAATAGATTACTAGGAGGAACTTAAGCATTTAGTCTTAGTTCAGCTCTGTGCCTGCTTGCCTGCGACCGCTATGTGAATTCTCTTCCTGATAGAATTTAGGACACTTTGTTATTTCTTAGGCTATCATAAAATTGTTATGTTTCTCTGTGTATAGGAGCTCTTTGGCGTAGCTGCTAGACTCTTGCTTTTGGATCTGAAAGTCGTTTTTCTCCCTGTTTCTTTTATTCTTGTTCAAATATACACAGAGCCAGACTTTCTTTAAAAAAAGTCACCTTGGCTACTAAGCTGACCCAGCCTTATTTGGTTCCAGGTATATTAATGGGAAGTTAAAATGGCCCTAGTGATATAGGCTACATCACCCACCAGTGCTGATTAGTTTATAAGATCTATATAGGTCTAGATGACTGTGTGAAGCATGAAGAAGTAATCAAACTGTTAGAAAAATTAAACATTGATGGGAAAGATCTACGAATAATAAAGAATATGTATTGGCAGCAAACAGCAGCTATAAGAATAAACAACTATTTAGGTACATTTCAAAGCATAAAGAGGGGCGTACGACAAGGATGTGTACTGTCACCTGATTTATTATTACTATACAGTGAATATACAATGAGATCTTTAATTGATATGCCCGGAATTGTGGTTGGTGGGCACAATATAAACAATTTACATTATGCTGATGACACAATCTTGAAAGCAACAAGTCAGAAAGAATTACAGCAAATGGTAGACATTGTGTTGTTAGAAAGTGGAAGAATGGGTCTCAGTTTGAAAAATGGGAAGACAGAAGTAATGGTGTTATCAAAGAAACAAATTATTCCTAAATGTGTAATAAAAGTCAATGGTGCTATTTTAGGACAAGTACAGAAATTTAAGTATCTGGGCACATGGATAACATCAGATGGAAGATGCATAACTGAAATAAGAAACAGAATTGGACAGGCAAAAACTGCATTTTATAAAATGAAAAACATCTTGTGCAATATATCCTTATCATTGAGAGTTAGACAAAGAATTCTTGCTTGCTACACACATCCAGTTTTAACATATGGATGTGAATCCTGGACAATCGGTAGGCAGGCCAAACAATTTTTAGAGGCCTCAGAGATGTGGTTTTACAGAAGAATGCTTAGAATACCTTGGACAGCCAAAAAGAGCAACCAAGAGGTTTTAAAAGAGGCGGGAGCCCGAAGACGACTTATCACAGACATCAGAAGGAGACAGTCATCATTTTTCGGCCATGTTATGAGAAGAAGGAAAATAGAATATGTTGTGACCACTGGAAAGATCTGTGGAAGGAAAGATAGAGGAAGACAACGAGAGAAGATGCTTGTCAGTCTGGTTAATGGCATGGAGGTGTGTCGGCACACGAACTGATACATGCTGCAGGAGATCGCAGATTATAGAGAGACATGATCACCCACGCCAGTCGGCAAGGCACCTGATGATGATGATGATAGGTCTAGAACCACATTATGTGCCCAATACGCTGGCGGGCGTTGATATGGGTCCTTTTAGTTTTCTCTGTGTAGGTAATGTTCTGCTACTATAGGGTTTTCTTCATTTACGAAATTTTAATAGATATATTTTTCTCTCTTATGTTTTCCTCTTACCTTCTTGTAGTTCAATAGATCAGGACAGGCATGATTCGTGCAGGAGAGGCTAGCATATGATACCACAACATCCAGCTTAAGAATGGAGGTGGAGGCGGTCACTGCAGCTTTCCGCTGGCTAGAGAACACGACACACACACACACACACACATACACACGCATCATGACTGTAACTGACTCAGAAAGCACGTTGATGAAGATCAGGACAGGTATGTTTCGTACAGAGTGACATGCTTCACTGCGGAGGACACGGGTGAGGAGTATTGTCTGGATTTTTTCACCAGGGCCGGCGGTGTGTTGGGAAAAGAATAGGTGGGCAGACTGGCTGGCTCTGCACAATTTTGTGGAATACTGATACATGATAAGGCAGAAGTGGTTAGTGCCTTGTGGGGCAGCGTGTACAGTTCGGAGGAGTAGATGGATCACCACAGTCTGGGGAGACTAATGCAGGGGGAGTGACGAGAGGTTCTGACATATGCTGAGGCTCAGAGGAAAAGCAACACGGACCTTTATTCAGAATGCCACTGGCACCATTGGTTTCGGAACTCTTCGCCGGCTGCTGATGATGGTGACAGAGCGCTTATGGGAGTGCCCCAAGTGCTGTAATGTCGGTTTTTGAATCAGATCAAATCAAAGCAAATCATTTCAGTTCCTACTACTTTTTCCTAGATTTAAAGTACGCTATTTATGTTGGCTGTTTGTTGATAATTACAAATGCTCGGTGGAGCAGTTATAAAGTGTTGAGGGTGTCAGGGCAGAAATATAACAAGCAAAGATTTATCTGGACGTTCCTTTGTCCTGATCAATCCGATTGTCTGTTAGTTTTTAACTATCCCATAAAACGTTTAACTCATCAGTCAGATTGTCTGTTAGTTTTTAACTATGCCATAAAAAGTGTAACTCATCAGTCCGATTGTCTGTTAGTTTTTAACTATGCCATAAAAAAGTGTAACTCATCAGTCCGATTGTCTGTTAGTTTTTAACTATGCCATAAAAAGTGTAACTCATCAGTCCGATTGTCTGTTAGTTTTTAACTATCCCATAAAACGTTTAACTCATCAGTCAGATTGTCTGTTAGTTTTTAACTATCTCATAAAAAGTGTAACCCATCAGTCCGATTGTCTGTTAGTTTTTAACTATGCCATAAAATGTGTAACTCATCAGTCCGATTGTCTGTTAGTTTTTAACTATGCCATAAAAAGTGTAACTCATCAGTCCGATTGTCTGTTAGTTTTTAACTATGCCATAAAAAGTGTAACTCATCAGTCCGATTGTCTGTTAGTTTTTAACTATGCCATAAAAAGTGTAACTCATCAGTCCGATTGTCTGTTAGTTTTTAACTATGCCATAAAAAGTGTAACTCATCAGTCCGAATGTCTGTTAGTTTTTAACTATGCCATAAAAAGTGTAACTCATCAGTCCGATTGTCTGTTAGTTTTTAACTATGCCATAAAAAGTGTAACTCATCAGTCCGATTGTCTGTTAGTTTTTAACTATGCCATAAAAAGTGTAACTCATCAGTCCGATTGTCTGTTAGTTTTTAACTATGCCATAAAAAGTGTAACTCATCAGTCCGATTGTCTGTTAGTTTTTAACTATGCCATAAAAAGTGTAACTCATCAGTCCGATTGTCTGTTAGTTTTTAACTATCCCATAAAATGTGTAACTCATCAGTCCGATTGTCTGTTAGTTTTTAACTATCCCATAAAAAGTGTAACTCATCAGTCCGATTGTCTGTTAGTTTTTAACTATCCCATAAACAGTGTAACAACGAGCCACGAACTAAACTGCATCTTGTCCTAAGTGGAGGAGAGCCTTCTTATAGGATCCAGAAGATCAAATCGTCTGACTACATGTAACTGATGCCGATGGTGATGATGAGGATGATGATAAGGGTAACGATGATGATGGTGACGATAGTTACGAAACTGAGGTCAATAAAGGAAAAATCATCGGGTGTCGGTTTCTAATTTAGCTGTTTAATTATATTTTACATTCACTTGTTAACGAAGCATTGAGACAATATCAAATGCAAACCACCGTCTTGTCACATTCTGCTGGGAATATATGCTCGTTTGCCGTAACTGATGCGGTTAATGGTGTCAAAAATCCAGTCTCGGTATCCATTGATATTCATTACATGCGTAGGTCTGTTCCGATGACAAACGGGATAGCCGTCATACGCCACAATTCCATACAAGACCAACACACCTGAAAAAAAGAGAACGGACAACAAGGTGGTGTCCTAGATGCCCCGTTCAACATTAAAGAAGTTGGTCTCCGGTAACGACAATACATCTTTGGTTTAACCTGCAGTCCTCCATGCGGGTAAGTCTTCTTCTTCTTTTTCTTCTTCTGCCTTTCTATCCCCAATTGGAGCATAGACCCTCAACCAACTCAAGCCAAGTCGTTCTGTCCTTCGCCATTACATGGCGCTCTCCCCATGCTCTCCCCATGCTCTCCCCATCTTTCTAATTGCATTCTCCAGCTCTCTTCTCCGTGTGTTTTTTAGTCTTCCTTTACTCCTATGCCCCTGTGGGTTCCAATGCAAAAACATTATAGCTACGCCGTTCTCCTGTTTTCTCAGTGTGTGTCCTATCCAAAGCCAGCATCATTTCCTCCCCTCTTGGTCCACTGGAGCTTGTTTATTTATTTATGTGACGTGACGCGGTGGATAAAATGTTTATAAGTTGAGTAGGGATGTTCCTCTCTACACATTCCCTTTACCAGATTAACAGAACTAAAATCTGAGCTATGTTGCTCTCAGACAAAGTCTTGGATATCCAAGAAAACAGCCATTTTGGCTCGTTAAGTACATTAACATTAGCTGCACTTGGTACCCACAAGAGAAGAAAAGGAATTTTAGATGTCTATAGCATTATACTTAATGAATTATTAGACAGGGCAAATGATTCCTCCGTCATCTACCTTCTCCCGGTGTTATTATGAATAATTAAAGAATTATTATATTATTAATTGAGCTCCCACCAAATGTAATTCTATCTATCAGTTTATTGACATCAGGTAAGACTGAATACACTTGGAATTTAACAAACGATGTAGTATAAAACTTGACATACAACTTTATTTACTAACAAGGATATTCCCAGTTTGTATTGTTTACACAAACAGTGACTGGTTAATGATATAACAATGATAGTGATTAGCTTCAGCGAGAAAAACAGCTCCGGGGTTTAGAGTGGTATGATGATGATGGTAATAGGTTAACGTAACGGGGTTAACTTAGCTTATAAGCCTCTGACAGCCGTGAGGAACTGTCAAGCTTGACCAACTCTTCCTTGCCTGTTTTCTGCCTGTTTCAGCTTATTCTCCACTTCATCCCCACCTCGGTCTCCACATCGTTCCCACCTCGCTCTCCACCTCGTTCCCAGCTGGCCGAGTCTAACACAATGTAGTCTCTTTCATGGACTGATCGTCACATGGGCTCTGTAATCATGGAAACAAACACATACGTGTAGTATCTTGACTTACACTAAGAATACATGTATTAATTAATATAACAAATAATATTAGAATATACCCCATCACTCCTCCTCATATTCAAAATGCTCTCCAGTCTAGTCTGAAGGTCTTTTTTCTTACATGGACGTAACATCCTGCCTTCCTCTCATGCTATGTCATGATAGTTGACTTTCTAAGTCTGTTGTCCGTCATCACTCAGACTTCCAACTGGCTGACATTGATATTACATGACCACGTGGAGCAGGTTATGTGCTGAAAACTCCCACCATGTTATATGTGCATGATGTCTGGAATATTATCTTTCAGTGACCGTGAATTCTATACACCCATTATTCTTCCCCTGGGGTTATAAATCCCCTGTTTAGGTGAACACATTAAGTAAGCAAATGGTGGGCACACAAAACGTAGCAGCATCCCTGCACATATTTGGGCATCATTTCCCACAGTCCCAACTCATATTTTGGCTGCTCATGGAAACAATATAATTACATTTCATTATAGCAAATGTCATTGTTCACATCTTATTTTATACACATGAAAACATACACTGAAAAACATGTGACACAAACACACAAGAAATAGGAATAGTTTAGCAGTTCCCAAACTGAGATACTGAATACTCACAAAGAACTATTTCAAGCAGAATGTGCAGACAAATTAGGAAAAGGTAGTATAGACTAAGCTTAACTCCCTAACCTAAGTATACAAGATTAAAATTATTCACGTTGGAACTTTCCATCTATCGCCAAACCAGAATGCGACCGTAAAATACCTTTACCTCGACCTGTGTTTGTTTGCCGGCAGGCTGCGATTAATGACTGGAATTCCACAGGCTCGAAGTATAAGTATAAATCTATTGTCCAAATTAATCTCCTCCCTTTCCTCGGTTCTACCCAACCCTCAAGACGATTACTTAAGCCACGCCTCTGAGGTAACTTCTTCTTCTTTTGTCAAAATCTGCTTGTGCCGCTAGGCGTCGCAGTCTATCAGATGATCGGCAACCGAGCCAGGGCGCGCTCAGTCGCTCCTGAGGTAACTATCAGATCAAATTGGCTAACAAGTGGCCTGTCACTCAATTCTGGACTGACATCCCTAGAGCAAACAGTCTTAAGTGACCCAATCTAGTTTACAACAAATCTAACTGGCGGGTGCTAAAAGACGGTCCGTGAAGCCATTGTGTTTCCTCCTTGACCAAGATCAAACATTCCTAATTGCCAAACACCTGTTCTCCGGAGAATTACACTGACGTACGAACTCCTTCCTCTGGTCGCCACAACGTCTACTAGCCCACTCTCAGTTCCTCTGATCTAGAAATTTCAAAGCAGCCCCTCAGTCTGTGTTAGGTAACATTCTGACACTGGCGTGAGAATCAAACCTAACATCCCTAGTCTGAACCAGCGGGCTGTTTTACGTAGTGTTATTTAATTTTAAACAAAGCGCAGTGGCTTTGTCTCGGAGAAGGACTGGTAACATTTAAATCAATTTGGTTTAAAGTAATATTAGGGTAAAGGGCAGAGTAAATATAATCCTCTCTCTTTAGAACCAGAAGAACTTATTACAAGTACTAACTTCTGGAACCACTGAGATCGTTTCGTGACAATCTACCAAAGCTCTACATTGGTTATTCCATCATACCATTTCCTTCCCTCTGTTCTGCGCAGGCACCAGTTAATGAGCGGGTAAATACGTAAAAAAAAAAGTAACGTTCTGTTCCTACGTGCATACACCACAATGGCGTCTGATGTTTAGTTGTTGGGAACGCGCTTCCTAATGCCTGGGGGCCGCGTTCGATCAGATTTGCAGGCGATTTGTCTTGCGTTGACTTCAACATTGCTTTCGAGAGCTGACAGTTCGGTAAGCAATGGCAAACTACTGAACTAAAAAAATTGCCTAGAAGAAAACCACAGCGGCAAAAGAAAAGTAGGGTTTGTTCTGCTACTTCCTGTAAAGAATGAACAATTACCTCTTGCATACTGAGACGCTGGCTGCTAAATCCACACAATCTGTGCATTTTCTAACACTTCCTCTGTTCTTCTTTGTTTTCTCTGTTTGTAAAGTCCTGCGGTAACTTCAGATGTTTCGTCAACTTTTAAACTTACGTCTTGTTCCAGGAACTGTTTTTTGTTTTCTGTTTTTTGCGTTCTTCAGGTTGTTGGTTGCCACACTCCAAGGGGGATGAAATATGATTTCGAAATTTTCAGTTAGCAATCGTTTACATGTTTGAATGAGAAGAGGTTAATGTATATTCTTGTTCTCCCCACAATTGGGCCTCCGAACCCATATAAGGATTTCTGGCATGATATGTGAAGGGATGCACTTAATTAAGAGTAACAACGAGCATGGAGAGAGAGGAAAGGAAGGTACAAGAGATAAACATCTGGATGGTCTAGCTTGCGCCTGTTTAGCGTCCCAGGTGTGGCTCAGACAGTCAGCCACAAAAAGATTTTTTTCGAAAAATATGGTTCTTGAAAGGTTCTTGAAAAGACATTTGGCGCTCTGTAATCGTCCTTTTGCTGATTTTGAGCTCTTTCGACTAAAGAGACCACTAGACTAGCCTTGTTAATGCAGCGAGACAACTGCTTTGTCCGTTATTCTGACGCCAGCGGGAGATAGCGAATTATTACCAAGCAAGATTATCGGCACCGTAAATAATGATGGTTATAATGATGATGATAAGGATGATATGATAGCTTTTTAGAATTAAGTTCTTATATAAAGGCGACCGTTCTTATATGGTGTACAGAAAGTGTCCATTGCTGATTCGTCCCTAAAACTACGGGGCTCACTTTGATGGCGTTTTATGGCAATCGTTCTTAAGAGGTAGAGAAAGACAGTGTTTGAATATGGGGTCTTTTAGGTCTTCTGCAATCTGCGTTTAGCCGAATAATGTTTCTTTGGATTTCTTTTAGTCTATTTCTTTGGTTGGAGAATGTGGTCAAAGAGTACCACAGGATAAGACTTTGTGACCAAAGGGAACCACAAGATAAGTCAGCCGGTCCCGCTTTAACCCCAATGCCGTCTCTTACAGCATGCATAGTAGAAAACGAATTGGCTTTCTTTATGGAACATATCAATACACGTAAGATAGAAATATGGGAGTTGTGTGTGCTTAAGATAATGAAAAACAACTAACCTGTCAAATGTTGAACATGAAAGGATCGACTGTCTGCACTGCGTTTAATCCCACATGTCTTGGTCTATTTCCACAGAAGAGTTACCCGGTTGCTGATAGCGACACAAACTCGATATCTCCGGCGTCGATCCACCAAAGAACTACGCAAAATTGTACTCGTTAACCGAACGACCCAGCCGTGAGAATAGACCACGAACTTTTAACTTGGCCCATTCGGAGATCCAGAGACAGAACCACCCAAAGCTACATCTACATCACAAAATGCACTTTAAATTAAATAAAAAACCTCCTATTATCAGAAAACAAAGATTGTATATCCTCATTTGTTAGCTTTTAAAATGCAACCCATACATGAGAATTGGGGCTGTACAGGATAAGTTGCCAGCAAACATGCCTAACGAGTAGTCACTAATTTGAGTCCACACAGAGGCGTTGAAAAAAATGAATTGCCACAGCTAAGCTCACAATTGGTACAGGAAATAAAATAGAAAGGAAACGCTGTGTGTATAATGTTTACCACGCCATTCAAGGAGTATATGAACCATTTTATACGTCTTCAGTCGTATTGGGCATCTAGGGCTATACCTATATTGGATAGACCAATCAGTACTATGTGGGTCATTTGGTCAGCATGGCACCTGCTGCCTTTACTTTCCATAACTGCACCTGGTAACCATTCAAGGCTGGGTCGACTGCGGAGGCAGAGTCATTATTTAAAAAAAAATCTAGCGGCTAGACCATTCATTTCCCTACGACCCACTAATCGAAGAGTGGCGAATAGTAAATACAATTACTGAACTAGCATCGAAGCGGTTTTTTCTCTCTTCTGAAATTGTTACTGACGTCTCATCATTACCAGGTGCCTTGCAGACTGGTGTGGGCGATCATGCATCTCCTCAATCCGCGATCTCCTGCTGCATGTATTAGTTCCTGTGCTAACACGCCTCCATGCCATGCAACAAGACTGTCTAGAAATTTCTCTAGTTGTCTTCCTCTATCCCTCCTCCTACAGATTTTTCCAGTGGTCAAAACATGTTCTATTTTCCCTTTACTTAAAACATGGCCGATAAATGATGACTGTCTCCTTCTGATGTCTGTGATAAGTTGTCTTCGGGCTCCCGCCTTTTTCCAAACCTCTTGGTTGCTCTTTGTGGCTGTCTAATGTATTTTAAGCATTCTTCTGTAAAACATTTCTGAGGCCTCAAAAAATTGTTTGGCCTGCCTACCGATTGTCCAGGACTCACAGCCATATGTTAAAACTGGATGTATGTAGCATGCAACAATTCTTGTTCAAACCCTCAGTGACAAAGATATATTGCATAAGATGTTCTTCAGTTTATAAATGCAGTTTTTGCCTGTCCTAGTCCGTTTCTGATCTCAGTAACGTATCTTCCATCTGATGTTATCGCTGTGCCCAGATACTTAAATTTATGTTCTTGGTGGCTAGCTAAACAAATTGGCGGGTTGAAGGTTGTTAGCTGACCCGGCGGTGTTACAATTTTACCACATCATAGATAATTAGTGACTTTGGATGATATACTGCTTCGGCGACCTGGTCGCCCATTGGCTCGCCGGTAGACGACCTCTTCTCCGGTCGGGACACTGTTTGGGTCGGTCTCTTTTTACAGCAACAACACTGCCAGAGTCCTTTTCGGGGCTTTTTGATGGCATGCAAGTCATTTTCATTGGCGCGCTTAACCTTGTCAAAATTGTAATCTGAATCTCCCTCTTTGGAGATGTTGATTGAAAGTGACGATTGTTTTTCTTCTAACACACTGATGATGATAATGTCATGCTTTGCGTCGACAGTGGCGTTTTCTTTTTAACAAAAATACAAGAAGGCTCATCATGTAGTAACAAGAATGTGTACCACAGACGAAAAGGTCATAACATATATGGAGAACACAAACGACACTATAGTACCACTATAGACATCAATACATGTACGATGAGAAGTTTGGTATTGAATGAGTTAAATGAACTCAGAGATTTCAGCTAAAGTGAGCAGAGAATAAATGTCCTACCACCATTTTTGTGAACGGCAGCTCCTCCAGAGTCGCCTGTGCAGATGTGTGACTGTCCCGTGTTGTTGAAGCAAAAAACTCGATGTTTGTCGAATGTATCGCCTCTGAACTCTACACAGTCTACCGGTGATTCTGTCATTATTTTCAGCGTGCGTGGTTGGGTTACATCAGCTTAAAGTAAGTAAATGGCAATAAAATCAACTCTTGAGGACTGAAGACAAGAAACTCCTACGTGTGAGTTCCGGGGCACTTTTTTTAATGGAAAACGAGAATATACCCACTGCCTACCCCTAAAAATGTATGTTGTAAGAGTCGACGAATTAGGAGCTTCCTTTGAAGTCTGAATGCATCCGTCTAAGAGGGAAGGAACCAGCAGTCTGCACACCTATAAGCCAGATATGTTTACCGGATGTGCACGCAACATTTAGTTTCTAGTAAAGAGATGAATGAAAAACTAAAATCTTTTACTGGAGGATACAGCCGGTGAACGCAAAGAAAAAAGAAGAAACGAAAATTCATGATACAGTTAGTATTTTTTAAATAAAGCGTGTAACAAAACTGAAGGACCTTTTTCAAGTCAATGGCACACTAAGTATTTGTTACTAGATGCACATGTTTGTAGACCAGTGGTTTGGGGGAAGGGCTCCCCTGGGGTATGGGGCTCCCCTATGGATGAAGTGGGGGGGGGGGGGGGGGGGGGTTCACGGGAGAGTTTCCAGAAATATTGAAAATGAGTAGACCTGTTTTCGTAATAATTAGCATGTTTAACATAACAGTCGTAAAAACAAAACAGCATTGCCAGCTTGATGCGGAGTATCTCCCTTTTACCTTGACCAACATCGGACTGAGAAATAGCAGATAACATCAAGAACAAAACAGTGTCGATTATCACACTGGTATTTGGACACTAAATTAGCCTTTGTTGGCCACTGTTTTATTTGTTAACACTGATTTATTTGGATGTTTTTCTTTAAGGTCTTCGTGTTAACCATGCTTGAGATTTTTCTTTTTGTCATACTCTTTTTAATCACATTTTGTTATTTGGAGGAGGAAAAAAGAGGGTGGGGGTGGCTTGTACGTTTTAGCGATATACTCAAGATGGTGATACCTGCAATTTTTTTTTGTCGACTGGTGTAGACCAGTAAGCACTCAATTGGTAATGTGGTCACCGTCATGCCGGCCGTCTTTACTTCACAGCAAATTACATGGTACCTATCTTTTAAGGCTGGATCATGTGGGAGTTGGATCTTTGATCCATCTGTGAATAAGATCTGACGACTCGATTTTGATGTATGTCTTTAACGCGTCTTTTATTCTGGTGGTACGTAACGGTCGCCGGTGCCGGCATCCTTTCAGGATTTCTTACCTTTTCAGTGCTGCTGTAACAGGCACTTCAAGTTGAGTCCCGATCCTTCTTCTTCTTTTTGTTTTCACCGGCTGTAAGCTCCGGCAAAACTTCCTGCCTGTTCGACCACTTGGACTTTGGCTTTGTGCCAGTGCCTGACTTCTGCGTGCACATGCGTTTTACTGGTTTATTTGTGTGCAGTTTGTTGTTCCTCGTCGCTGGGACAGATGTACTCCTACTTTAAAGAAAGTCCCCAGTTAATCGACTCCTACGACATGCTTATGGGGAGGCAGTAGATTTATTCTTATTTTCCACTACAAGGAGACCCCATCACAAACACGGGGAGAGTACCGACATAGTTATAGACCCAGTTATATATTTTGTGGTTAGTAGGGGCACCTTTTTAGGACACTATGGTCGATACTTGCAAACCGCCGCCCCCCCCCCCCCCCCCCCTCACCCTTAGTTGGTCATCTTTTGAGAATCATAAAGTTCAAGACACACAGAAGGAAAACAAGAACTATATAGACATAAGGCGACAAATCAGACACTAGGCTCTTTCAGTTCTACTCAACTTACTAAACTTTTATTTTATTCTTTTAAAGTTTTTTTTTTTTTTTTTTTGGTAATATTTATTTATTTGCTAGTATCTTCTGTAAATGTGTCCTTTTAACCTAATCCACTTTATTCAATTGTCATTAAACTTCGACATAGTAGTTAAAGGGTAATGAAATAAGATTAGCGTCTGGGCAAAAATAAAACCAACTGACACATGAAATATTAGATGAGGCAAGAAATATAGAGTTGAAGCAAACGATGCTATAATGAAAAGTAGCCTAGACATTACAAACGGTTATATATTTACTTACTGTCCTCTGCCGTATATCCAATTCCAGACACAGTGAGAGTCTTCACCTTACTGATATCCTCTGTTGCCGTTGGGAGACACACGGGTTGAACGAATTCATCAAACTTGATTCCAGATTTGTTAAACCCACGGCTAATGAACACTAAGGCGAGATCGTATTGAATAAGGCGAACTTGCACTACAAAATGTAAAATAAACAAGGCAGGTTGGTAAACTTTAGTTACTTATTTCAATTCGGGACAAATTTCAATCCAACTATGCTAGTCTGCCTTATAATGTCATAATAAAACGTCAAAATAAAGGCTGAGGCAAGAAAGGCTTCTTCAGCATTCGACAGTCAGACAATGATAATTTTGTAAAATTCTTATCTTTTCGCTTTCTTGTATTTTCTGTTTATGTTGTAAAGGTTAGTAGAATAGAATTTTGCTTGTGGTAATGTCATATTGCGTTTCTGCAATATCTTATATACTCCCTCCATATATTCGCGTGTGTTTGTGTGTGAGTGTGTGTGTGTACAATATTTGATTGCCCAGATAGTGATAAAAGGTCTTATTCTCTAATCGTTAACCTCATCTCGTTGTCACGGCTACTTTATCTGAAACGTAGTGGAAGTAGGGGTGTAACTAAAACCCTATTTATAATATCCCGTTTTCTACTACATCGTTGTCTCTACCGCTGCAGTATCTTTAGTCACTGCCCCTAGGTAGATCCGAAGCACCCCTGTAATATTCACATTAGTATTTAACACTTTGAGAGACCGACACATGCATTATCTCAGATACATTTAGATATGTGGTTTCAAGGACGATAACAGCGATCCATAATTTGAAGAAAAAAAAAATAAGAAGGTATCTAACTCCAGCGAAAGGTTACTTTTACTGATTGTGGCAAAAAAAAAAAAAAAAAAACTCTTTCTGTTTCTCATGTGTTTATTATAAATAAAGTGTTAACTCATTCCAAACTATGACCAGTACACGGTTTCATTTTTCATTTGCCAGTATTGCTGCCGAGTTTGATTTAACAGTCATATTGGCGGCTCAGGTTATGGTGCATTCCTTTTTTTTTTTTTTTTTGCAATCATCTTTAGATGCTTTACTGCATACTAACACTTTGGTCTCTGTAGCGACTGCTGCAGAAGCCAGATTCTCGTAGATCCTGTCTGAGACAATGATCACCTGATGCGGTTAACGGTATTCAGTGGGTATTTGTATCCATTCCGTTCCTATAGTACCGTCATGAATATTACACTTTTAGTTCATGATTTCAACTGCTATGGTCAGGTTTTATTTTTCATGCTTGTTTTTTAATCCCCATGTGTAATGAGAGTTCGCGGTCTGCAGTAAGCGAGTGCTCTTCTTAAACAGAACCTGCTATTTATATCTGGAAAATAATCAATCAACAAGCAATGGGTGCTTTAATGTAAGTGTCTGGATTATATCGAAGGACAAAGAATAAACTGTTTATGCCATCTAGTGAGACGCAGCCAGACAAAACTGCTTATGAGACATTTTACAGCAGAACATCGGGGAGGAATGCCAGAGGAAGATCAAGAGGGGTATGTGTAGCTGAAACCTGCAAATTAATGAGCAAATCCATTAACTAAGTCACCCGAGAAGCACAAGACAAATACATGAAACTAAGACACTGGGCTACAGCTTTGGTTCACTTAATGACAAAAGAAAAAAAAAAAACACTGTTGTTGCAGGCGAGTATAGTGAGTGCTGCATCAATTTGAATGTCTTCCTGCGATTCCATTACCGTTACTAGTATGAGGCTTTCTTTTGCGTATTTAATGAAACACTTTTAATGAACATTTATTTCACTGAGACTAATTTCGGTATCACCAATGACCCACTCTAATGAAGCCTTCTTCATCTTCTTAGCCTTCACCTGCAGTTACCTTCGGCAGAAATTTCTGTTACATACTTTCGTCTTGTTGCAGAACTTTCGTTTTACTTGCATTTCCAATTCACAGATGTGGCTTTTTTTCTGTGCAGAACTTCGAAGGAAACAACCCTAATTCGTTGCTTTTTTTTCGGCATTTGTGTTAGGTGGCATTGAATCTATGCTTCCCCCTCCCCCCCCCCCCGCCCCTCCCCCTGCTGCCTCAAATCCCTCGTCCTTACCCTCACTAGGGCCCTGAAAAAAGGGGAGCTAATGAATCCTTGGCTTCATCCCATTCCTTTTATTCAATGCAGGATTACTGGACACAACTAAGGAAGTTTGTTCACATAAACAAAGCCACGACAATAAATAAACTCACATTTCGTATAGTTTCTAGTAGAAAATACACCCCGTATGTTGTATAAAACTTCTGCTGGGTCTTGAGGATTTGTAGTGTGATCACCAACAAAGACATAGAAAGTGACCGCATCTTTATGGCTGGATTAGTAAAACCAAAGTCATAAACACAGTCTTTTTGTGATTAAAAAAAAAACCATGCATTATAAGAAAAATTGTATTTAGACTGAAATATTTTGTAGAACACAACAATAGTTCATAAACTAGTTAAATTTATAAGTGCTGGGCAAACATTTCAAACAGATTCTCATATTATGAGTTTTTTTTTTTTTTTTTTTCAAACTTTAACTTTTACATACAATAACGACAACAACATCAACAACAACCAACGGTTCAGTTAGACGTTAGTCTATGACATGCCCAGTGTGCCGGTAACTGATTTCATTGTTCAAACGCATATGCTCATTATAAAAAGATTAGAAAATAAAAATTCATTTAGAGTTACATGATTAGATACAGAACATAAAAGGGGGAAAATGGATAAAGTCAAACGAGAAGCCGTTTGCAGAGGAACAATTCTAAATTACATATAATGACAACAAATAACATTATTTGCACAATGAAAGAGAATACCATTCAAAGCATGAACCAACCGACGAGAAGGACGTAGAGTACAAGGTAGACCAAGAGCAAGATGGACAAATAGCGTGCTATCAACTGTAACGGCACAATTTGTGTAAGCTCGAAGCGCCTAGAAGAACGAAAGAACGAACTTTATTTTCAAAGGGTTATGAATTAGGCACACAGGCCCGTCTTTTTATCCCTCTCGACACTGAAACATTAAAAGAGGATGGAAGGGAAAATAAAAGAAGACACACACAAACACAGACATGCTCACACAACACACATTCAAACACAAAGACGCAAGGGATAACAGTACTTACCGAAAACAACTTGCTGCTGTAAGTAACCAGAATTCACTTATAATTGCCGCACCGCAAGAGTAGTTTATATCTCCTGTAACGTTTTCATAGATTATATTGGCATGCCAGGGAACCTCGCCATAAATCCCATTTCGTCCACCTGATATCCTGTCCATGATTAGGTTGTTGCCGGAAGAGTCGTTCTCATCGTCGTTTTTGTGAAAAAAATTACTCCTCTCTTCACTTGGTCCAAGAATTGTCAGTTTTCGACCACAGGTGATTTTTGCTGATTATAAACAAATAATGTCCGGGTGTATTACCAAATATTTACGGATAACTGAGAAAGAGAGAACTATACAGCGTATGTGGCAGAGGGCGATTGAGATCTCATGTGTATGCACTAGTGTCATTTCAACGACTCGACCAATCAAACGCCATACTATCTGACCTCCACCTCTTCCCCTCTTTATCTCGTACGCTCGGCGAAAATAATCCGTGCATGTTTCGTTTCTCTCACTAAATCTGGCGTTAATACCTTCCTCCACCCACGCATACCGACCCATTTTCACTTCCCGCCGCCCTCTGGCTGTACCTAGATCAATTCTTGTATATTTAATCCTCTCGAAACTTCACCAACGACCTAGATGAGTATCACATACTTAGTGTAATGTTATGGTTATGTATATATTCTAATGTAGTCATTTTATAGTATACATGTCAAGCAAGAAGGGAAAAAATGTTGACGACTTTGATATCGATCTCATTAGACGTGAGATCATAAAATATTAGACACAAATCAACTTGCTAGTCTCCGTAAACTGAAATTAACATTGAAATCACAATGCAGTGTTGATATTTAAAAAAAAAAAAAAAAAAGAGTATGTGAAGAATTGTAAGAGCCACCGGGTTCAAAACTACACCTATGGGTGGAGAGGAACTGGTTTAGGGTGAGACACTTACACCTATGGGTGGAGAGGAACTGGTTTAGGATGAGACACTTACACCTATGGGTGGAGAGGAACTGGTTTAGGGTGAGACACTTACACCTATGGGTGGAGAGGAACTGGTTTAGGGTGAGACACTTACACCTATGGGTGGAGAGGAACTGGTTTAGGATGAGACACTTACACCTATGGGTGGAGAGGAACTGGTTTATTATGAGACACTTACACCTATGGGTGGAGAGGAACTGGTTTAGGATGAGACACTTACACCTATGGGTGGAGAGGAACTGGTTTAGGGTGAGACACTTACACCTATGGGTGGAGAGGAACTGGTTTAGGATGAGACACTTACACCTATGGGTGGAGAGGAACTGGTTTAGGATGAGACACTTACACCTATGGGTGGAGAGGAACTGGTTTAGGGTGAGACACTTACACCTATGGGTGGAGAGGAACTGGTTTATTATGAGACACTTACACTTATGGGTGGAGAGGAACTGGTTTAGGATGAGACACTTACACCTATGGGTGGAGAGGAACTGGTTTAGGGTGAGACACTTACACCTATGGGTGGAGAGGAACAGGTTTAGGATGAGACACTTACACCTATGGGTGGAGAGGAACTGGTTTAGGATGAGACACTTACACCTATGGGTGGAGAGGAACTGGTTTAGGGTGAGACACTTACACCTATGGGTGGAGAGGAACTGGTTTAAGATGAGACACTTACACCTATGGGTGGAGAGGAACTGGTTTATTTTGAGACACTTACACCTATGGGTGGAGAGGAACTGGTTTAGGATGAGACACTTACACCTATGGGTGGAGAGGAACTGGTTTAGGATGAGACACTTACACCTATGGGTGGAGAGGAACTGGTTTAGGATGAGACACTTACACCTATGGGTGGAGAGGAACTGGTTTAGGGTGAGACACTTACACCTATGGGTGGAGAGGAACTGGTTTAGGATGAGACACTACACCTATGGGTGGAGAGGAACTGGTTTAGGATGAGACACTTACACCTATGGGTGGAGAGGAACTGGTTTAGGGTGAGACACTTACACCTATGGGTGGAGAGGAACTGGTTTATTATGAGACACTTACACCTATGGGTGGAGAGGAACTGGTTTAGGATGAGACACTTACACCTATGGGTGGAGAGGAACTGGTTTAGGGTGAGACACTTACACCTATGGGTGGAGAGGAACTGGTTTAGGATGAGACACTTACACCAATGGGTGGAGAGGAACTGGTTTAGGATGAGTCACTTACACCTATGGGTGGAGAGGAACTGGTTTAGGGTGAGACACTTACACCTATGGGTGGAGAGGAACTGGTTTAGGATGAGACACTTACACCTATGGGTGGAGAGGAACTGGTTTATTATGAGACACTTACACCTATGGGTGGAGAGGAACTGGTTTAGGATGAGACACTTACACCTATGGGTGGAGAGTAACTGGTTTAGGATGAGACACTTACACCTATGGGTGGAGAGGAACTGGTTTAGGATGAGACACTTACACCTATGGGTGGAGAGGAACTGGTTTAGGATGAGACACTTGATTATCAGTTATTGGTATCATAACTTATTGAACAACTAATTAGAATAGGTGCCAACGTTAAAAAACACATGCTCAACCAAAAATAGTCCTTCTTCAATAGTTTGAAACACATGCTCAACCAAAAATAGTCCTTCTTCAATAGTTTGAAACACATGCTCAACCAAAAATAGCCCTTCTTCAATAGTTTGAAACACATGCTCAACCAAAAATAGTCCTTCTTCAATAGTTTGAAACACATGCTCAACCAAAAATAGTCCTTCTTTAATAGTTTGAAACACATGCTCAACCAAAAAATAGTCCTTCAATAGTTTGAAACACACGCTCAACTAAAAATAGTCCTTCTTCAATAGTTTATCAATAGCATAGATATATCAAAATAATGATTACATAACGCTTGAAACAAAACGCAATACAAATTTAATAGCGTTGCTCAGTTAATTATTTTGTTCTTGCAAGTGTACTGTCATTAATCATAAGACTATTACTACTAAGTAAAAGTAAAAAAAGGCAATGGACTCCTTTCCATGCCGTCATGCGCGTTTGGCACATATGGCTAGCCCTATACTACTACCACCACCTACACCACTACTACTGTTTGACTGTTGCTGGTATATTTCAGCCTTCATCATTTCCTGAACTTTAAAAAAAAAATGTATTTCATCTAATTGGTCGGTGTTTCCGTCACAGAGGATGTATATTGTAAAGACAAGATGTCAAAAATGTTTTTAAAAGGTGATGAAACTGCTAACTGCCTACGGACACTGAATGTACGCATAGTTATAATATAAAACATTCTTCAACATCTCATTTCTTGTTAAGGTCGTCACTACACGGCTTTTTTTTTTTTTCCATTTTATGACAAAAACATCACTTTTTCAATGTTTTCGTTTTTGAAAAGTTCGACATTCGTAGAATAGATTATACACAAAATTTAAGTCATTTGTAGACAATTTAGCATCAAAAAGTTTATACTAAAGACACCACCCCATGCGTTTGTTTAGGATAAAATAAATTGTCTACCAAAAATTACCAATGTTTAACACATAGCAACAGCCGTTTCTAAATAACATAATATGGCATATTACATATCAATTTAACGGGCGTCGTATTTCTGTATACTGACTGACTGACTTTCTACCCCACTTGGACATCACACAAGCGATAAACACCCGATGACACCAAGTGCCACCATCTGTAACAGGATCGCTATGGAGAGGTCCCAGAAACCGCGTGCAGACAATTGGCCATATTTATTAAGTTATTTTTTTTTGTAAATTTGATTATTATCTTAAAAAGCTACATTTTTTTTTCAACATACCTAAATTTTAATATTCTAAAAAAATATATTTAAAAACATCTTTGAAGTAAATAAACTAGACCTGGCCCTAAACATTGGTTTGAAGTTCATGAATCAATCATCTGTTTCTCAACACCTCTGTTTTTGAAATCTTAGTTTTCTAAGTACATGTTGTTTTTTCATCAAGATGGTGGCTGTTGTAATGGCAACCATGTTTTTTTTTAAAACTTGAAGTGTACAAATTTAGCAACATACATCCCTACAAATGACCGTTATAAAATAATTATTCTAACATTGTAAATTTAAAAAAAAAAAAAAATTCTGTAGTGACCCCTTAACGATTACCCACATTCACAATAGACTTGAGTGCAATAGGTAATCGTAGGGGCGGCCCAATACATTTTTTTGCCTACAGGAACACTTTTGCTGGCACAGGAGAAATTCTAAAGATCAATAATGTGATGATAGCATATACGAGGCTGGTCATAATAAAATATGTAAGAATGTGTGAACGAGGAAAAGATGTGGATTGGGCAAGGTGGAACGTATGAGAAGAAGAGAACGAAGAGTTTATAACAGGATTTTACGGAACGATCAGCATCCACACCTTATGACATTTGTTGCGAGAGATGGAGCACCTATTGGTATGCCCAGTGTGCTATTGTTAAATCAGTAAAACAGTATAACTATATTTTACCCTTGAACGGAGTTTCAACGGATTTTCTCCCGTGTGATTCTCATCCTTAAAATGTTTTTTCTGGGACAGCAATCCTTCAGAGGAAACACGACAATCGCCATTTGGTTCCTGAACTCACCTGCAGCACGTCCATGTGTTTCCATGGATAGTTCACTTTCATCGTCGTCTTCCTGAAACTGAATAACAATTTGACATTATTATTGAAATAGCAACAGAAAGATACATCGTCTGAAAAATATACTCTTTACTACCAGAGCAAGACATGGCTAGTCACAAGAAGAATACGAAATCCGTATGAATAGAAATAAAATCTCTTATAAAGACTAAAAAGAAAGGAAAGCAAAATCAGGAACAAGGTGACAAAAGACAAAAATGGCATATAATAAAAATGTAAATAACATACAGATACTGCAGAAAACGAATAGCTTGCCAATAAAAGGAAGAACTCCACACGGGAGCATGCACTGCAGGGTTCAACCTGTCATCAATAGAGATTTTTCTTCTACAATTGTTTCGGCCCATTACTCCCCTAGACAATCTCGGAAGGTAGACTGACCCAGGTCATGAATCCAGGCCTCAATCTTTCCTTGCTGCACTTCATCTGAGTCGATAGAGACAAGACGATATGATGACTTTCACCATGTGCTGTGAGATTTGCTGTTATAATGTCGCTGCGGTAGCAAATTAGATCAGTGGACTGCCTTCCCGACCAGAGAGACAAAATTATGGTTGGTTTATTGGACAATTGTTAGACTTTGGCGTTTGGCAGAGATACACCAGCAGATATTTATTTGACAACTTGGCCTTTAAGTGATAAAAAACTGTTTCCGCTAGGACCAGTCAACCGAGGCCCATCCCTCGCGACGTTCCGCTGCTCGAAGCTCTTTCAGCAGCTTCCCCAATCTGTTTTAATGACATTTTTATGCTCGTTTCCTCGCAAGTCCAGCTGCTTTAGCAAATTATATTTTGAAATGCAGATTAGACGTTTTGCGACTAAAATGCGCGGCGAAGATGTTTTACTGCCTACGCTTCGTCTCTCCTCAGACCAGCCACGTGCTCACAGTACTACTCGAGCTTGCACGTTCGATTTTCTTCCATCTGAGGCTCATACGATGAGCTCAATCAGGATAAGCTGGTGTTTTTCCGCAGAGTGCAGGACTATGTCAGGCCTCAGGCAGGTCTTCCAGATTCACTCTGGGTACCTTTTGAAACCAGGCAGATCGACAGTCATCCACCTTAGATAAATTGCCTTGTGATGTTATACCTACAAGGCATACAACAAAGGGAGAAATACGCGAAAACAAGAGGCAAACCAAGAACAACATAGACACATAAAATAAATTAAAAACTATATTACAAAGAAGAGAGAAATATAGAACTTTCATCAATATCACTGAACATAAAAAAAAAAAAAAAAGAACAATTCTAAATTTTGGAACCATTGGTGCGCTGTGGTGATTAATATGATGAGGATGATGATAGAGAAGATATCCGTATCGTTAATACAGTTTACAAATGCAAAAATGACGATAACCCAAAAATGTAATGCTACTAATGAATCTTAACGTATTTATAGCTAGTACATTACATCTGTGTGATTTCATTTGTAAATCGCTCGGGTTCTATTTAGATTACGAACACGCTACTATTATAATGTGTTTCAAGAGTCGTTCACTCACACTTTAACAAATATATCAAAAATTCACGTACTGATCAACATGCATTTTCGCATATGACCTCATGATTTTATTATGTAAAGCTGCACAGGCATTGCTGCTTTCTTATAGCGGCAAATATCTGTAATCTTTGTTAGACTAATAATGTGTGTACCTATTAAAAAAAAGAACATACAGCAACTGGCATACGCGTGGATATTTTTTAGAAATAAATTCACCCATGTAGCGATGTGGGGTGATCATTTTGATACCCTATCCCGCATGCGATGAAAAATTGTGTTCTTACGGAAAACTAATGCTGGAGATGACCAAATGATGGTGAAACATTTATGAAAGGCGTGACTTTGATATTTTGACAAGTTCCTGTTAGCTCGTTAACTGCAAGAATGCAGTTTGTTTGCTTTGAATCCGTATGTCTCTTTTTTTAAAAATCCATAAAGATCCAAATGCAAACGTAAAAATTGATGAAACTAAAAAACAAATGGCTAGCAATGACATGATTAACAAACTGCACGTAAAATGTCATACGGTTAAACCCAATGGTTATTGAGATAATGATTTTAAAACTTGGACACTACTTCTATAACTTACTTTAGTAGCCTGTGTTATATTCCTTCTTTTGCTAAATAGCTGAAGCAGACCATGAGTCAAAATAAAGCCACAAATGAAACCAACTTACCGGCCTGCAGTCAATACAGTGTTTACACAAGTGCACAGTTAATATTATTATTGGTATGATCCAAACCGCAACCTTCATTATGAAAAAGCTAAGCTTTTGAAGACCCTATGTTAAACAGTGTGTTAACATTCTGTAGTAAACATGTGTACTTCGGCTTCGATGAAAATGTTCTGGTTGTCTAGTTAATACAAAAGACTACACAGTTCAAGGCATGGGAGTCGCCATAAAAACAATCATAAAGGGAGGGAAGGGAAATTCATATGTTTCTGTATGTCTGGGCTACTATTACTAGTGGTGCAATCGTAAACTAAACTAAAATGGGGGATGGGGTGGATGAGGGGGGGGGGGGGCGAGCGGTCTTGAGGTATGGTGTCTGCCTAGAGTGCTAGAGGTCCCTTGTTTAAACCCTTGTGAAGGCGAAGCCTTTTTCACTTGGACTTCTTGTAATTAGCCTGGTATTTGGGTAGTAAGAATGGACCCCCGTGTGTATTGTTGCGCACGTAAAAAAAAATTGACAGTCAATAAAGTAAAGGTCCCATTTCCACGCCGCTAGGCATATTGGGATTATAGGGCTAGACCTACATTTTTATTGACCAATCGGCACTGGATGGGTAATGTGGTCAGAACCACGCCGGCTGCCTTTACTTCCCAGGACTGCACCTGGTTCCCACTTATGGCATAGGAGTCAAGGCCATTTTTGAAAAAAAAGTACAGCTCTGTCAGGACGCGAACCCACGACCTTCCGATCCGCGGCGGACGTCTAGCCGCCAACACCAGGGCAACTCTTCTGGCAGTTGCAAATCGAAAAGAGTAGCCTAACGGCCCTGCCAGGGCAAAATTTGAAGTTAAACATCTACCCAAAAGTATTTCAGGATCTTCGCCGGTGCAAGGGACTTCGTGCACTTTGCTAGATATACAAACTTAAGATAAAAGTAGAATCGGAGCACTTGTAGGTTACACCCGTGTGCCATGCTGTTGATCTGTCCAATAAATATAAAATCTAAAACATCGTAAACTAAATATAACTTTGACGATTTACAAATAACATCACTAGGATTTAATTTACTAATTGTTAAATATAAAAAGATACATCTGTAAAAATCAACGTGGTAGCTAATGGAAAAAAGGGGGTGGAAAGGGGGGAAGGCCGGGTGGGGGGAGCAGTTATTTCTTGAAAAAATGATTATAATTATTATTGCCAAATAAACCTTACACCCTTGAGTAACCCCTGCTCAACCGCTTCCTGTTCCACCACGACTATTTGTGGTGAATGACGATCAGATATAATGATATATTCGAAAGATATTTGAAAAAAATATGAATAAATTCTTGGCCTCCAATTTGCCTCAGCTCCCATGTTCTGGAGTCCTTGGTTGAAGACAATAAGTCCCCATACACGTACATGTTTGTTATATACAACTTAGTGATATAAATTAATTAGCAATTATTGATTTTCAAATCGAAATCGCGCTACATGCAATAAAAGGGAGACTTGTACGTTACAGCTTCTTTTGCTTAGCTTTTACCGCCTACAAGTGGTTGTTCGTCGACTTCTTCACTTCATCCTACATATAACCAGACTTTGACAGGTACCATCAGTATTTGAACTCTGCGCTGGCTGCTGAAAATGAGGACGGAGGACGCATGGGAATGCCTCTAGTGCTCGTATGTCAATTCTTGACTCAACTCAACGGAACTGGACTTTATCCTTTTTCCAGAAATTGACCTTTCAATGCACATCTGTTAGCTTCAGTTCTCAAGAATTGACATCACAGAACTCAGAGCATTCCTATACGTGATCCATCCACATCTTCAGCAGCCAGCGAAGAGTTTTAGTGCCAATGGCACCGGTCACAATCTGGTTAAATGTCCTCTTGCCTTTCCTCTGAGTGTAGTGAGCCGGCCAGACCCTCTGGTTATACCCAGGTGCCTCATTCTCTCCAGGCGATAATAATCTGGTTTTTCTACTGATTCCCTTGCTTGTTCCCAAAATGCACAACCGTTTTACGGACTTATCTCACTTATAAGCAGATAGTTTATTCCTCACTGTTTAGCCAGATAGAAGACATTTTCTCCCACAAACTGGATCCGGCAACTCACAGGAGGAAGACTGGTAAACTGAACAGCGGAACCGGAAAAAAAGGCTAACACAAGTACAACGAAATCTTTATCAACGGAGTACCAAATACAGCACAAACGCGGCTGGAAAAAAATCAACGACCAAGAAAATTGATCATTTGAACTGCCTTGGCCAACTTCAAACCAAGGAGGGAAAAAAACGTTATGGAGTATTGGGAAATGGGAGAAGAGGTGGGGGGGGGGGGGGCGGAGCTGATAACAGAAAATACTAAATACAAAGCATAATTTTTCTTTAAGGCTCAACAGAGGGGATGATAAAGATGCGCAAGGTTTTTAACAAATGCTTTATCAACAGAGTACTAAATACAGCACAAACTATGAGTGGATAACGGATAATAGAACAGTGCTTCTAAACACCCAAGGTCAGCATGAAACAAAGAAATAGTTCAGTCTTCTTATTTCAGAAACAAGTAATGTTTTTCCAGTCCGTTTTCAAACCCACTGCCTGCATACGATGACCTCCGCTCCTCACACACACACACACACACACACAAATGTTGTTTGATTCTTCTTCTTCTTCTTCTTCTTCTTCTTCTTCTTCTTCTTCTTCTTCTTCTTCTTCTTCTGCTTCTTCTTCTTCTTTTTCTTCTTCTTCTTCTTCTTCTTCTTCTTCTTCTTCTTCTTCTTCTTCTTCTTCTTCTTCTTCTTCTTCTTCTTCTTCTTCTTCTTCTTCTTCTTCTTCTTCTTCTTCTTCTTCTTCTTCTTCTTCTCTTCTTCTTCTTCTTCTTCTTCTTCTTCTTCTTCTTCTTCTTCTTCTTCTTCTTCTTCTTCTTCTTCTTCTTCTTCTTCTTCTGCTGCTGCTGCTTCTTCTTCTTCTTCTTCTTCTGCCTTTTCTTTCTTCTTGTGTCTTCTTTTTCTTCTTCTTTTTGTTCTTTTTCTTATTCTTATTCTTCTTCTTCTTCTTCTTTTTCTTCTTATTCTTCGTCTTTCTTCTTCTTCTTCTTCTTCTTCTTCCTCCTCCTCTTCTTTCTTCTTCTTCGTGTTCCTTTCTCTTCTTCAGCTTCTTTGTCTTCTTCCTTTTCTTCTTGTTCTTCTTCTTCTGGATCTTAGCGTTCACGGTTGTAAACTCAAGTGGAAGGTTCTGGTTGTTCGTTCACTTCTAAACTTTGGCTTAATTCCAGCAATTGAGTTTTGCTTATACATCCTTTCCAAAGATATGGCTTACTTGTAAGCAGACTGTTGGTTCCTAGCCGCTCAGGCAGATGCACTCCGAATTGGAAGCAATCTGTGTGTTTTGACTGCTCTGCACTCAGCATTACGTGACCTGGCAATCTGGTTTGTTCTTCTTACTTTGCCTTTGAAAGATCTTTTTACACACTCTCTTGTGGTTTACAGCTAGATGGCGATATTAGCACATTTCAGCTTAATCAGTTCTGTTTTACGACACGTTTGTTGGAGGCAGTGGATCTATGCCCCTCCCCATATGTTGCCCTGGAACTTACAGATGTCTAATACATGTAGACCAGCATAGATTACCGTCTCAGACGGTCAACTGTTTTTGCTTACTTTTAACTCTAAAGCCACGTGATCTGTACATCTAATCCCAGACTGGGCTCAGCAGGACTACTGCCGGAGAGCAAAAGACCAGACCCACTGCCTTTTAACAAGCATGTCGTAAAAGTCGACTAATTAGTGATTTATCCTTGTGTATCTGCCTAAAAGGCAAATAACCAACAGTTTGCATACAAATAAGTTAGTTTCGTATCCTTTACAGGCTGTGCACAACTAGCCCCTAACAGCCACTGGCTCTTGTGTGGTTTTTCTAGGCAAATTTACGTCCAGTATTTTGCCATTGCTTTCTGGACAGTCGGTTTTCTTGATACAACTGTCGAAACCAACGCAAGGCGCATTACCCGCAGCTGGGATCGAGCCCGGCATCCCGGCTTTGCAAAGCGTTTGCATCAACTTAGCCACAGAGCCGACTTTGCATACAAATAAGCAAGCTCTTTAAAACATATCATGAAAGCCTACCAATTAGTGACCTTTTCTTTTAAAGTCAGTGTATCTGCCTAAGAGGCGAAAAACCAACAGTCTGCATAAAAAAAGCCAGCTCTGTAAAACATATATATATATGCAAAACCCAGGTTCTTTTACTATACTAAAGTGTAGAAAAGGACGAACAACCATAGCTTTCCGCTGAAATTTACAGCAGATGAACGCTACGACAAGTGCCTTTGAATATTGGTTTCTGACCATTCTCTTGTCTCATCCTGATTGTGATCTTATGAGGTGATATTCCAAAATATTATCTATATATATAAAAATCAATGTTTGTGTGTTTGTTTCACCCCTATAGACTCGGAAACTACTGAACCGATTTAGCTGAAATTTTCAGGATATGTTTGTT
This sequence comes from Candidula unifasciata, assembly GCA_905116865.2. NCBI lineage: Eukaryota > Metazoa > Mollusca > Gastropoda > Stylommatophora > Geomitridae > Candidula > Candidula unifasciata. Next base: position 392,565 of record CAJHNH020004458.1, read on the forward strand.
GTGATACAGGATTTTGAACCGTCGTGGTTTGAAATTCAACCTGTCACTGTTAGAGATAGGTGACCACAATTTATGCCAAAATATACGCAACTAATATTTATAACTTTAGTGATTTCTAATTATAGCCACGTTAGTAATTGCGCATGCGCCGTATTTACCATTCGCCGGCGAGTTATGTGCAGCCAACGCCTTCTCTAATACTAATACATAGAGTAGGTCGTGGTACAGCAAACAAGACTATCTCTATATTTGCCACAATAACCATATTAAACACGATTTCTATTTTCTGTTTTTTTTTTTTTCAAACAACCTTCGATGAGTGGGGGGGGGGGGGGGGGGGGGGGGGGGGGCAATCGAGGACTATCTCGACGTCGGGGGAGACAGTGACTGCGACATTAACTTCATTAACCGTGTTAGACACGTGCGATTTCTATTTCATTAATATATCTGGAGTATCTGTCTACGAGAAAACAATTGCCTGCGGTTTTGAATTGTGTTTTAATCGTGACACAGTGGTAGGGACACATATGTCTAATAGTTGTGTTCTCTTTTCGTTGTTCCGATTAAGTGGCTGCTTGGTCGAATGGTTAGAGCACTGAGTTCAAGTGCGGTAGACCTGGGTTCGAATCCGCAGTAGTTAATTATTTTTTTACCCCGGACTAAAATAATATCCTCATCTGCTCTGTTGTGGTGACAGCACTAGCCATGTTGCCTTAATATAAAAAAAAAAAAAAAAAAAACCAGTAAATGGGTAAACCATTTGATAATTAAATTTGACCATTTCGCATACTTATGATTGCATTGTTAAACTTTCCGATTGCATGGTTACGCTGAAATTTTATAGATTTTCATTTATTTTCATTTAGATTTAGTTATTTCATCTGTGTTGGAATTTTAAGCTGTGCTGTTTACAATGGCGTTCATTTCCTAATTATGGTGTTTTTTTCATGTGTTCATTTGCTTTTCAAGTGTTGTTTTTTTTCCTCCCAACTACTTCAATGTGGGAAAGAGTTGTCGGTGAATTTGGGGGGAGGGGGGGGGGGGGGCAAACTATTAACTGAGAGAGCTTTAAGTCACAGTAACTGCTTTACCCACTTAAAGTAGCAGCAGCAGTAATAGTTGTGGTTGGGCTGTTACACCATAGTGCTCTCATGTGAAGACCGCCGGTAAGGTTATGGCGTTCTTCTGTCGGCAAGTGAAATTATACATCCTAACCTGACCAGTCTGTGGCGACAGCACTAGCCATGCGGAACCAAATCTTCTGGCTATCGACTCTCTGTCTACTCCGATGGTAACACAGATAGCAGTGACATTATTTTAGTAGTTGTACTGGTACTTGAAGGATGATGTGGTAAATATTTCACTAGCCCTATTCACTACCTTTTACAATTCCTGCTCCTTATTTTAGTCCAGATGGACAGGGATGTCAATGTCAGTTACAGCAACAACAAAATATCGCCAGTTAGTGATTTTCAAATCCTTCGAAGAGGGAGAGAGCAGTAGTCGGTGGAAGAGGGGAGGGGAGGGGGGTAATGACTTAAATTTAAGAGAACTTAAAGAGCTTTACACGTGATTTTCAAGTTCTCATTACCTAATTTGTTTATATTTTACTAACGCTACCTCCGCTTTTCTATATTTTACGACTTACTTTGTTATTTACAAGTACAGTTGTAGCTTTACTTCCGTCTCCTATAAAAATACAAACAGCTTTAGCATGTGATAACAAAATAACCACTTTTGTAACCAGTTTTATTAGCTGTGGTTTAGCTGTTGCTCTGTACATCGCTAGCGTGAAGCGAAGACACATTTCTATGTTCTCTATTTTCCATGTAGTCAAATTACGCCACAGCAACGCGTGGCCGGGTACAGCTAGTACATGATAAAATCACAGCATACTTTGCTGGATACTGGAGATCTTCTTTACTCAATCAATCAAACAATCAACAACAACAAAATTTGATTGAGCAGGCGGATAGACTGGCCAATTCTGCACCACTTGGTGGTGAACTGATGAATGACAAGCTGGATGTTGTGAGGGCCCTTTGGGAGCGAGTGAACAGTGCGGAGGAACAGATAGATCATTAGGGTCTGAGGAGAATGGCACTGCGAGGAGTTACAAATGGATCTGGCTGACTCTCGACACTAGGGGGAGTGGCGAGACGGGTATGCAATCAGACTGTTACCGGTACCATCGGAATTTTAACACTTCGCTTGCTGCTGAAGATGGGGACGAAACGCTTATAGGAGTGTCCCGAGTGCTGTGATGTGGATTCTTAATTCAAAATTCAACATTCAAACAATAAGGTATTCTTTCCATATTGAATGCTGGCTACAACTGATCTCCAATAAGCTGTCTACGGTTCCGTATATGCTGTTTCAGACTGCAGGTCGACTGTCATCATCCCACTTGAACCGCTATCTGCCCCTTGCTGGCTTACCCTCGGATGTTCTTTTCAGCAAGCTTTAAAAAATATATATATATATATATATATATATATATATATATATATATATATATATATATATATATATATATATATATATATATATATATATATATATATATATATATATATATATATATATCACATTTTTAAATGATCGAAATAGTCCACATGTCTTTTTTTTTAAAATTTTTTTTTTTTGTATTGCCCTTAGCAACTCCCTTTCTGTTCATATTCTTCCTTGAGCCCTTGTATCTGACTGCTTTTATTTCTATAAAATAGGATGTTTTTTTTTTTCCATCTTTGTTGAGAGTGATTTATTAACTCGCCCCCCCCCCCCCCACCCCCACTACATCGACCAGCCAATCTGGTAGCTTTAATTAGCACACCGAAATGTGTACATAACATGGTTGTATGCATTGATAAATAGTGTCATAAACTGTTGGTACATAATTTATTGACTTGTTTTTCTGACTACGTATCCAGACACTGACTAACGAAACCTTACTTCTGACCTTTTAGACATAATCTTAACACGTTTGTCGACTGCAGCTCGCCCATAAAATGCATGACGCTCTTTTCAGCATTGACGTTACAGAACGACGGCTTTTTCTATTAGTCGCATTAGCGACATATCTTCTCTATGACAACATTGTTGACTCCGGGAAAGTAAGTTTGTTTTATCTGTGGTTTCAGTTCCTGGACCTTAACTAGCTGTGTCACCATCATCATGTGCCATACAGGTAAGAGTAGGATGTCAGATTTTGCTGTCTCGCAGGATCACCAGAATCAAAGGATCAGCTCTCCTGGCCTATGTATGCTGCCAGGCCAGTCGGGTATTTATCTCCTTGCTCTGTTTTTATTAATGTTGCCAGTTTTCATGAAGTACTCAGATCTACTTCTCCTCATCACGCATTATTTAAAAAAAAAAAATTCCCATAGTATGGCCATGTCTGCAATGGTTATTATTATTCAACGGATCAACATCATGGCACACGGGTAGTACCCAATGTTGCCACTTTTCTTTGACAAAAAAACATCCGAAACGGAGTCAAAAAATATCTTTATACGTCTAAATTTGCGTGACAAACATCTTCGAAAAAATGGAAAGAGTAACAAGTTACATAGCAATTGATATGACTTACCCTATACAATCATGTCCTCATCTTTACTGAAGTCTGCCTTACAAGATCCACAGGATAAACTTAGTTTGGATGATGAAGTTGAAGCTTCAGATCCAAAATGACTCTGGTATGCTTTAGCTGTTCCAGTTTCTTTTAATACCCAATCAGGGAGCTGATAAATGGAACAGCCTTTTTCTACTCTTATCAGGCAGAATTGTGTTGTCAAGATAGCATTTAAGAGGTCAAATTTCAACCTGTTTCTTAGGTTAGATTTGATAAATTCACTCCAAATTAAAAATATCTTCAAAAACATCTTCCATCTAAACGTCTAAAACGCTATCTAAATGCAAGGGAAAACATCTAAATCTGGATGTAAACTATCCAAAGTGGCAACACTGATAGTAACCCATAATTGCTCCGTTCTACTTCTACCTCAAGCCTGAGTCTAAAGAAACTCAGCGCAGTGTACGAACTCTGTTGCACCGGCGAGGATCCTGAAACACTTTAGGTAGATTTTTAACTGTAACTTTTGCCCGGACAGCTCCGTTGGGCTACTATTGTCGATTTCCAACTGCCAATGGATTTTTTTTACGTGCGTAACAATACAGACAGGCGTCCTGTCTTACTACCTAGAGACCAGGGGAAATAATCAGAAGTCCATGTGAACAAAATCACAGCATTCACTGGGAGTTGAATCCGCGACATCCAGCACTCGATGCGGATGCCATACCTCGAGACCACTTAGCTTCCTTGTCTGCAGTGGTTGTTAGAGGAAGAAGTATGGAAAAGGCGATTATACTGATGGTGCTAGAATGCAGAGACTTTGAGACGAATGAGTCTGTAAAAATAAACCACCGGGTGGAAGTGGGTATCACGCAAAGAAAATCATGTAGAAACCGGCTAACGTATACAGCAAATAGAGACACCAATCTACTTCTCCTGAGTACGTTGAGCGTGGAGACACTGAGATGACTACTTCATTGTCGGACCGAGCACGACTGGGTTGGATCTACGTGTTAGGATGTCACTACAAGCAACACGTTACAAGTAACAGAAAGTTCCCTATAATTACTGTAGAACATGAACACCACTGCCCATGAACCAATACTAAACTTTAAGGGTAGACATCAAATTAAATAGTGTGGCCATGTAATACGATCTGCATCAAACAGGGCGCCGCAGAGAACACTGTTATACAGATACAGAAGTAACAGAGCCACAAGTCAATCATGCAGTATTTAGACCTCAGAAACACTAAAAGTATTTAAACGAAGCGAACAGTAGGGCCCGTTTCGAGGACCTCTTCCCGCGCTGATGCCGCAAAAGTATTTCGGGAGTAGAGTAAAGAAAGAAAAAGCAGTAGAGCACCAGTGACCTACAGTCATGTCATGTAGTGCTAACACATTTGTTCGCTTTGAGTCTGTCACGAAATGTAATTCACGTTTCAGATAGACGTACAAAAGAAGAAATGTTCAGATCTATGCGTTGGAAGGGCTGAATGTAAGTTCAAGAAATGATTCTAGAGAAAGTGTGGCATTTGAATATTAGTTGTTCTTAGACTTATAACCAATTATTTGTTTTCAAATAAATGTTATTGTGTGGATTCCAGAACCCAATTCGGGAGGAAGAGGAGGGGGAGGCGGGTGAGAATAATTCCACTGCCCACTAACTAGCATGACGTAGAAGTCTGAGATGCGAAAAACCAACAGTCTGCCTACAGATATGCCAGACCTGTACAACGGATGTGAAAAAACTTGTGGAACAAGCCCACAAATGTGAAGTAGACTAACAACCATAACTTTTCACTAAAGTATACAGCCAGTGAACGCGAAGAAAATAGGAAATACATTAGAATTTACAACGCTATTCACACCATGTTTATGTTACTATGTTGTTTATAAAACGAGTATACTGTACAACGCCAACAAAAGTTAAAGAGTACCGTGCGAAAACAGTGGTAAAATCAAAGTAGCAATAGCATAGGCAGCATCGTCATCAGTAGTAATAGCAGAGGTAGACGATGAAGAAAAATACTGATGATGATATTAGTAATGATGATAATGACGACCAAGAAGAAGAAGAAGAAGAAGAAGAAGAAGAAGAAGAAGAAAACGAAAAAGAAAAAGAAGAAGAAGAAGAAAAAGAAGAAGAAGAAGAAAAAGAAAAAAAAAAGAAGAAGAAGACGAAGAAGACGAAGAAGAAGAAGAAGAAGAAGAAGAAGAAGAAGAAGAAGAAGAAGAAGAAGAAGAAGAAGAAGAAGAAGAAGAAGAAGAAGAAGAAGAAGAAGAAGAAGAAGAAGAAGAAGAAGAAGAAGAAGAAGAAGAAGAAGAAGAAGAAGAAGAAGAAGAAGAGAAAAAAGAAGACGAAGAAAAAAATTCAGGAGAAGGTGGAAGAAGCGGCAGTGGCTTACGATGATAGAGTGGTAAGCTGCGTAGTATGTCATTTAAGTGCAATGGTTGTGATTAAAAGTTAGTATTCTAAGGTTAAACAAAAAAAGTTGGTTGCTTTTATCATTTTATGTTTTCTCATATTAGCAATTAAGCTTCCTTTGGTAACATTAACAAAGTTACCCCTCGCATTTGTTTTCTTTCAGTTTTGTGTAAGTTAAATTACTTCTCTAAATGCAGAATTTCATTTATTGCTTGTTTACAGTTGCTTTAGTTGTCAGCATGTACTTAGGGCTGCTAGATAAGTAAGTAAAGATCTCTTTTCACGCCTTAGGCGCATCGGGTATATGGGAAGAGCGTCCCATATTTTCACAGACCAATCGGCACTGGATGGATAATGTGGTCAGCATTACGCCGGCCGTCTTTACTTCCCCAGGACAGCCATCCTGGTACCCATTTTATGCTGAGACGATCGGCGACACCCCATACCATGATAAAAATCCACGCAGCCAGCAGTGGGTTTTGATCGCGGTACGTTGGATTGCGAGTCGGACTCGCAACGCCTAAGGGCCGCTAGATGTTATAGTTTAATAGGCGATCGGGAATCGAGCCTAGATTCGCTTTTGTGATGTTGTGAAGTGTGAATTCTTGCTTCCTGTTTACATTTAAAAGGTTTTTAGAGATACGTGGAGCCCACACGGCAACTTAGCGGCGCCCAGCATATCAGCTAGCCTGATCCCTTCCAGAAGGCAGGCTGCCTAGTTGGTGTGCACTAGTGTCGTCCAGCGCTATGCAAGTGTCAGATTTTAGACATGGAAGCGTTAATCAATATTAGGTTAAATTCGTCAAGTCTGAAAACTAATCAGACGTAACCATGGCCAAATCTATCTCTGGCTATACAAAATAAAAGGTCATGTTATGTCAAAACAGTGGTTGGTTTATAAAAGGCCATGTATGCCTTCTGCAGTCCCAATGATGGGGAAAGTACCCACTAATCATCTCAACAACTGTTACTTTTGCATGGTCTCTTTAATTAGGAATGCCATATCATAGAAGAAAAAAATCGACTATAACATTCAGACATCACATCTGCAATAAAACATACATACATAACATAACCCTTGACCCTTTAGGGTCGTGGAGGTGTATTGATGGAAGTAATAGCACATAAAACATGCCATCTTTCTCTGTCTTCTGCTTGATGAATAAGTGTATGATAACTTAGTCCTGTCCATTTCTTGATGTTGTCATTCCAGGTTCATAAAAGAAAAAATCGACTGGAATATTTAGACATCACATCTGCAATACGTCTCATATCCAATGGCGATGACTTAACAGTTGCTAAACTGCCAGAATTCCTTTTAGCTGCGCACACTTAAAAATCAAGGGATTCATGGAATGTGCCTGCACAAATTAGAAAGACCTTGGAGGCGACGGAAATGTTGTTTTTCAGACGTATGTTAAGAATCCCTTGGACTGCCAGAGTAACTAAGGAGAATTACGTGAAGGAAGCTAAAGAAAGGTGATCAACATATACAGCTATAAGGAAAAGACAAGCACTGTTGTTTGGTCATGTAATGATGGAGACGGGAGGGGGGGGGGGGGCGTATGGAGAATATTGTAATGACTAGAAAGAACACCTGCAGAAGAAGGAGAGCTAGACCAAGAGAGATAATGATATATTTACTGCGACAGTGACATGGAGGGAACTGATCCAGAGAACAAGGGACAAAGATCTATGGAGATGCATGCACGCCTACTCCAGTCGTGATGAAGATGATGACACTAAACAAGAAAAGGACATTGCTGACCCTGTACCATTCATCTCATCCGACCCAGATGTTGAGCTACATTAACTAGAATGCATTTCACAAGGCAAAGGGAATTGGATGATCTTGAAAGAGATCTAAATTTAGCAAATACAAAGCCGGGGCATTTGAGTTCCGGATAGCAATAGTGGAATCTGCCAGTTGCCAGTTACTGCATTTATTATACCACTTTTGCGGTTAGGCTGAGAATTGACTGCCGCCTGGCTAGTGCTGTCGCCACGACTGTGCAGGTGGGGATTTTATTTTGCCCACAGCAGAAACATTCCCCAGCCCTACAGAGTATTGGAAACCGGGTCTCCCGTTTGAGAGGCAAGCGTTCTAACCGTTCGGCCAGCGGCTCCCCATCAGTGGAATCAGCTGGCCGAAGATGTCATAATGTATGTGTATAGAAACTCCAGAAGTCACTATTTTACATTCTTTTTCAAAGAGAATGATTCTGCATGTTGGCTGACTTGAGTTCAGTAGTTTGCTTAACGCTCCAAACATCCTAAAAACACACACTCATTGACAGGTTACAAGACAATGGCATGGCTATTGTAATTTCTATCAAATTTTCAAGGATTTCATTTAAATCCCCAGATACGATTAAAAATATTGGTGAGCTATAGATAATTGTAGGCAAAATAAAAGTGACACGAAGCATGACTTAAACTTCTGCTTTTAATATTAGAGTTGAGTTGAGCTGAGTCAACAATTGATATCACAGCACTCAGGGCATTCGCATGCGTGCCTTGTCCTCATCTTCAGCAGCCAGCGCAGAGTTCCAATACTGATGGTACCGGGGACAATTTGGTTATATGTCCGTCTTACCTTTTCTCTGAGTGTAGACAGCCGGCCAGACCCGTTACACCCAGGTGCCTTACCTTCTCCAGGCCAAATTAATATTGTTTCTCTACGCATTAAAGATTAGAGAACACGACACGCTGCCTGACCTATCATTTGAAGACATTAGTCATGATTTAGGTTTCAGGAAATTTATGTGGTAAATGTTCTGTTAAAGGCTTTTATCATATTTTGTTTTGTTATTTGTTTGCACACAAATTCATTACATGTTTTTACAAAATTGACAGCGGTTATTTCATTTTCAGATAAACGTAAGGAATCTTCTATATATATAAAAATCAATGTTTGTGTGTTTGTTTGCCCCCTATAGACTCGGAAACTACTGAACCGATTTAGGTGAACTTTTCAGGATATGTTTGTTTTAATACCGGATGTTGAACCATCATGGTTTGAAAATCAACCTGTCACTGTTAGAGATAGGTGACCACAATTTAAGCCATATTTTTCGAAACTAATATTTATAATTTTAGTGATTTCTAATTATAGCCACGTTAGTAATTGCGCATGCGCCGTGCAGACAACACCTCCTCTAATACATAGAGTAGGTCGTGGTACAGCAAACAAGACTATATCTATATCTGTGCAGGCAGTGATTGCCACAATAACTATATTAGGCACGATTTCTTTTTTCTGTTTTTTTTTTCAAACATCCTTCGATGAGTTGAAAAGTAGCTGATGGATTGGTAGGGAAAAAGGGGAAAAAGGGGGGGGGGGGTGCATCAGGGACTATCTCGACGTCTGCGCAGATATTGACTGCGACATTAACCGTGTTAGACACGTGCAATTTCTTTTGTTGTGCCGTTTCATTAATATATTTGGAATATCTGTCTATGAGAAAACAATTGCCTGCTGTTTTGAGTTGTGTTATAATCGGGATACTGCAGTAGGGACACACATCTTAAATAGTTATGTTCTCTTTTCGTTATTCCGATCGAGTGGTTGTTTAGTCGAATGGTTAAAACACTCGGCTCTTGAGAGGGAGACCAGGGTTCGAATCCGCAGTATTTTTTTTTTTTTTTTTTTTTTTTTTTTTTTAACTGAGGGCCAAAATAAAATTCTCACCTGCACTGTCGTGGCGACAGCACTAGCCAAATCCTTAATCGTATATATTAAAAAAAAAACAAGGACAGGTTTGTGGGTAAACCAGTTGTAATTAAATTTGACCATTTCACATACTTATGATTCCCTTTTAAACTTTTCAATTGCATGGTTACGCTGAAATTTCATAGCTTTCCATTTATTTTCATTTAGATTTAATTATTTCATCTGCGTTGGAATTTTAAGCTGTGCTGTTTACCATAGCGTTCATTTCCTAATTATGGTGTATTTTTCCTGTTTTAATTACTTTTCAATTGGTTTTTTCCCCTCTCAACTGCTTCGATGTGGGAAAGCGTAGTCGGTGAATTGGGGGGGGGGGGGCAAACTGATTACTGAGAGAGCTTTAAGTCACAGTAACTGCTTTACCCACTCAAAGTAGCAGCAGCAGTAGTAGTTGTGGTTGGGCTGTTACACCGTAGTGCTCTCATGTGAAGACCGCCGGTATATAATGGCATTCTTCTGTCGGGGAGTGAAATCATACATCCTAACCTGACCAGTCCGTGGCGACAGCACTAGCCATGCGGCGCCAAATCTTCTGGCTCATGACTCCCTGTCTACTCCGATGGTAAAACAGATAGCAGTGAAATTATTTTAGCTACTGTGGTGGTGGTCGTGGTAGTAGTTGTACTGGTACCTGAGGGATGATGCGGTAAATATTACATTAGCCCCATTCACTACCTATTACAATTCCTGCTCTCAATTTAGTCCGGATGGACAGGGATGTCAATGTCAGTTACAACAAAAAGAATATCGCCAGGTGATGATTTTTCAATCCTTCGAAGAGGGAGAGAGCAGTAGTCGGTGGAAGAGGGGAGGGGAGAGGGTAATGACTGAAATTTAAGAGAACTTGAAGAGCTTTACACAGAGCTTATGATTTTTAAGTTCTCATTACTTACTTATATTGTTTATATTTTACTAACGCTACCTTCACTATTCTAATTTTTGTACGACTTACTTTGTTATTTACAAGTACAGTAGTAGCTTTACTTACGTCTCCTATAAAAATACAAACAGCTTTAGCATGTGATAACCAAATAACCACTTTTGTTACTGTGCTAATAGCACCATTTAAACGACCACTAATATAAAGACACAATTATATGGTGCTTGTTCTAAAGTTGGAAAACCAGACTATCTCTATATAAATGTGCAGAGAATGATTGCGATATTAACTATATTAGTCAGGTGTGATTTCCATTGTCTTTCTTTTCCAAAAACCTTTGATGAGGGATAGGGTAGTAGGTGGATTTAGTTGTGGGGGGGGGGGGGTGGGGATCAAAGACTATCTCTATATCTGAGCAGACAATGATTGTATTAGACACGTGCGATTTCTATTTTCTTTCATTTCCATTTAGCCAAACTATGCCACAGCAACGCGTGGCCGGGTACAGCTAGTTATTTATAAAATCGCATATAGGCGTTACTAATCGACATTTGTCGCACTCCCCAAATTAAGCAACTGGTGTAACGGATACTGTCATTGTGGAGTTCACAGAGATGAAAGAGTTAATGAACTGTCTTAGAAATGTGCAAACGAAGAACAACCCGGCAGAAAAGAAGAAGACCATAATCAAATACGTCGTAAAGCAAGCAAAATATGGGAAAAGACGATAAAAATTTAATGGACAGACCAGAGAAAGTCATTATTCTACGCCTTAAAACAGGACACAATAGATTTATTTACAAACAAATTAAGATGGGCGAATCAGCAATGTGCAGATGTGAATTGGCGCCTGAGACGTCCTCCAAAACTGTCCCAAATACAACATATCAAGAAACAAGTTATGGCCAAGAGAAACACCTGCGCAAGACAAAAAATTTCACGGGTTGCGGATTGAATTTTAACAGACAGTGAAGTTCATACTAAAGACAAAATTGCAGATATAGATAATCTATTTCAAGCAAACGAAAGAACAAGATGAAGACACAATTACAGCTCTTACAGCTCTATGTGCCCGGCTCTCTAGCGTAGTTGGCTAAACCGGATTGCGCGGTGACTGGGTGACGAACTCCTTGTGGTCCAGGTTCACTCCCGTAGGTAGACAGAAAAGCCACATTTTCTCCCAGATTTACGGTATTTATCATGGAGTCAAGGCCGAAAGGTTGCGATATCAATAATACCAAGCCTAAGGGTTAACAACTCATGGCTTCTGGACACTAAAACAAACAACCAAACAGCTCTATGTGTGCTAATGTAACAATTTATCCTCTCCGACAGACAGGACGCTACCACTACACTTTATTTTTGTTTTGACGAAATGAGCCAGTATACCATGTTCGAGGCGTCGTGTCTCTGTCACCTTTTTCTTTAAACATCAGTTTTCTATGTCATGACAAATTTATCTGTTTCTTTTTACACATTAACCCGAAAGCAGCCAAGCAAATTATTTGTTGGCAATAGTCCTGATTTTTCTTTAAGTGAGTAAAAGAATATTGATTTCAATTAAATGCTGTTTACATTTAAAAAAATTCATTTAGTTACGAAAACGTTCATCAGTGTCTGTATTCATTAAAAAAACACCTGATTTTTATTTTTCACAGCAAGACGTAAGTCTAAAATCTAGTATAATTGCTTTGTCGCCATCGCAACAAGGTAGCCGCAAAATGACGAGCATTTCCTTCTGTCGGCATAAATGTGGATTGAACTGGCCATTCGCTGGCGCTTTCGCGTATCACAGTAATCTACGATGCGCAGAAGCGTTAGCGATCAGCCAGTTTAATCCACATTAGTTAGTTAGTTAGTCTTTCCTCTTGTGTCGAGTGCGGCACATAGGGCAGAGGTCGCGACTCTCCATGCACGGCGGTCCGTTGCAATCCGTTGTAGGTCTTGGATGTTTGAGTGGCCCATGAGCGAGCCTTCCCTGATGATAGTTCTACGTAGGGTTTCCCTTGGTCTTCCACGAGATCTTTTCCCCTGTGGTGTCCAAATGAGGGCTTGGTAGGGAAGTCTTGATTTATCCATTCTAAGGGCGTGGCCGACATAGTTCCAGCGGCGTTTTCGTATAAAATTAGACACATACTCTTGCCTGGATTCTTGCCTTATTTGTGTATTGGTTCGGAAATCTGACCATTTGAAATTTAGTATTCTTCTAAGGCTTTTATTTTCAAAACTGTCTAATTTTGTGTCTAGAGTTTTCGTTGATTTCCAGCTCTCGCATCCATAGGTTAGTACTGGAATCACACAAGAATTGAAGATCTTGAGTTTTGTGTGTTTGCTAAGTGTCTTTGATTTCCAGATGTTAGACAGTTTATTGAAGGCACTAGATGCCAGTGCTATTCTAAATGATATTTCTGGTGCGATATCTCCTGTAGATGACATCTTGCTCCCTAGATAAGTGAAACTGTTGACTTTTTCAAGGCTGTTGTTGTTCAGCGTGATATCAACTGAACTGTTGGTAAGGTCTAGAATTTGTGTTTTTGCGGTGTTAATTTGGAGTCCAATTTGTTCTGAGAAATTCTGGAGTCGATTGATTTTTTCTTGGGCGTCTGTGTGTTCTGAACTCAGGAGTGCTATGTCGTCGGCGAAGTCTAGGTCTTCCAGAATTTTGTCAACCCATGTAATGCCTAAATTTGCGTTATTTATGCACTTGCGCATGACCCAGTCGATTGCTATACCAAAAAGCATCGGCGATAGGACACAGCCTTGCTTCACTCCTGTTTCCACCGGGAACCAGTCAGAATTACCAGAATCAGTTCTTACACAGCATCGTGTTTCATTATAAAAAGATTTTATGATGTTGATATATTTGATGGGGAAACCATAGATGTTAAGCAATTTCCAGAGTGTTGGACGATGGATACTGTCGAAGGCTTTTTGAAAGTCGACAAAGTTGATCAATAATTTCGACTGGAATTCTGTAATCCACATTAATGCCGACAAAAATGATTAAATCATTACATACTAGTAATTTAGTTGCAGGAAATACAAATTTCATTTCTACAACGAAATAAAATGTTGATTTGTGATTTTATTTCATAATCTAATCTGAATCAAAACGTCTAAATGTAGTTTTCCTACAAGTCTGGCGTGGTATGCCATTAACACTCGTCACGTTCAAATGTTCAGAGCTTTTTTAAGTTTTTAATTTTAAATTCTTACAAAATTAGTAATGTCAAGTAGTTATTTAAAAAAAAAAAAATTCCGCAACCAATGTAGCATTTTTTCATGCGTCTGCGGGAGAAATTTTAACGTGATTACCTATGGAATAACGATATGAATTTCATAGCAAGATTTTATGAGATTCTTTAGGAATTAACTTTAAAATGCCTACTCAATTATTATTGTTATGTCAGTAATTTGTTTTGTAAAAATATGCATCCATTGTAGCTGTGTTTTTTTTCCTACACATCTCTCACTATTTCAAGCTGATGTAATTATCTGAGATATTGTTACCTGAACAACTTCAGCCTTTATTCAAGAACACCAGGCCACAATAATAATTTTAAAAAAAAAAACACCCAATAGTACATACCCATCAAAAAAGAACAGCTTTTTCATATGTGTGCACAGTGGCAATATATATATTCAGTTTTTAAAACAAGAATATCGTGCATAAATTTTGATTCCTATAAATGTAAAAAAAAATTAAAACAATTTACACAGTGCTCCATTAAAATATGTAGTAAAAAAAAAAAAACTATAGAGTGAAAACAGAAAACGCAACTAACAAGTTGTTAAGCCATTTTCCTTATGGTCCTAAAGTTGTAGGCTCTCTGAGAATCATTGTTAGAGCTACAGAAGTTGTGCATTGTGTAGCACAGCTGTCTTCTTTTTTATATGTTGATGTCACACACAGGTCCGTCTTCTGTTTGCTATTGGTGAAATCAATTGAAAGAGATAAAAACGAAAAGAAAGTCGTGTGGATAGTGTGGTGATGTTGGTATCTCATACTTGCTGCATGCTTCACACGTCACGGATGCTTGTAGAATAAAAAATGTCTTGAAACAGCTCTTCTTTTCTATATTGTCTGTATTTTGAAATCTCGACAATGTCACAAATAAACTCAAGGGTAGTCTGAATCACCGCTGTTTCGCTCTATGGTTACACATTCTAAAGGTCGCTTTGTGTTTTTCATCTCGTTACTTTGTCTACTTGTGAAATAGATGTACTCCCTATGACTGCCCCCTAGCTTCTAGTAATGAATGGGACTAACGGTTTGATCGTCAACTGTAGCATCTTAATAATAAGCAAAATAAAAAGGAAAAATCACTTTTCACGCCTTTAGGCGCATCGGGCAATTGGGAAGAGCACTGTCATAGCCCTATGGGAAGGGTGTGGGACAGAGTATAGATGATAAAACTTGTGAAGTCCGATGTTTGTGTTTGACGGACAAAAAGGTGCACTAGCGGTCAGCCAGCTGAATTCACGATATGGGGAAAACCCAAGATGGCTTGAACACTGTTACTACAACGTTTTACCCGAAGCTGAACGGGAAGAGAAGGAGAGGGTTGGACATGGACGTGTGAGACTGCAGACATATAGAGAGACATTATAGACTGTATTGTGTTAAGAGTTGAAAGGGAAGGACTGTAAGCGTTGTCGTAATATGTGTTGGTTAGCTGTGAGTATTTCTTGTTTTGCTATATAGTATTCTACGGACAGTCGTGTTGGTGTTGTGTCAGGCGTAAAAGTTATTAGAATTTAGCAGTGCTTGGTGGTGGCGTTAACACAGCCCCCTCATACTTGGATCACTCACATTGCGTGTGCCACAGAGTCTGGCGTGGCGAGGACGACAGCCTAGTTATCGCTGTGCGACAGTGAGGTGGAATCGAGCCCTTTGGTACATCCATGGAAACGTCTCGGGGTGGATTAGTGACCATAAATACTACCACCGCCAGCGTTTCGGATTAGGGACTGTCCATAACTGTGGAGGCTCGCTTTAGGTTGAATTACTCTTTGTACATTAAAGATTATTTGTGTACTCCGAGGGTGTGTGTTTTAGATGCGATCTATTATAGTGTGTCTGTCACGGGGCAATATAACAAACCTTAGTTCAGTAGAATTGATACACAGTCATTGACAATCGCCCATTTTTTATATTTTTTTTTTGTGGCCAACATTATGCCGACCGTCTTAAATTCCCAAGGACAGACATCCTGGTACCCATTTTAGGCTAGGTCGACCTGCGACGCCCCATACCATAATAAAACTACACGCAGCCAGCAGTAGGTTTCGATCGACGTACTTTGGAAATCCGAGTAGGTCTCACGAGGCCTAAGCAACGGAAGCCACACATCTTAAAACTATTTCTGTCTAATGTGTCATTGAACATGGATCCATGTATTTTGACTGTTGTCTCTGAAGTTCGATGTCGCGTTTCATATCTACTCTCTAATGTATGTCTTTGCGGCTCAATATAACTGGTTCCTCTTCTTTCAGTGTTGAGCTGGCTTCTCTGCAACTGAGGGTTGTCGTCTGCGAGGGTCAATGTGACTAGTCCCTTCTCTACCAAGTCTCGTAGACTGAAGCTTGAAGATTCTAGTCTTTGAGTGTCCATTTTACTAGTCTTTTTTCTTCTGTCGTGAAGACTAAAGGTTAAACATAGCTCAAGTCGTTTCTTATCCTCTATTTATACTGAGAAGCTGGAATGTGTGGTGTGTGTTTTCTACACACAAAACTGCTTGTGGGAGATTCTTGTAAACTTGTTTACTGTCTAGGTTCTCACCGTGGAGATTCCTAATTGCGTCCCGATTGCATTAGACAATAACTCTACACCCAGATACACTAACTAAATTGATAGTTGGCCTTCTAGAAGTCTCCCAGAAAGCATGTGCAACAAGGCTCTCCTTCGTTGAAAGGACACATCAACAAAAATTGCATCATATACTATTTATTTAACTAGGCTATTCATTTGCAAAATATTTCGCTGCTAAAAAACTTGTGATGGTTCTAGAAAGTGAATGTCACGGCTGTTAATCTCAGTCTGTCCAACTAATACGTAGTCAATTACGTTTCCCTGCTACACTTGTTCTCTGGAGGTGGCTAACATTGTGTAGAGACAGATCGAGCCGTCTGTGGATAAAACAAAGTGCGTTTAAATGGATATATATATATATATATATATATATATATATATATATATATATATATATATATATATATATATATATATATATATATACTTTAAATCTCTTTTATCATTAACTGATAGAGTGCTTACTCAAAAATAGAGAACTGGTGTCATTTGTATATGATAATTAGGCCCATATTGCAATCATATTCAGTTAGATCTCACTACCGCGATTGCAACGATATAAAGTTGCAAAGGTATTCATTAAAAAAACAAAAATAGTTTATTGCTATACAAAATAGGTAGCCACGCTCTCCGGGGACCACAGAGTGCTGATGCTGATGTCTGTCAAAATATGGGACGCTCTGCCCAACCCGATAAGGCGTGAAAAGGGATCTTTACTTTACTACTTACTTTTACGTTCTATCCTTCGCAATTACATTGCGCTCTCCCCATGTCCTCCCCATTTTCTAACTTCATTCTCCGGCTCTCTTCTCCGTGTGCATGTTGGCCTTCCTTTTTTCCTATGCCCCTGTGGGTTCCAATGCAAAGATATTCTAGTTATGATGTTCTGTTTTCTCAGAGTTTGACCTATCCAACGCCAGCGTCTTTTCCTCACCTCTTGGTCCATTGGAGCCTGTTTAGTTCTCTCACAAAGCTCTACGTTAGTTATTCTATCATACCATTTAATTCCCTCTATTCTGCGCAGGCACCACTTAATGAATATCTGTAATTTATTAGTAATTGCCTTAGCTGTTCTCCATGTTTCCGCCCCATACAAAAGTACTGATTTGACATTAGGATTCAAAATTTTAAGTTTAATATTTCTTTTAATTTTTTTGACCTCCACAAATTCCTTAGTGCTATGAAAGCTCCGCTTCCCTTTTGTATTTATATTTTAATATCTCTATCAGTTCCTCCATCTTTATCTACATTACTGCCCAAATAGGTGTACGACTCCACGTCTTTGAGTGGGGTGCCATTAAGAGAAACCACATTACTATTTGCCTGATTTATTCTCATTATCTTCGTCTTTCCTTTGTGAATTTTCAGACCAAGCTGCTGTGATCTCGCATAAAGCATATTTAATTTATCTTGAATCTGATTCCGTGAAGAGAAATATCATCAGCGAAGTCCAGATCATCAAGCTGTTTTGTAGGGGTCCACTGAATTCCGTTCTTGGAGTTAGCAGTTACTGTTTTCATAGTCCAGTCTACAGCCAGTAAAAATAGAAGAGGCGACAAAAGACATCCCTGTCGGACACCTGTTTTTATTTCAAATGTATCTATTAGTATTCCCTCATGAAGAACAGTTCATGTCTTTATGTGTTGGCTTTACTAAGTTATTTACTTTTCTATGGAATTCCATAGTGCCCCATCAATTTCCAGAGAGATTCCCTATCAATGCTGTCAAATGCTTTTTCACAGTCTATAAATACAATGTAAACTAGTGAGTTTAGTTCAATGCTTTGCTCTATTAAAATACGTAATGTGGCTATCTGGTCAGTACAGGATCTTTTTGACCGAAGACCTGCCTGTTCTTCTCTTAGATTTTTAATCAATAGCATCTTTCTATCTTTCCAAAATAATTCTACCTAGCATTCTCCAGGAACTGACAGCAACATAATTCCTCTATAGTTTTCACATTCCCGTAGATAGCCTTTTTTGGGCAGTTTTACAAGATAACCTTCTCTCCAGTCTGCTGGTATTTCATCGGTCTCCCAGACTTTACTAAAAAATCTATGTAGCAATTCTGTTGATGTGTTTATTGTGGCTCTAATGGTTTCAGCTGGGATACTATCTGGGCCTGCCGCCTTTCCTTCCTTGAGAAGATTAATAGTTTTTTTAGTTTCCTCTTTAGATGGTATCTCACAGTTGACATCCAGTTCCATTTCTAAAGGCTGGATATCTGGGGGAACCTCTGGACCTGGTCTATTTAGAAGCATTTCAATATATTCAACCCATCTGTCCATTTGATCTTTAGTGTTAGTTAGTACCTTTCCTTGACTATTTTTGATTAA
The DNA here is from genome assembly GCA_905116865.2 of Candidula unifasciata. NCBI lineage: Eukaryota > Metazoa > Mollusca > Gastropoda > Stylommatophora > Geomitridae > Candidula > Candidula unifasciata. The sequence goes on from CAJHNH020004458.1 coordinate 411,320, forward strand.
TTCAGTTGGTTGACTATATTTACCTACTAATTTTATTGTGTTACTGTAAAGTTCTCTGAGGTTTCCTTTTGCTGCTGCTGTCTCTGCTTCTTGTGCTAGATCATTTAGATATTTCACTTTATTTGCCCTTATACGCCTTCTAACTTCCTTATTGGCTTCTATGTATTTATCCTGAGCTCTATCTAGCTTTAGCAGCTCTAGTTTTGCTATTGTTTAATTCTGCCTTTTTACTTTTCCTTTCTTCAATCAGTTTAATGGTGTCTGGTGTTATCCGCGCTTTATGTTTCCGTTTTTTCCCATCAAGAACTTCTACACAATATTCATTCCAGATCCCTGTGATCTGATCCCAGCAGACTTCTGTGCTGACATCTTCAGCTAACTGCTGCAACACCTGGTACTTATTAGAGACTGTAACTGAAAACTGTTCCTAAACTTCTTTATCACTGAGATAACCTACATTATATTGGTTTCTATGATTATAAGATGTTAAATATCTTTTTTAGTTTAAACTTGATTTTACTTACCACCAGGAAATGGTCAGTAAATACATCAGCACCTCTGAAAGCCCTAACATCGTAAAGGGATGATGTAAACTTTTTGTTAATACATAAGTGATTAGATGTCTTATGGTCTGGTGATTCTATTGTTGACTTGTGTATTCTTTTATAGGAAAAAATACTTCTACTAATAACATACTGGTTTCCTGCACAAAAATTGTGAAAAATTCTCCATTTTCATTTATTACTCCTGATTCATGACACGGCTGAGATCATTTGTGAAAAAACCCTGGCACAACATCCAGGTCTATGATCTTGCGATCCGCAAGCGAGCGTGTATCCGCTAGACCATTTCGGCTCCTAGTTAATAGTGTAACCATACAACAAAGCTAAATGTAAAGTTGGGAGATGTGAACCAGCGTCATTGCACATGGTTATAAACCATCGGGAGTGGCCGTGGCCCAGCGGCTAGACCCTCGCCGCGGATCGGAAGGTCGTGGGCTCGCTCTCTGGCAGTCGGACGTTTCTGATCATGACCTTGGCTCCCAGGTCGACCCTGCCTTGAGTGGGTACGGAGTGAAGTCCCGGAAAGTAGAGGCGGCCGGCGTGATGCTGACCACATCACCCATCTTGTGCCGATTAGTCTATAAAAATATAGGTCTAGCCCTAAATGCCCTATACGCCTAAATGGCGTGTAAAAGGGACCTTTACTTAATTATAAACCATCAGTGTCCTGCAACCATTACGGACAGCTGATGATACACTGTCCGTCTGCGTCGCCGTCCGCACGAAACTCCGTAGCTATAGTGACGTTCCTACATTTACCCCAGAGTGTTAACTCTGTACACATTACCTAGAAGCTGATTGAACCCCGGAAAGTGCCCGGTTTTGAACACCGTCCGAATCGCATCTGGATTTGAAAGCGAGTCTCCCATGGACTGCGCTAACGCGGCCCCTCAGAATTTTACAATAATATGCCATTCAAGCTATGCTGAATCTGCTGGGCACCAGACCTGCATTTACTTATAGGCTACGATATTCTACAATTTTAGTCTCCCTTTATGCACGTCTCTCAGAAACCAGTTTTGCCGCACACACAGATACTCCATATCATCTTCAAAGACAACATTCATTTAGGTTTTCTATATCTGAAATCAGCGTTACAGCTTTTCGTGTTGGATTGTAACAATCTGTTCATGACAAACTATTTCTCTGCTTTATAAAATTTATTGAACAACCCAAAAACAAATGTGGAAAAAAGGGGCATCGGATTCAGCATGGCTCTGAATAAATTTTCAAGACTAAGTATTAATTGCAGAGAACTGAACATCTTGATGGTATTTATTTCGAGTCAATTAATCATGATTTTGCTGTCACTAAATCAAAGAAAAATGATTCCACTGGCAGGCTTTTATCACATCATTTATTTTTCTTCTGATTTTTCAGACAGGTTCACATTTTTTTAAACAAATGTAAAACTGATTTGCTTGAGATCTTTTTTTTTTTTTTTTTGTCTTTTTTTTTTTGTTGTTTTTTTTTTTTTGTCAGCAATAAGTAAGTTATATTTAATTTTGCACAACATGTAGGAATTGCTTTCCAATATGTATGCAGTTTGTATGTTTTTGTAGAGACTGGAAAGCATCTTATTATTTTGACGTATTAATAAATGTGCATGCCTTTGAATACCAATGTTATAGACCGGTTCTAAGAATATCATGGGTAAAGAAAAGAACAAATCCATCCATACTTCAAAAAGTAAATATTGAAGAAGGTTGGCTATTGAAAACGATAAAACTCAGAAAATTGACACAGTTTGGTCACTTGAAACGTCACGAAAGTTTAGAGAGAACAATAATGTATATGCCTGCGAAAAGAGGACAAGGAAGGCCATAAAGAAGATGGGTGCAGGATGTGGCAGATGATATTCAGATGAGTGTTTCAGACGCGAAACATCTTGCTTGTGATCCAGAAGTTTTTCAGAAGGTTGTTATGAAAGCAAGGTTCTGCAGAGGACATGCTACTGACTGATTGACTCACTGAGTAAATCAGTGGATAACCGCCGTATGAAACGGACTTCGTACAGTGACAAGTGGCTGTGCTATAGTATATCATTGTTCCACCCCTGCTCCCTCTTCTTCGCCTTCTTCTTCGTCTAATTCTACGACTGACTCTGCTTTTTTTTTTAATCATCTGGCAGCTGTACTGTTTCCACTTCCAAATCAAACGTCATGCAATGGAAATACTTCCTCTCCAATCTCATCCCTTATTATAATTACCATGTGACAAATACCACCATGCCATCTCACATACAGCTTAAGATGAATCATAAAGGTTTTTAAAATATCCTTTTATTCAATTTATGAAATTATTAACTTCAACTTGTGAAAAATGACAAAAGCAATTCAACTCTAAGTTTATATCTACTAATTTTGGAACAATTTGTTCAATATAAACTGAGAAGAAAACGTTTCTTTAATTTAATTAAAGATACTAAGTGAACACTCTGTAACCCTTCTATCATCCTCCCACTGGGCTTTCTAAACTTACTCTACAGTATTTCTAGACCCCCTGGCCTCTATCTTCTACCCTCTAGGTCTGCCTGAGTCTAAGTCTGCCCAACCAGGGGCTCTATTTAGGTAGCGCTGTCTGCAGATTGTTCTAGAAAATACGAGGATTGTCGGAAACACTGGCGACTGCTCATCAAAAATATAATAACTCAAAAAAATTTTTAATACTTTTGTCAACAAGGTATTTACTGATACGGCAAGGTTGGGTCACATGATAAAAAAACCAATTTTCAAACTTCTGGTTAGTTTTGACGGGAAAAGAAGGTTCTAGAGTATTGTTGACTTCAACTTGTTCTTATGCATAAGCAATTAGCGCAGTGCTCCCAGTTTCATGTAGCGTAGCTGCTGCACGCTCACCCGCGGATCCGAAGGTCCGAGTTCAAGTCCGCATACAGTCAGTTATTTTTCATACACGACCTTAGCTGCCAGGTCTACTGAGACTTAAACAGGGGCCAGGTAAAGTCATGGGAAGTAAATAGGGCTGGCGTGATTTTGACCACATTACCCAGCTGGTCTATAAATAATATACGTATACCATCAAATCATCAAGTGCTTTGCCGACTAGCGTGGACGATCATGCTTCTCCTCAATCAACGATCTGCTACTGCATTTATTACTTCTGTTGCTAACACCCCTTCTTGCCATGACAAAAGTCTGTCAAGAATCTTCTGACGCTGTCTTCAACTGTCTCTCTTTCCACAGATCTTTCAGTGGTCACAACATGTTCCATTTTCCCTCCTCTCGTAACTAAAAATGATGACTAATTACTTTTGATGTTTGTTTTAAGTTGTCTTCGAGCACTTGACCAGACTGGTGATACCTTGCCTCTCAGGCGAATACACTCGGACTTTGAAGGAAAGATACTTACGTCGCCCTGTACGAAATGATTGATAGTGGCCAGAAAATCTATCTCCCCCTCCTGAAATGTTGTTGTTGATTAACCCCACTAGAACCGTACAACGAGATATTAACACCCAGCGACAAAAGGTGCCACCATTCGGATGAGGATTACCTGGCTGTAAGTCTCAGAGAGCTCATTTAACCCATGGTTGGGATATAAAGGTCGCCCCGTCTACAGCCGAGGTGGGACTTTGAAATAACCAAAGATTGCCTCCTATATTGGGGCAGTTTTGGTAACTACAGAAATAAAGAAGTCCCACGATGCGGATGGGGATCATCCGTGGAGATTTCCCAGAAACCCCGTTCAACCGTTAGGTTATATTAGAGACCCCGGCAACAGCCAGGGTGGGGCTTAAAAAACCCCAAAGTTGAATATTTATTGAGAAACGGCTGAAATAGTAAGTAAGGTGTACATGACTAGGACATCACACAGAGCGATAAACACCCGGTGACCCAAAGTGCCACCATGCAGATGAGGATCAGCCGTGAGGCTGTCCAGAAACCCCGTTAAGCAGTCAGCTATATTTAGGGCTTCCGGCAAAGAAAAGGTGGGGCTTCCAGTGAAGTGTTCAGCCAATGAAATTGAGCTTAGGTCATTATTGGTTAGTTGCGTATCCTTTACAGGACGTGCAACCCTAACAGCCCCTGCCTGTTGTGTGGTTTTTCTAGACAAATTTACGTCCAGTAGTTCGCCATTGCTGCCTGGACGGTCGGCTTTCTTGATACCACTGTCGAAACCCACGCAAGGCGCATGGCCTGCATCTGGGATCAAACCCGGCATCCCAGCATTACGAAGCGTTCGCATCGACTTAGCCACAGAGCCCACTCAGGTCATTATACATAACCTAATTTTAAACCATAAAGGGTGCACAAATATTACTATATAAGGCATCGACATTCGTGTCAATGCAAACTGTAGAGAGGCAGGGCCAGACTTGACGAGGCTCTTTTCTTCCTGCTCTTCCTTTCTTTACTCTTGGAATGCCTCGCGGCGCCAAGGCGTAAAGAGATCTCTGGAACTAGCCTTTCTGTTCGCTTCTTCTTGGGTACTGTAGCTTTCGTTCTAGTCGGTCCTAAGCTGTACAAAGCCCTGTGGCCTCCCGTTTTAAATTACACCAGCTTATCTTACACATGTCGGCGTCTGTGGCTTAGGCGTCGGGAACGAGCTTTATAATGCCTGCTTGCAGGGTTCGATCCCAGCTGCCGGCCTTTGCTTTAGTTTCTACAGTGTGATCGAGAAGCCGACCGTATAGTAAGCAGTGACAAACTACTGGACGTAAATTGCCTAGAAAAACCACACCAACAAAAAAAAAAAATGCTTGGGTTGGTTTTGCAATGTTCAGTAAAGGACTCAAGGAGATGAAGCAGGTTTTCGAAAACAGAGTCTTACGATGAATCTTTGGACCCATCAAAGATGCAAACAGCGGGGAATGGAGAGTGAGATGCAACAACGAAATTTATAATCTGTTTAAATCACCATTGATCATTGGCAGCTTGAGAGCTAATAGAGTGAAATGGGCATATTGAAAGAATATTAGATGACAGAGAAGCAAAAACTGTATACAGAAGGGAGATGAATGGTCGTAGACCAAGAAGACTTATATTATATACTTTTCTTACCGGCTCTTGTGACAATACGCTCGGTGACTTCAGAATGTCTTTCCTTAACCTACTTTTATTTCTTTGTGTTTCGAAGTATACAGAAATAAATGGTTTTGGATACATCCCTAATCTAAGTAAGGCGACCTGAACAAACATTTAATTTTCCTGGACTGTTATATCAAACACTAAAACTTTTCCCAGACATTAAGTGTTGAGGTACAGAGATAAGACTGACCAAGCTTAGACTTACTGTCTGCAGATTTGCACACCCTCTGTTGGTGTCAGATATGTATCTCCTAGCCAGACCATTAGGAGCAGATAACTCCAGCTAATTGTGTTTAATTCCCCTTGAGGTTACCTAACTTGAAGGCAAGTCAGACGGTCACTATTGACATAGTGAGCCGAGAGTTGCTATCAAACAACTTGACAGGTGAAGTAGACTGGAGGTGTGACTTGTCCTTTTTGCTCTGGTCAGATGAATTCACCAGGAGATCCTAGTGTGGGAATTCAAACAATTGCTGTACAGTCACTGACTGACAGTGAATATACACCCACAGGGAGGAGCTGTGACATCCTTGATTGAGAATGATTTTAGGCGTAATGTAGGAGGAGCTTAGAAAAAGTTATAAAGGGGGGAACTCTAGGACTTGGAAATGAGACACTGTCTAGCACATGCCATCTGTTGGGCTTAACCTAAGTTTGAGACAGAACTTTTGGCATTGTGGTTTAATTTTCCAGGTAAGAACGAAATTAGTTTCAAAACCTTTATTTTATTTATGATAGAGATCTAACTGTCTTTTTACTCAAGTGTGTGTCTTCATCACTTTGTAGTACTCCTAGGCGGACATTTCTTCATTCTCTTAGGGCACTGTCACATTGCTTTATATCCTCGTTGATAGTGTCATGAATGTTTTTTCGTGCACATGTGTTTCAATGTTGTAAAACCGAAATGTTGATGTTACCATTGAAATTTAATGAACTATCATGTTTTTGAAATCAAAAGCGTGAAGATAACTTTAGCAATCTTGTCACGTGTGGTTAATGTGAATCTGTATTACATACCGCTAACACACTGAAATGTGTTTAACTCCCGAGAGGCTAGTGCGGAGATTGATCCCGGAGAGTAAATCCATGAGATTTCTTATTTGATTTGCCCCAGAAATATTGTTAGCATTCTGGGCGTGTCCATTGTTGCAAGCATAGATTCCAGAACTGGTTCTGTCTGACTGAGTGTCATTTGAGTCTGTACGAGAGATGGCATCTGACGTAGAAGACTTGACTATCATTACAGGACTTGTGTAGAGGAAGGCAGAAGATGTAACAGCTGGAAAATTGAGACATAAGCCCTTCCAAATTGGACAGGAGTGAATGTGAAAATGAGGGAGAGATTAAATGTTTTATTTAAATAAACATGTTTAATGTTATTATAATATACATGCTTAGTGTACACCTAGAGCAGATACTACAAATATGCGCTTGTTTCTTTATCACAGTTCCCACATTGGTCAGGGACTAGTAGGCATCCATTCTTTTCTGACCGTCTGAGTGTAACGACCTGCATGAAAGCAGTGAGGACGACAAACTGGAAAAGATAGGCAGGGTCTCAAGCCGAGAACTGTCCAAAGGTTGTTACTTTCCAATATATAATTTCATTATCAACATCACCTCAACTCTACTAGCCTAAACAAGTTCATTTTAATTTTGATTTATTCAAATAAATTATGTTTGATGTTGTTACCAAATAGTTTAGTAAATTGTGTACTTAGGTTCAAGTGTCTTTGTGCATATTAGTTTACTTCAGCTAACAAATATTTAAATCACTTGATGGGGGCTTTTAAGTAATGCCAGGAGAGGAGAACAGTCGGAGGGGTTAACTGAGTATTCTGATATTATCTCAGTGGGTTCATCTTGATCTCTATCCATCCCTTCTCCTACTCCTGTGGATACAAGTACAGCAACTTTCATTTCATGGATCGAGCCACTCGCTGTTTTCTTGGCTTTCCAGGACTGTCTAGGATCAACATAGCTTAGATATTGGTCCAGTTTCTCACGTGGGTGGGCATTGTTAAGGATCAAACCCACACCTCACTATATCAGTGTATTTACCCACGTGGGCGCGCGACAGCTCTATAAAAGAAAGCTATATTTGTTCGAAAAGGGAATTTGTTGAGGGCCCCACATATGGTGAGGATTTAAGCTGCAGCTTAGTTTGCCTAACTCCAGCACCGCATACAGGTCATGCAGAATTATTACGTTATAAAGGTAAAGTCGGGAGATGTGAACCAGCGTTATTGCACACGGTTATAAACCATAAGTGCTCTGCCACCAGTACGGACAGCTGATAAGAATTATCCGCCTGTGTTACCGTTCGCAGGTAACACTGTAGCTACAGCGACGTTCCTCTATTTACCCCAGCGTGTCACTCTGGTACCCAATTCCTAGAGGCTGGGTGAACCCCGAGAACCACCCGGTTTGGAACACCGACCGTGGCTACAGCGAGTCGCAGCTGGATTTGAACACCAGCCTCTTATCCACTGAGCTAACGCGGCCCCCAATTAATACGTTATGAGTAAAGATAGAAATAGAGATAAGAGGATAGACTTCATTGCACAGGATTGCAATCCCTATAGCTCGGTCTCTGTCCGCAAAACAGCTAGCTGTCTGCTGAAGGGGTCGCACAGAGCACGACTTACCTAGCTTTGGTGATGATTCCAGTAACAATTCCAATGAGGTAGAACATGAACACGCCGCAAGACTGGGTAGGTGAATTCAGGTATGACACCCCATGTGGCCAGCGCCCTTTGGAAGCTTCTTCTTCTTCTTCTTCTTCTTCTTTGTTCACCGGCTGTGATTTCCGGCGGAAGGTCCTAGTTAATAGTCCTTTTAAACTTTTGGCTTTTACCTGGACCTGAGTTTAATACGAAAGGGCGAAATAATTCATTGCTGAGATAAATTGGCAGCGGGAAGTGACATTTTATACTCAGAGAAAAGTCAAGACGGTAATTTTGGCATTGTAACTTTTTTTCTGGCTCCTGAAAATAAGGACAGTGTTTATACGGAAATTTCCTATGGGTGACGCTGTAGGTTCTTTATTCATTTCACCTTGTCTATGGACTTAACGATTATTTATTTCCAGTATAGAATTTATAAAATAGAAGTGTTACCCAAAATTACCGTTTTAAAGTAAGATTGTATTCCTGAATGCAGTATTCCTCAAGTGAGAGCAGGCAAGATTTATCAAGAGTTGTAAAAAAAAAAAAAAAACTACAATTTAGGTCTAACAGTTGGTGTTAGTCCCGAAAAAAACATATTTTAGGGAAACGATATGCATCAAATCATCGTTAAAAATTTTTTTTTTTAAAATCATTTAACTTTCAAAAATTGGGTAACAACGTTTTTGAGACGGTATAATTTTTAATTGTCTACCTTATGAATTACATTTATTGTTATTAAGAAATAATCCTGATAACTTCTTTTGGCAGATATTCGTAAGTTACAATTAATTCTGTAATTACAATCAATGATTAAGATCACTTGACTGTTATGAAATGTAAGTTAGAATTTAGCATGAGAAAAGGCTTTGTATGTCAGAAGTAACCTTTCGGCCAATATGTCTTGCTGCTATCTTCTTAATACTTTTTGGGACAGACCAATCATGATAAAGATATTGTTGTTGGACTCCTGTTTTGCTGCTGAATCGCTTGCTAAAACAATAAGTATTCATCTCCAATGACTGTAAATTTAGCTGAAAACGATCCAGCTACGCTCCCCTCTATTCCTCCCTTGCAGCTGCCTCCTCTACTTTTAATACCGGTTCGATTTAGCGCAAAATGCATGCATGACGTGTCATAGTTCTGTCTTTTTGAAGACACTTCAGTTCTTACCTAGAGAATATTTTTGACGTCACAATTCTTGCCCACGGAAACCAGCTCACGTCACA